>JACYXH010000544.1:227500-352500 GCA_026745465.1 Lota lota
TGGGAGCGATGGAAAGGACCTCATGCATCCTTGTTGTGTTCCCTCGCTGTGGTGACGTGTGAGGATATGTCTTTGAGATGCAACGTCTTGTTTCCCCTGAGGCCTGACTGATGTCACCGTTACCTATCACCGTCCACAAATTCCTTCATCTTTAGTAGAAGGTTTGGGTCACATTGGCGCACGGATGCACTCACAAGCATACACATACGCATTCACGCACGCACACACATACACGCATGCGCACACACACACATGCACACACACATACAAATCCATGCACACACACACACAGATAGCATTGACATTTGTTCAAGTCTTACTCTTAATCAAGTTGTCCTGAGGGTGACAGACTGTGGCCTTGCCCATCGAGTCATCCACAGCTTAGCTTCATATTTGTCCCTCAAATTTCAAACATTGCTCAGAGGTGGCCTGTAACTATCGTGCAATGTGTCCCAGCTAGACACTCACAGCTCCAGGTTTTCGAGGGCTGCCTTATGAATACACACATGGGATTGCAGGCAGATGATACACTGTGCTTCCCTCATTGACTGTATTTCTGCGCACACACACGCATGCGCACACACACACACACCTCCCAGTTCCTGCTGGATTCACATTCTCTCATTTAGTCACAATTAAGGAAGTGTATTTGTGAGTGTGGGTGCGTGCGCGAGTGACTGAGCGTAGTAGGGGTAAGGGAGCGTCGCTGGGGGGATAAACCATTTGACACATGAGCAGGACCCAGTGAAAACAAGCCGTGTGAGGGTTAATTACTGCTCCCCTCTGCAGTTAATAAATACATTTCTGATCAAGCACTTCAAAAAGTGCTGCCATTAACTTTCCCCTGCCCGCTCCCCTGCTCCGGGTGCATGTTAGGCCCTGTACGGCGCACTCGGGTGTTTCATTGCAATTTGATTTCTTTTAAAACACTTCTCACTGTGTACCGACTAATTATGGTTACATCAAAGAGCAGCTAACTGCCTTTGAATGGGAGACGGGAGAGACGCCAGGGCTGCAGGGAGTGCCCCCTCACGCCCTCCCTGTTCGCTCTCTACATTAATCTACCTCTTCCACAAATGTACTTCATCCACTGCATCCATCCATCCTCTCTCTCTCTCTCTCTCTCTCTCTCTCTCTCTCTCATCATCCCTTTCTCCTAAATGTAGCCCCTTTGGGTATATGCATGGCCTTATGATCGTGGTATTTTGAGTTGAACTCAAGGGGTACTTTATTTCTTTAAAATGTAAGGGGAACTGTTAACACGCTGTATATGGTATTTATATCTGGGATATCTGGTGTATATATAGTGTATATTAGTCTCAGATAGGACCCGGAAGGGAGAAGGAGGGAGAGAGAGAGGGAGGGAGGGAGGGGGGGGGGGGGAGAGCTGCTGAGAGGAGTGTCTTGCCTCCATCCCTTCCCCTCCTCAAACGCTCTTTTCATCTCCCTCGGTTGCTAGGGGGTTGGAGGAGAGATGGTGGAGGAGGAGGTGGTGGTAGTGAGAAGGAAGGGCTGGCGAACCCACACTAACCCTGTTCGATCCGGGAGTGAAAAGGGAGCTTGCGTATTGGTTGGGACGGGGCGGCGTTATATAAGGTCTTATGTAAGAATGCATCTGTCTCCCAGTACGCAAATGTGTGGGTGCCAACGAGATACAACTCTCAAACTACCACTCCAGCCGTGGATTCTTTTTTAAATTATTTTACCTCCAAGTCAGTGTTCTAAGAACAAATCTCTTATTTTAGCGCGCACACACACACACACACACACATACATATATTTCATGTACTTGTGTATGCAAAGTATACTTTAAAATGCCATTTGTAGTTTGGCTTCTGTCCATGATGGATATTACTAGTTGTCTCTGCCTGTTCCTGGATGTGTGTGAGTGGTGAGAGGAAGAGCAGCTCCAGGTGAAGGAGCAGAGACATCGCTGGGATGCTCCCGGCAGACCTGGCTGCTGTGCCAATGGGTGGAGTAAAAGGATAGGAAGGTTGATACATATTGCCTTGAATCGGTTGTGATCGGAGAAGTCGGTTTTCTGCAGGTTTAGCAGTGGGAGAAAAAAAATAGAAACATTATATATTTTTTTTAAGTTGCAGAGCGCGGTGTGTTTCTGATCAGATCAGCATATAGACATCGATTATGTGTCTACTTTTAGTTTGTTGTGTATTTAAAAAACAACACAATTTCACTATCGTTTAACCAAATATGTACCTGTTACTGTAGAACGTCTGAATGCCAATGTTCAGAAAATCTGGCCAATATAGCAAGTACTGTTGAACCAGGCATGCTAAATAATACATCACGATAAACAGCCTTTTAATGTTTATTCCTTAATTAAAGGGAAACATATTTTTTTCTTTATAAGGACCTTCTAAATTGGTGCAAACCAAGCTGATAGCTTTAGCGAGGAACACCATAGATGTGATGGTGTTCAAATCATCTCAATGCTCCGTTTAGCTCCATATTTGGAGTCCGATCTTGTTCTTTGTTTCAGCACCGCTGCATATCTTCCCTGTTGATGTCACCCCCATGCCCCACACCCACATCCCCTCATCTTTCTAACCCCCCTACCCTTGCCCCAGTGGATGCTGAGGGCAGCGGTGCTGCCAAGAACTGTGCCCCCCCCAGCCCACACCAACCACCCACCCCCTGCACGGGGCTGTGCTTCTGGCAGCAGCCTCCGTGGCTCCATGGCTGGCAGGGTAACAGCCCTCTAAACACATGGTGCCCTGCAGTGATGCGGCCAACCCCGTACTCTCTACTGTACCACCACCTCAACACTACACCATATCTCTATGTTTCTTCCTCTGTCTCTCTGTCTCGCTCTCTCTCTTCCTCTTTCTCTCTGTCTCTCTCTTTCTCGGTCTCTCTGTCTCTGTCTCTCTCGGTCTCTGTCTCCCTCTTTCTCTCTTTCTCTCTCTCTCTCTCTCTCTCTCTCTCTCTCTCTCTCTCTCTCTCTCTCTCTGTCTCTCTGTCTCTCTCTCTCTCTCACTGTTCTTTTTTTTTTCTCTCTTTAATCAAAGTGATGGCCCCCAATGAGATTAGGCCCACAATGTGTTATGGTCAAGGAACCACAGACTGTACAGAAGTCTGTCTGTGTTTTTCGCTGTAGGCCTTGGACATAGTCACTGGTGTGCTGAGCATCCCAGAACAAAGGGTGGTATGTGCGTGTAACGAATGCCTTGTGTGTTAAAATAACTGTGAAGTGTATGCACCGACGGGCAGAGCATTGGTGACCAATCGGTGTGGTCCAGCAAGTTGTTTTTCTTTCTCTACTTGACATAGCGGACAAAGTCGACGATTCTTTCTGAAACTTCACACATGTAATGTTCCGTCTTGTGCACTCTCCTCAGTCGTTGCTGAACTGTCAACCAGATAGCACAACGGCCTTCACCGAAGTTCATGCCGACTTCAAGTGAAAGCAATTTGTTGACAAAAAAACAACTTAAGCTTTGACGAAAGGCAGCTCCATGTCTAATGTGGTATTCATGTCTGAGGTCTTCTAGACTATCTGTTGCTTTTTTTTTTTTCTTCCTTCATCTCAAGGTTTTCCATAGCTGGCGGGCTGCAAGCATGTTGAAAGTGTGTGTGTCGGTGTGTGTGCATGTGCCTGTGTGCGTGCATGTCTGCCTGTGTGTGTGTGCCTGTGTGCGTGCCTGCATGTGTGTGTGTGTGTGTGTCTGTGCACACACACTCGCATCACTGTCTCTAGTCTGGAGTAGCCTGTATGGTCCCGGACAGAGCAACTATCTCAGCCCAGGGAGAGCAGGAGGAGAGAGGGTGAGAGGCGGTGATAGATGGCCGGGGCACACTAGGAGAAATTAGTGGAGCCATATGCAAAGCTGTGGCGTTTTGTTTGATGTGAAACAAAAGGACCACCGTGACAAAAGTGCCTGCCAATCCACACTGCAGGTCGGCGGTCCCCAGCATACACACACGCACGCACAAGCACACACACACACACACACACACTCTCTCTCTCTCTCTCTCTCTCTCTCTCTCTCTCTCTCTCTCTCTCGCTCTCTCTCTCTCTCTCTCTCTCTCTCTCTCTCTCTCTCTCTCTCTCTCTCTCTCTCTCTCTCTCTCTCTCTCTCTCTCTCCCCCTCCCTCTCTCTCTCTCTCTCTCACTCACTCACTCACTCACTCACTCACACGCAGGCACACCTCTTTTTTATTTGACAGTGATGGTGTGGGTTTGTGCGTTTGTCTGTCATTCTGTGTGTCTGTCCAACAGTGTTAAAGTCTGCGGGACTGCACGTGTGTTCGCACATTCATACCTATTTACGCAAGTGTATATTTGACAGTGCATGCGATCATGCTGTGTACATCTGTATATTTGTGTATGTGTGTGTTAGCATGCACTTGCTAATGCAGGCATATCATGCAAGGTCCTGTTTTCCATCGCTGTATATATTATGTTTTATTATCCCTTGCCATGTTTTGTGGCCTGGTCCTTTATATACCATGAAAGGACAGTGTTTCTTTGCAGTATATTTGCTCTATTAAACAGCTGAAAAATAGACGTCTAATTTCTTTGTGAATGAACAGCCCTCTCAGAGAACAGTTCTGCTCTTAACATAAGGATGTAAATTGGAACTGTTTAAATGTCCCGGCCAGCAAGCTGATTTATTTTGAATTGATTTGCTTGTTTCCGGCCCCAAAAAAAAAAGCAACAATAAGAATAGAGGTGGGGGGATGTGGGTGGCAGGGGGGAGGGGGGAGGGAGGAGGGAGAAAAAAACGAAAGACCTCGCTCTCTAAACCTTAGCCGCGCCGGCTGTCACAAAGATATACCAAGGTCTTTCTCTGCACCTCAACAATGCATTGTGGAGCCACTGAATTCTTCTATCCGGCATGATTATGTACAAATGGCCTTCATTTGCCGTCCATTTCAAAGCTGTAGTGCCGCATTGTGACAAGAAGCAGATGACGCAGACCAAATTACAGCGGGTTTGCAGCCTGAAAAGGATACTGGCACAATGGGCTTTGTGAAGTATTCCCCTCAATATGTACCCATTATTCTCACCTTTGTTGGTGTCCGTCTCAGTGTTTCAGGAGCATCTTTGGTTTCTAGATTGCATGTGCCATCTTTGAGGTGTGTGCACACCCGTGTGTGTGTGTGTGTGTGTGTGTTTGTGCGTGCGCCTGTGCATGTGTGTGCTACCCTTTCTCGTCTTTGGGATTTCTTCAACATTTGACAAAGATTGATTGCCACGAGAGACATTTCTAAGATTTATGCTGCTCGGTGCATTTTTCTGATTACCATCGTTATTAATTTGATTATGTGTTATTATTGTGCTGTTGCCGGGCAAGCGAGGATGCAGACTGAATATTTTTGTCACTATGATCCGTGTGTATGCCATGCACATCACTGTGTTCACCTGAAGGTTGTACCGAAGGGTCAGCCTTAACAGTTCACAGACACGGAGATTCATTGTATTTTTCTGGAGATCTACAGAGTTCTTGCATTAATTGCATTGTTTTAGTTTTTTGTACTTTAAAGTCCTTACAAGTAACAAACCTAACATTATCCATGCATAATCTTTCCTTTTGCAAGCCATCTAAATTGTGGCTGTCTTTTGTAGAGACGTTTTTTCTTCTACTGAATCCACCGGTACTGTGGTTTTTAATGCAGCCTCATGGCAGACATGGAAGTGTCACTTCAACTTTTGACTCAGACACTAGACACAGGTCAATCAGACTCATCGTATTTGTTTAGGTGCCTCAATGCCATGCCTTTCAGCCTAGTCTGGTTATCAATCACTCTTTGTATTGTAATGTCGTTGCTTTTACAGTTGTTCACCAGGGACACTTGTACAGAAAATGCACACATTCAAATTAATATTAACAACATCATCCCGATTGACTCTCGAAACTTAAGTACATTGTGTTGTTTTGGTTCGGTGGTTCTGCCTTCGTAGTGATGCTGTGTTAGTAAAAATAAAAATTGGGAGCATTTAAAAGCAAGAAGTACTAATATAAGAAGCAATTCACCTCATCCTAGCTTCCTGAGCGTGCCTGATGCTGAAAAGTGCACGTCCGCTTTCTGCACCGCGTTGTCCAAACGGTTAGTAGCCCACGTGCTTCCTCCTGTCCCGAAAAAAGAAAAAGAAAAATGATGATGTTGCCATGGCAACATAATTGAAAATCATTACGTCTCCGGCAAGCATTGTAAAGGTGAGGTTCATAGTCTTGCTCCCGATATACCTTTTTTCCCCTCATCTGCTCATGGCGAAAAAAGAACACACAAATCCAACAAACAAAGCATCTACACAGACACTCACGTGCATGTTCATAGGCGCAGGCAGGGCCGCATGCCTTTGAAGTGAATCACAATGTAAGCTCGATTACATGAGACACACAGCTACACCCGCCACCTCTCCCACTGCACCAAGGCCACCAGAACACCCCCAACCCCCACCTCAACCCCCACCCCAACCCCACTTCTCCCACCTCCATCTTCCACACGGTGCCTTCTTGATGGAGGGAGCCTAAGTTGGAAGTTCACTTGAGTTCAGTGGAATCTTAAGGGATTCATCATTACATATTTACTGACTGTGGCTGATCTTGCTGGAAGGTTCACCCCCCCACCCCTCCCACCCCCTCCCATTGATCTAGTGCGCATGTTCGCTCCCGAGGTTACGGGACGTGCTTCCATTTGCATAAGGCCCTGGGCAAGGTTCTTTCCCCCCATTGATTGGCCTGTCCATGGGCGCCCTGTGCCTCCTCACATTGATCACGTTGCTCTCCTTCTCTTTTTTTTTCAGTCTTTCTTTCTTTCTTTTTTTGTTTTCCTTTTCTTTTTTTTTGCTCTCGTACTAGCCAGAGTTCAGCAGACAAACCGTGGTGATTGTGTGTGTGTGTATGTGTGTATGTGTGTGTGAGTGAGAGAGTAAGAGAGAGAGATCGACGGAGGCGAGGAAATACACAGTGGTAGAGAGATGGATGGATAGAGAGAAGATATACTGTGTGGATGGGGATGTTAGAGCTGAGAGAAGGGTAGAGGGAGTTTAACTTTATGGCTGATCGCTTCATAATAACATTTCTCCCTTCTGGTTTTTCCCAGACACCTAAGCTAGGAGGAGTAAAATATCACTTTTACTCTGTCAACTATTTGCTCTCCTAGAGGTTTGTTTAAGCTGCCTGAAAGGAAAGTGTGATACACCTTCCTTTACCGCAGTAAATGCAGGATACACACACACACACACACACACACACACACACACGTAGACAACGTGCACTCTGCATCCCCTTTACTCCTACCGGAGTTGCAGAGTATCATCCACTTGAAGCAAAAATCGAACAGCAGTCCTCCTCCCTCCACCTCCACATCTTACCCTCTACTTCCACTCTGGCTTCCTCGCAGTATGGGAGAGAGAGGGAGGTAGGGAGGGAGAGAGTTAAGTCATACTTGTGTTTCACTCTTTAATATATGATTCTGTGACCTCTTACCATATCGTCAGTTATTTCTTATGCAAGGTCTAACTTGAGTTTTTTTAATGTAATTATCAAAACATTTTAGTCAGAAAATTCCTATTATTATTCCTCCACATCATATCTGTGTATTTATTTATGTTTTCTTTGTCTTTGGTATTTCTTGCTCGATGGACAGCAGTAGTTGACCAACGAGCACGGCGTTGCCTCTGCCATGGGGTGTGTGTGTGTGTGTGTGTGTGTGTCTGTACGTGTGTGTACATGTCCACATAGAGCTGTGGAGCCGGTGCTTGTGCCCGCTCGACACACTATGTCCCGTGTACACGGCCATCTGCGCGGGCTTCGGCTAACATGGCGGTGGCTGCGTTGTTGGTGCGCTCTCCGGCTCCCATGCTGCACCTCTTCTCTTTGTTCTGCCGCGTGTGAGCCCAGCCTGGTCGCTTTGTCTCCCTATCACTCTCACTCTCTCTCTCTCTCTCTCTCTCTCTCTCTCTCTCTCTCTCTCTCTCTCTCTCTCTCTCTCTCTCTCTCTCTCTCCCCAGACGCTGTCCCTTCTCTCTGTTTGCCAGTGATATCTGCCGGTCACCCACGGTCCGACAAACGAGCCCTCGCTCTCTCTCTGCCTCCATCCATCTCTCTCTCTCTCTCTCTCTCTCTCTCTCTCTCTCTCTCTCTCTCTCTCTCTGTCTCTCGCTCTGTCTCGCTGTCTTGCTCCTTCTTACTCTCGCTCACTATATTGCTCTCTATGTTTCACTCAATTAAATTGGCATGCGCATTGCCAAAAGACGACAAAGACTACAAATCTACATAGTAAAATGTACAAGCAAAAAATGTATGTCCAGTAAAAAAGTACTCTCTCGCCCTTTCGCTCGGATCAATCAACCTCCACTTTAGCAGCAATTGTTTCCATAGAGCTACAATACTTGTTTACTAAACGATCTACATATCTGTCTGTCTGTCTGTCTGTCTGTCTGTCTGTCTGTCTATCTATCTATCTATCTATCTATCTATCTATCTATCTATCTATCTATCTATCTATCTATCTCTCTATCTCTCTATCTCTCTATCTCTCTATCTATCTCTCTATCTGTCTATCTAGAATACATCTTGCTTAGCTCAGTTAAACTGGCTCATTGTTTCTGGTTCCTTTTCTTCCTTCACCCTAGCCTTTGTATTTCTTTCAGTCTCACTGTCTCACCCGTCCTAATCCCTGACTGCAGATTGACCTGATCTCTTTCTTTCTTTCAGCCCTAAGTATTTGCCCCATGCCATTGAGAAAGAAAAAAGCTTTCAGCATTCAGTCAAATCTCAAATCCAGGGGATTCCTGTCAGGGAAGTGTCAATTTAGTTTGTTCCCCAACCGAAGAACTAAGTTACTTCTTATCCGAAAAAACCGGCAAAATAAACAAAAATGTGGCGGAATAAAATGTTGAATCATCACATTTATTGCAATTTCCCATGCCACCCATTTTTTCCCCAAGAGACAATATTTTTCCTTTTACTTATTGTTTATATTTAAGTCCATTTCAATCCACTGGTCTATCCCATATGCCCCCCACTCAATGTACCATGAACCTCGACCCCCCCAAACCTGACCTCTGTCTCCTTTCACCAGACCCACACTGACCACCTGCCCCGCCCCATGACCTAGACATCTCCCCCCCAGGCTTCACCTGATGGGTGTGCAGTCCCGGGGCGGGTTGCCCTCTCAGAGACCCCCCTGGGTCACCTTCTCCATGGGGCTGGTGGGTCCATCGCTTATCGCGAGCGTTCACCGCCCCCGACGCCAGCGCCGCCGCCTTGGCCGCTGAATGGCGCCTTGGAGATGACACATTGACAGCTCAAATGAACCGCTTGTCACATGTCATTCCCCTTCCCCTCCCTCACCTCCCTCCCTCCACTCTCTTACTCACCTTGTTAATTCTGCCACAAGAATGCAGACAATACAGGAGGGAGGAATCCAGATGACATACGGGGTGGCGGATTGTCAGACATCCATCGCCGCCGTACAATGTGGGGTTCCGATTTTTCTACCCATTTTCTTTCTCTCCCCCTCTCTTTCTTGCCACGATCTGAATGGTGGGTTCTATGCACCGACATAAATGCCGATGTCTTGGGGATTGAAAAGAAGGGCAACGAGCTTTTTTCTTTCTTTCTTTCTTTCTTTTTCTTGCGTCTTTGAAAAGACGAGTAGAACTAGGAGGAATGGCTGAGGCGGTTCCCGGTGCAAATGTCAGTGAACCCACTGACTCCAGGGAGGAGTGGGAGGGGGGGGGGGGGGGGGGGGGGGGGGGGGGGGGGGGGCGTTAATACCCTGCCAGGCCCTGCTCTGGCTTCTTCTGCCTCTTCATCTCTCTTCATATCCCATCTCTCTCTCTCTCTCTCTCTCTCTCTCTCTCTCTCTCTCTCTCTCTCTCTCTCTCTCTCTCTCTCTCTCGCTCTCTCTCGCTCTCTCTGCACTTTGGGTCTCCCTCTCACCATGTTCCTCTTCGTCTTGCACTACAAAGTTCATTGACTCGGATACAGACTTGGTATTTTTATGGCGCTTCGGTCTCGGCCTTGTCAACCGCAGCCTCCCCTCTCGGTGCAAGGTGTCACAGTCATTCATCAGTTTGCTTATTCATGCATCTGTTTGAGTTGGTATTCATATTTGGATTCATACTGTATGGGTATTTCCTTTTCTTATGTCTAACTTGATCATTTGTATCGTGCTTCACTAGTGGGTGACACACAAATGCAAGTATAACTCTCATTACTCAGTCAATGCGTTTTATGCCTGCGTCAAACTATCCAATCATGGTCATCCAGCGGATGTACAGTGCACCTATTTCTATAGCATCCCATAGTAGAAATCCCTGCTTGAGCTCCCTTCCCCACCCCACCTTGTCTTTTTTTCTCCTAGTGGTGTATTAAAGTAATGAACCTGTGTTACAACTTGGACATCTTTTAAAGCCTCGGAATCTGACTTTCAAAAGAGATGGAGTGTTTTATGTGTCATTTTAAGGCTTGATGTGCTCTAAAAAACGATGCAGGTTAGGGGATGAGCGAAAAGATTGTAGAAGAGTAAAAGTGGTGAGAGAGAGAGAGAGAGAGAGAGAGAGAGAGAGAGAGAGAGAGAGAGAGAGAGAGAGAGAGAGTGCAGCATTTTATGTCCTTCCTGCCTCGGAGCTTGTTGAGGAGCTGACCAATCGGCAGGCCTCGCCTTATGGCTGGAATCCATGGCCAGACTTTCTACCTCATGAGGACACATGAGCACTCAAAGCCATCTTCCGTTAAATGGCTTGTGTGTGCAGATTCACCTACAGATGTTTCCATTCCCCTGTGCTAGTGTGTCTTTTTAGTCCTCAGGATAGGGATTCTGGAAGCATTACGGTGTAATTCTTTCTTGGCCATCATTAAGAGCGTGCTTCATGTTCGAATCACCTTGTAAAATAGCGCGTGAGATACAAAGCGCAGTCTGATGGCGCTGTGATCGCTTTTCGCAAAATATTTGTAGAGTACGCCTCTTGCATCCGCTTGCTGCAGTTTGTCGGTAAGGTACTTCTTTCTCTCTCTCTCACTCCAAGTTAATTCTCTCTCTCTTTATCTCTCTTGCTCTCCAAATATTGCCTTGCTGGATAAAGTAGATTAGAGAGAAGAGAGAGCACATCCTTTAGCTACTTCTGAACCCCATCGACCATTCCCAATTGCACAAAACCCCCCAACACATCCTCCCCCCTCCTCCCCTCCTCCCCTCCCTCCCTCCCCTCTTTTCTCTGTCCCTCAGCCCGATGACCCCCACTCACCTTTCCCCTCCCCTCACTCGTCCTGCGCCTCACATGTGATGGCACCTCCCCAATGACTGCTACAACCACTCTTATTCTCTTTAATCTCTCTATTCTCTCTTCTTTCTCGCTCTCTCTCTCTCTCTCTCCGTCTCTTTATCTTGCTCTCTCTCTCTGTCTCACTCTCTCCTATCTACTTTATTCATTTTTGTATATGTACATTGTACAATGATTAATTAGAAATGTATAATTTTAATTTTTATTTTTAAGCTTTGCTTGGGGTCAAAGTTAGCTGATTTAGCTTTTGACGACAACACTAGGGGGCACTGCATGTCTTTTGTTACCTCTTTCTCTCTCTCATTCTCTCTCTCTCTCCCTCTCCCTCCCTTTCTTAATCACTCTCTACATGTATGTGTATGTGCATGCGTGCATGAATGGTGTTTGTGTGTGTGCGTGGATACGTGCATTGTACCGGTCGCCGTTCCCTCTTGATTTTTAGTTTTTTGTTGTTCTTCGTCAAACAGGCCTCTTGTCTGTTGTGGATGACACAGATCTGCATTCATTATGGCCTCCGAACAGACCCATGGCGGACGGACAGGCAGACGGGTTCGGCCAGACCTCGATGGTCACCAGGGCTTTCTCTCTCTCTCTCTCTCTCTCTCTCTCTCTCTCTCTCTCTCTCTCTCTCTCTCCCCCTCCCTCCCAGCCCCTCAGCGCTCCCCTGTTGCGGGTGTTTGCTGAACCCGGGTGTGGGTTAATGAAAGGGTCCTCGGACCACCGTGAGGAGGGGACGCTTGTCTCCCAGACTCTGCTGCTCACCTCTGTACCCAACACCCCCCCCACACACACACACACACCCTCCCCAGGAGAGCCCCGCTTCCCTACCCTGTGTGGGGGAACATACACACACACACACCATATACAAACACACCACACACACACACACAGCGATGCGGCCGACACACATGGACTCGCCAACACACCCCCCCCCCCCTTATCTCTCTCTCTCGCTCTCTCTCTCTCTCTCTCTCTCTCTCTCTCTCTCTCTCTCTCTCTCTCTCTCTCTCTCTCTCTACGTCAACACTGTCTCCCTTGGATCAATCAGAGTGTCTGCCTGTGAAATGGCCGCCAGAAAGCAAGCAAGACAAGCAGACCGACACAGACAGTAACCGTAGTTTAGTTGCAGAGTTTACTTTACGCGCTTTAATTTTTTATTTAATTTTTTTATGGAGCGAGAGAGAGGCCGTTCGATGTTTGTTTATAACCCGTCACCAGTAATGCAGACTCTACTTTGTAGTAACCCTTACACTAAATAAGAAGAGTCTGACGTCTTGAGGAGGCGAAGCCAAACCTCTGCCTATTGTTGCCTTGCCTCTCCCCATCATGACGAGAAAAAAGTGTTTAGCTAGTGAACTCACTACAAGTGAGCTGTTCAAAATTGTTACTTCTGGATTGTGCTTATTCAGATCATGCTATGTATTGTGCCATATATATGCTATATGTATATGCTATTATATGTATATATATATATATATATAAAATACACGGAGACACACACACGCACACACTTGGACAGCTGATGAGAGGAGTTTGATGATGCTAATTGTCAGCTCCCGTCCGTGCGGCTGGGCCGGGCAGCGTGAAGTGAAGCATCTCCATTGTTCGGAGGTGTCAAACGCGAGGGAGAACAAAGAGGACGGCAGAAATGTGCTGCGCTCGCCCATCACCGCGTTGAAAGGAGCCGCAAAAGTACACAAATACGCACAAACACTGATGCACGCCCGCACACAATCCCCCCCCCCTCCGTGCGCACGGACACGCACCTATACACAAGAGCGCCATGAGCAACACGCGCACGCGCTCACAAGCATTTATATGCACGCCGCCCGACAGCCCGCCGAGAGAAAAAAATTCAAGGCAAAGAATGACAAGATAATCAGCACATTCAAACTTACCTTCAGCTGTGCATAAATGCCTTCTTTGGAGATAAACTAATAAATATACTGTTTTCTTTTCAAATGTCCTCAATGAAGGCCCTAATTACCATACACTGACAAAGGCCTGACGGAGGTGTAATAGTTAAGAAGGTAATTTCACTACAACCAGGGAGTTTGGAGGGGGAAAAGGGGTCAGCGTGTTGTTTTCTTTATTTATTTTTCTCACCTCCACCCCCCCCCCCCCCCCCCCCCCTCTCGCTTTATCGTTTATTCACGCTTTTTCTTCCCAGGACTTTTTTTTTTGCATGATTGACTGACAAGGTCTTTTTCCGAAATAGCATCTTCAGTAATGAGAAATAATTGACTCCCTAATATAAAAAAAAGGTTCATGGAAACCCACAATCCACAAACCCAACTGTAATCTTCTGTGGCATTTCCAGCAGAATTGACAGTCCTCATGGCTTCAGGCTCTATACCACTTTGATTTAATTGCTTTTTTTTATATATAAGATTAATAATATACTTTAGAGTGAGAGACGTGTGTGTGTGTGCGTGCGTGTGTGTGTGTACGTGAGTATGCACGTGTGTGTTTGTGATTGTTTCTCCTAATATAGCTTTTGTTTTTTAATCAACAATAACTCTTGAAAGGCACTTGCAAGAGTGCAATGCAATACTGTTTTGTGAAATTATTAAGTAAGTCATTAAAAGTAAAATTGTTTGATAACAGATTTTCTGTTCGATTTTGTCAACCTTTATTGTACTTAAACATTTATTTATTTATTTAATATATATTTTTTATACGTTTAATTACTTATGTATTTAGTTGAGAAAGTTATTTAATTACTTTTTAATTTGCTTAGGTTTAGTTAACTAATTGAAATATTGTTTTTAACAATATTATTTTAATTATTAACTTGATTCTAACATGACTTTGACTCTATATGATAAATATATGTATTTTTATATATACATACATTTTGTTATTGCTTATACAAAATGTATTTATATAATAGATAATAAACCTCCCAGAATGAAGAACATCATAATAAGTACAAAATAATGATAAATAATAAAAAGTCTAAGCATTTTCTTAGACGTGTGCATGGAACAATTTGTGTTTTTGTTCTGAGCTCTCGGTGTGAATTGAGCTAGAACTAAAAATCTAATTTCATTATCAATTCATTAATGTACCTCAAGACAGCATTATGTTTGAAATATGTTTTTGTTCAAATATAATTTAATGTGTTTCTGCTTCTTTATCGTTTCTTGGACTCAAATACATTTACATACTATTTACAGTTCACTTATACATGCAAAATACAAAATGTGCCTCAAGATGAGCAAAGTTTAGACACAATAAAACAATCAAATTTACTTTTAGTGTCCCCATCTTTCCATCCCCTCTCTCCCTTTTCTCCACTTATTTTTCTCGTTAAAATGCTGTTTTAAAACATGGCTGGTGGCACTGAGAAGTTGATTTTCAGATTGTTATATACTCCCATTAATATTGCTTGCCCTCTCTCAGCTCTCCCTTTACAAGAGCTTTACTTTTTCATTTTACTTTCTCCTTAATATTTATTTAATTTTACTCCTCATTTGACTCTTTCTTTACTTTTTACTCCCTGCGACTCTAAAGGAGTTGGCGAATGATAACCCCAACAAAGAGACACTCACTTTCATTAGAAATGTGTCTCTTCTCTCTGTCTCTCTGTCTCTCTCTCTATGTCTCTGTCTCTTTCTCTCTCGCTCTGTCTGTCTGTCTGTCTGTCTGTCTGTCTGTCTGTCTGTCCGTCTCTCTCTCTGTCTTTCACCTTCCCTTCATCCCACATTCACTTCTCCCATCCACCAGAAGCCCCTCACCATCAGACCGCTCTGGAGAGGCTGGAGAAGTTTAAACTAGACTCCGCCTCCCCTCGAGGGTCCGACTTCTGCTGCCCTGAGGGGATGGACACTCACACACACACACACACACACACACACACACACACACACACACACACACACACACGCACCTGAACGGCAAGTATTGTGCTGTGTGGTGAGGAGTGGGACTGTTGTATTCTCCCCCCGCCCTCCTCATTCACAGCTGAGGTGAAAAGCAGTTCACTAGGACACTTTGCAGAGTTTGCGATTAGCAAGCTCTGCCACTCTCAAACACTTAGCTTACATCTCTCCATTGTAGTGTTGGATTTAGCAACATTGGTTTACACCTTAGAAGTTTCTAGGTAACTAGCTAAGACACTGCTTAGTGCTTACTGATGGCAAAAGGAAAGGTGTTACTGTGCTGACTTTCATCACCATTTTCCCAGATAAGAGTGAAGATTGCACATGATAGCTTGTTGAGCTTATTTTTTCCCTTTTTTTTCCTTGCACCTCAATCTAGACAAATCTGCTGAAATGCCCACTTTATGCTCAGTTGGTATAGAGAATTAGTGTTTAGCAGCCCCTAAGGCTATAGCTATGTGTATGTGTGTGTGCAAACGTGTATATGTATGTGTGCATGTGTGTGTGTGTGTGTGTGTGTGTACACACGTGTGTGTTGGGGAGAGGAGAGATGGACAGCAGTACCCGATGGATATTTAACACATTAGCTTTGGCAGAGCTGAGAGTGGTGTGAAAACACACTGATTTCCTAAGTGGCAATCATATCAGCCGCGCCGTCAGAGAGGCAGCAAAGAGCAAACATCTGTGTGTGGTGTGTGTGTATGTGTGGTGTGTGTGTGGTGTGCGGTGTGTGTGTGTGCACGTATGCGCGGTGCTGGCGAACAAGTCCCTGTTTGTACTGCTCCTAAACACTGTGATTTACTGCACCACGGCTCAATTGTTTGGGGAGCTTTCGGATGTAAACGCACGATCACTGTCAGCGATCACTATTCACCAGCTTCACCGCCGTGGCGTTGGGAGAGCGCGTGGGAACGGAGCAAACGTGTCTCATACTATCTCTTTAACTTACCCTTTACGGATGTTTTTCTTTTGTTTGTTCTTTTTTCTTTTGAATTCACCGATAGCATTGCGATTGCCGTTCTGACCGCCCGATGTCGCAACCGTTATTTCATTCCTCTCTTGAGGGTGTTGTATGTCTGTTTGTGTGCCTTTATAACCACTTCTTGGATATCCAGATGGATCCAGTTCTTGGATATCCGGGTCCACGTGATCGGCTCTATTACAATTGATTCACCTGCCCATCTCTGTTTATGTTTGGTCTTTCTCTTTGTTTGTCTATGACTAGATGTAGGTTCTCCCCATAATAGGAATACCCCGTAGCGCGGATTCCCTTTAGTTTCTCACACAGCCCTCCCCCTATACATTCCCTCCTCTTTCCTTCAGTCACTCCCTCTCTCTTTTCAATCACGGGGTCCCTCGCCCCGCTCATCCTCCGCTCCAGCCGGGAGTCGCTCACCCGAAACTATGTTAAAACAGGGTGGGCCCCCGGTGGACACTCAAAGCCCATCCCTTTAACCTGCGCGGAAATACTTACGGCTATTATAATAGCTTATAAATCATCAAGAAAGTTTAATTATACAAGAATTTCATGGTGGAAATGCGCAAGCTGACACATGGGAAGGGGAATTTAATGGGCCAGTAAGTCCCAGCACTGTAAGGGAAAATATTGAGGTTAGGTTTCTATTTTACAGAACTGCCGGAGGGCGGGGAGACAGGCAGAAAGACGAGGAGAGAACTCTTCCGAGAGGGAGAGGGAAGTGACTTTGAGGAGGCAGTGAGGGCCTATGCCGTGTGTCCATACGTTCCAAAATAACCTCGATGGGCCTGGTGGGTCAGTACTTGCGTGATGATGACGTAGCTGTACCGTCATTGTTCCTTCAGCGGGCTTTCTTAACTAAAGCCTGTACTAATTAACACAAGACTTTAATTTGTAGCCACTCGCTAATGAATCATTGTTAACGGACGTTATCTTATTAAAGAAATGTATCTCTCTCTCTCTCTCTCTCTCTCTCTCTCTCTCTCTCTCTCTCTCTCTCTCTCTCTCTCTCTCTCTCTCTCTCTCTCTCTCTCTCTATATATATATATATGGGCCTACTATTAGCCATAGCTAAACAATGCTGTGAGTTCCATAATCAAGTCATGTCATCAATCTCTATTTCTTTAACCAGCGTGGTTTTCGATATTGCGGGAATCTGATCGTTGTGGTGGAGTAATTGTAGCTTGTGTGACTGTGCACGGCAGTCACTTCTGCGTATCCGGTAATACAATGTTAATCGATCAAACCGCTAAAAGTTAATATCATTAACAACATCGCCGCACCACCGTTAATTACAACATAATTGAATTCTGCTGTAATACATATGAAAGAGCTTACCTTATCTTTGACAATCTGCCCGAGATTATATTGAGTGGGTTTATGATTAGACGTGTGCGGTCGCGAGAAGAGTTGTCAATCAAGCAGACTTAGAGTGAAGACAATGGCGTTCAAGCTTTCCTTGAGGACCGGTAATAGCATATGGAATTATATAAATCACTATCAGGGACATAGAGGACATGGGATCCCATTAGTCTGGTGGCGTGGTTAACTCAGTAGGATGATGAGCAAACCAAGAAAAAGTCAAGGTTCAGGACTGACAATTTGTGATTATATAAGAACACACTTGCGCAAACATATCTAAAATACACACACACACACACACACACACACACACAAGTGCATGGAGTTTTCCAACACCGTTCTTCTAAGTGATCTGTGGTTTCCGTACGCAGGGCAGCCATTGTTTGGGAACGCTCCCGCCTCCCTAGCCTCGTGCAGCGCGTGTCCCCTCCCTCCCTCCCTCCCTCCCTCCCTCCCACCCATCTTCCCCCTTCCCTTCTTCCCTTGTTTTCCACGCTGGCAGTCCACTGGGGGGAGGGGAGGGTGTCCTGCTGCAGCCGGCTTCCTGGCACGGCGCTCCCCATCGCCGCCACCGCCACCTTTTGTTTCCACCGCTGGCCGGCCCCTCGCCACTTCTGCTGTGTCAGTAAATATTTACCGGCCCTTCCTGTTCCTTGCATCCCCTCCACCTCCACGCCTACTGCCATGCACACGTATGTACGTGTGTGTGTGTGTGTGTGTGTGTGTGTGAGTGTACATGGGAGGGAGTGTCTATAGGCCATACAATTTCTCCCTCCTTTCTCACTACATGGTCCCATCAACTTCTCTTCTCCGTTCTCTCTCGCGCTCTCTCTTTCACCCTCTCTCTCACTCTCTCTCTCTCTCCTTCTCTTCATTTCCCTTTCTCTATCTCTCTCGCTCTCTCTTTCACCCTCTCTCTCACTCTCTCTCTCTCTCCTTCTCTTCATTTCCCTTTCTCTATCTCTCTCGCTCTCTCTTTCCCTCTCTCTCTAACCCATAGTCTCAGTGGTGTACCAGGTGGGGGGAAACCCACCCTGTGTGTAAATGCATGTGACCTCGGTGAGCGAAGCATACTGGGTTTCCACAAACACACAAACACACACACACACACACACACACCCACACAGTGTGCCAGGGTCCTCCCCAGGGCCCCATGGCCTCGTGCTGGTGCTTCCTTCCTGCGGTCTGGACAGAGGAAGCCCAGGACCTGCCAGGGACACGGGCCCCCGTGCTTCAAAGCCACAGGATGCGCTCGGCTTGTCTCTTCCTGTGCATGGTGTCAGTGTGTGTGTGCATGTGGTGTGTGTGTGTGTGTGTGTGTGTGTCTGTTGCGTAGCTGGCCTTTCCCAATTCTACAAGCCCCCTCCCTGACCTTCCACCATGCCCAAGTGACCTTAACCACACACATACACAAACACACACACACACACACACACACACACACACAGACACACAGACATACACACACACACGAGCCGAGTGTCTTCTCGCTGTGCACCAAGTCAAATTCTCCTCTTCTTTGAAACAACATGGACTTAAGGTGCGTTGACTTAGCCTGTATTATCCCCATCCAAACCAACAAACAACAAGAAACAGTCCGTCACCAACGCCAGTCAGATGGGTGACAGATACGTGGACAGCCGCAGATGCAGTCTCTTCTTCAGAGTAAGACATGACTTGTAGGTGTGTCTGCGTGGACAACATTCATCTGGGTAGAACATGCCAATGTGTCGACAACATTGTCTTTTTGTTTTTGGATGTTTGAAGATTGCACATGTTTATTTTTTGTTTGTTTGCACACTTGCAGCTTTCATCCTCACTCTCGCTCTCTCTTTCTGGCTCCGTGTCTCTCGTTCGCTCGCTCTGGCAGTGATGGGACAGTAAATCAATCAAATATTCAAGCAGTTCTCCGGCGCTCAGTGGGTAGTCCTAGATTATCCACGGCTGTCGGCAGTGACGCGGCTGCATTAGAGAAGACCGGCTACGGTTTCCTGTCAACTACACATCATTCTTTTCCCCCCCCTATGCTCACCTAAGCACCCTTGTTTCCTAAAATGTCATATTCTGTGTTTGTATCCTTTTATCTGCCTTTTTTGTCTTTGTTTTTGCTCTGTCCTTCCTTCCTCGCTCTGCTTTGTTTTGGCATTTTGTTAATGCTAGTTAATACATTCACGTTGACTTTCCGTTTAGCAATTACATTTCTTAAAAGCGTTTTAAAAAGCTAGAATTTCTGCCATTGTCTGACTCCTCCTTCTCTTTCCCCCTTCCATGCCTTTCTTTCTAAGGATGACTGCTTCACCCTCTACACACAGGCACACGCGCACACATACACACACTGCACATGCACGCACAAACACACACACACACACACACACACACACACAGAAACACACATACGTACACACACACTCCCTGGATCGTGGTTGTAGATTACCATTCAGTTTTCACCCAATTATCTAGTGGCTCTTGCTGCCTTTGACACATAATTATCAAAGGCCTAAATAATTGTCTTTATTATTGCCGGTGTTTAGATGTAGCATCAGCGCCGACCGAGAAGCGTCATAGGGAGAGGAGGGAGAAATAAAGCATTTATCTCCACCAGAGATTAGCTTAGCATGCTGTTAAATGACGTCTCCACACTTATTTTAACTCTTCGTCCAGATAAATAAACATGATTAACGTCCCCCCCCCCCCCCACACACACACACACACATACACCTTCAGCCCCCCTGCACACACTGTACATCATTTGTTTAAAGAAGATTTCGCAGAGCAAAAAAATAAATAAAAGGCCTGCAATTAGCCGACTTTGTAGCTGGAAGCGGCTTAAAGTGCTAAACACTGTACACTACTGTGGGTCATGTGACAGGTCAGGAGCTGAGCGAACTATATGGGGTTAAAGCAGTGTGTGCTCAACTGTGAGCATTGTGTGCGTGCGTGGGCACTCGTCTTGTATCTGTGTGTCTGAGCGGATCAGTGTGCACAGAGGTTTCGCCGTTTCATAGAAATAATGAAAAGCTGGATTTAGTAGAATTGTGCTGGCTGGGGGGTCAATTATGTGATGTTTGTGTGTCTCTATAGTAACCAGGGCCTCTGTAAAGAAAAAAGAAAAAGAATGATGAGGGAAAAACATGATGCTGGAAAGAAAGAGATGGATTTCATAGTTCATCTAGAGTATGAATTCATCGGATGGAGATTGAGGGAGAGAGAGAGAGAGAGAGAGAGAGAGAATAGGCGTGGGTGTGATGGAGCTTGTGTCATCCATTAGATACTGACTCAGCTTTTACTGTGGTTTGCAGGAACTGTGGCTGCAGTATTCTCTTATGGTCAAAAAACATTATTAGAATTGCTATATCGTATTAAAACCCAAAATTATTAAAGTAAATATTAACAGTGGTAATGATACAGAGTGTACAAACCTTTCAGTATTAGTAAAATCAAATGTTACATTTCACAGATTCTCTTTTTTTACAGCTATCTGCATGGGTCTGTTTTTTGTACGTTTCATTGTTTTAATCGGTTCTTCTCCACCTGCCTGTCTGCCTCCTGATGTTACCATGTATATCATCCTCAGTGAACTGTTTGTCTTTGGTCTTTCATCCCCTGTCACCCTGCTTTCCCTTTCTACTCACCCCCCCCCCCCCCCCCCCCCCCCATAGACATACATACAGTACATACAGTATACACTCCTCCCCACAACGTACTATCATTGCATTTACTCGGTGCATCCAGATGCTTCAGTGTGAAAGGCAAAAAAAACGGCCAGCAGAGAGACAGCAAATGTCTCAACATCTGCGTGTTGGTTTAGCGCAACAAGTATTTCCACATGTTCCTCTTCCCTCTCTCCCTGTCCGGTGCAAGACTGATTACAACAGCTGGCCCACTTCCTTGTTAAGCTGCAGTCTGCGGTTGCACAGTGGATTAGACTGTGTAACATTCTGAATGAAGCTAACGTGCGGGCTAACACAGTGTCAAAAGTATAACACGAGTTTAGAGAGGATAAGATGGCTGACACTGACACCCTAGCCCCTGGGACGGAGAGATGGCAAGACACTAAATCATTTAGGGGCCAAACGGCGAACCCACGAAGACGTTACTTAGACGGCACGCGCTTAAGCAAGAACGTGCAAGGCGCACTTTTGCTGATGTTGCCTAGTTTGGTTTGTCGGAAAACAAGCTGTTAACCGCTGGTTGTCACTGTGGCTTCCAGTAAGTATGGGACCCGGGGGGGTATCATGGCTCATTGCGGTCATTGACCACAATGCCTCCAACAGCTAGTTCCCTCCCGGGGGTCCTAGCTTGTCAACAGCTATCCCTGACTGCGGTATGAAGCACCTCTCTCCGAGCATACGTCTAGACCACGCCATGCCCGCCTCTGCTAGACCTGTTAGAAAAAAACATGGTTGGATTCTTTATTTTGACATAAGGGGGGGGGGGGGGGGGGGGGGATTTGGTTTTTGATTTAGAGTTTGGTGTTTTCGGGGAGAGTTAGTGATGGGAATCTTCACTTAAACCTAAGGACCATAATGAAAGAGTGACTTTACGGGCTTGGATTTCCTTCATTGCTGCCTAACGGCCCGTGTCCATAAATCTGCCCTACATATAAAAGGGGGCAGGCGGTTTGCTGCTCTCGTGCGTTTGAGAGTGGGTTTGGGTTGACACAATTTTCACTTTTTAATTTCTGTTACTGTTACATTATAATATGTAACCTATTACTCCAAATGCATGTGGTCAGAATGAAAGTAATGTCTTATATTTATTTTGGAATGTTTTTAAGAGCTATACACATATTTTTGATTATTGTAGCTGTTCCATGGCATTTGTTCAGATACAATTTTATAGAAAAAGGTATGATCACTATCCAATATGTTGTTATTTTTACGTCTTCAATATGATTTATCTATCAAATATATTTTATATATTTTTCCCACCACAAGCTTACATAGGAATCATTTTTCAAAGGGCCATACTTTAGGGTCAAATTCAGGATCAAGTCGGTCTCTCCCTAGAAATATGTGGAAAAATGAAACTTTTTTTCAGGCTGTGCCTGTGTGATATTTTGACTGGGTCGTTAAAGTCATGCGCTTCGCGCTTTCCATGAGCAGTCAATCCGATGTCTCCTGTTCCCTGGTTCTGGCAGGCCCTGCACTCAGGGACCGGCCCGCTCGCACGGAGCCACAAAACGGGACCTTGACTGACACCTCCAGTTTTAAAAGGTTGACTTAGCTGCTCCCATGGGTCCAGTTCTGCCAGAGGAAGGCTTTTCAACCGAGCATGGATGTGGACAGAGAGGAGAAAAAAATGAAAAAAATAGGGAAAGGAGGGGCAGGGAAGGGTGGATAAGAGAGAAAGAGTGTCTACATGATCTTATTGTAGGAAGCACACATGACCATCTGCACATTGTTTCATCACCGTTGCTGATGCATTTATCTCTCAGTTTGTGTGTGTGCCCGTACACACACACACACACACACACACACACACACACACACACACACCCCACTCCTCCTCCGCCTCCTCCTCCTCCTCCTCCTGCCTCACCCTCGATCTCTGTGAAGACACTGCGGAGGGAGCCTTATCAGCCGGATGATATATGAGTCCTTAGTGTCTTAATAGATTCCATTTATCTCTATACACTCCCACTTTAATTTGTCTGGTCCAGGGAGGCAGCATTCACATGCCCGGTGCCATGTTGATATACAGCCAGCCGGCTAGAGCTGGCCCTCGTTCCCTCCCTGTCCCAGCTGGAGGCCTGAGCCAAACTCATGGATGTACAGGCCCACATTGACGCCTTTCACAGCCACAACCAGCATGCGTTCATTGAGGCTCTTTTTATTGTATTATTTTATACGCCAGCACTAATCAAAGCTCTATACATGAAGCCTGGTTTTGTATTATGTTAAGGCTTATTCTTAACTATATCAACCCAGCCCACTCTAGGGTAAGTCAAAACTATACTATGTGTAATAAAACCATAGCACAAACCCATTACCTTAAATGCAGCTTAAATCCATGGCCAGTCCTTAATGTGATCCGAGCCATTCCCTCCTCATCCCTCGCCGTCTTTTAGCACACGTTCTCCTGCTGCATTAAGCCCCGTCCCGCAGCTCCATACTTTGAGGTTCCACAGCGCCACTTTCCCCGCAACCGTGCCAAAGTGATTGTTAACCTATCGTTGCAAGTCTGTCTCTTTGTTCCCTTTCTTTATTTTTTTTTTAATGTTTTTTATGTTTTATCTGGTACGTACGGGAAGCCCAGGGAGATGGCCAGCTCTTGAGACCCTACCACTACTGTGGGGGTCCGTAGGGTGGGTGTGGGGGAGACGGTGGAGGGGGGGAACAGAAGTGTGTGTGTGTGTGTGTGGGGAGTCTATTGTAGCCCCGAAACAAGTCCTTTGTGTGACATTTACCTCGGCGGTGGCATTCAGGAGGGAATAGGTGGGCCGGCCGCGTCCGACAGCCGGTCCGTGGTGACACGTGAATGGGGCCGGAGGAGCGCTGGGGGACGGCAAGGCGAAAGGAGAAGGACATTTTTGTGCGGGATGTGACAAGGGCACAATGGGGCGGAGCTGCTTCGCCTCACGTTTGACATTGTTATCGCTGTGCTTAACATGCGCCTCGCTCGGTATCTACACACGGCGAGGCTGCCCACAGCTGCAGTCTTTATCATAGTCAGGGGGCCAAACTGCTGGGGAGAGATTGACACTTTTGGGCGTCAAGTGAAAGACTGACTGACTGTGGGAACAATAACCAAGCAGCATCTGAGCCATTGTGTTACTTGGATTGACTAAATACTAGCTAAACTGAACTGAACTATACTGAAACTGCTTCCACCAATCGTAATGCTACTACTACCACTTATATTTCTCATACCTACAAATACCACTATTATTACTCCTCCTACTGTGGCGACTACAACAACATGAATAATAATTGTGTGTAAACATAATAATTGTGTTGCCCAGAGGATGCTTAAAACACACACATTTCCTGGCTTTAAATTACTTCCACTGTTGTTAGTGTGCATATGACGAATACAACTTGAAAGTTGAAAATCATCTTCATCATCGCTATCATAGTTGTATCCTATTGTCTATCCTTGTCTAGCCTATCCTATATTGGCTTTATTGTTCCTATGCATCGTACATGCTTTGCACCATTCATCATTGCCTGTTTTGAGCGGTGAACGGTGCAAAGAAGCTCTGCTGAGCCTAACCATTGAGTTTCTGGTAACCGACAACGCCTGTGTGTTCTCTGTGTGTCAGATGAAGCAGCGGGAGGTGCAGGTGAAACGCAGAGTGTGTGCCGTGGCCCTGACGGACTCCGCCCACAACATCTGGCTCCAGGAGTCCAGCAAGAGCATGCAGGATTGGATGCAGGAGGTGACCGCACACATGCACGCACACACGCACGCACTTGCACGCACTTGCACACACACACACACACATGCAGACTCACACACACAGAGGCACACAGACAGACAGTCAGACACACACACAACCATGCACACACACACACACACACACACACACACACACACACACACACAAACACACACAAACACATGCACACACACACTCAATAGTCTCTCTTCTCCTCTGACTCTCCTCAACCTCCCACCGCAACCCCTATGACCTACACAGGTAGCCCTGACCACGCTAGCCTTAGTAGCCACTGAGAGGCATTGTTTGCATGCACTTTCTTTTTTCATTCTATTGGTCTTTCTCTCTCCCACTCTCTACCCCTGTCTCTCTCTGGCAGGGTGTCAATGAATAACGAAGTTGGTTACCCTTTACCTGTGCGCGCACCTGTGGGCCCGTGTGCAAGACGGATAGAGACTGTGTATGAATGTGAACATATGTGCGTGTGTGTGTGTGTGTGTGTGTATATGAATGGCTGATTGTGAATGCCTGCGCTTGCAAAGTGGGGGGTGGTAGTGTACCAGTGATTGCATCAGTGGCTGCACAGAGGTAGGAGAGTGTCTGTGTGTATGCATTTGTGTATGTGTATACGTGGGTGTGTATTTGTGTGTGTGTGTGTGTGTGTGTTAGCTTCATTTTATCACTCGCCCTTTCTGGTGTGACCTCTGTGCCATACGCAGCACCTGGGCTCACTCAGTATGCACATAAAGATGAGGCCCAGCCAAGACCAGCGCTGCTGACGATCCAGAGATGCAAATGTCAAACACACACACAAACACCCACACACACACACTATACATTTTGTGTAGTATGACCCTCTTTTATATTTCTCGCCTTTTGTTTTAGTTATTTCTGTAATCTTCTGTGTGTGATGGTGTGTGTCTGTGTGTGTGTGTGAGTGTGTGTGGTGATAAATTGTTTTTGTGGTGGTCTCCCTCTTTGGCATTTTGTATTTTTCTTTCATCAGTGGTTGTGGGATACGGTCTAATTAGAATGTTAAGTGGCTTCTAGTGTGAGGATTACCCAGAATAATACAACGGAAATAACCTTTGTTGTCCAGCTAGATGACAAGAACAACACGGGTTCTCTTCCTCATAAACATCTGCTATGTCTTAATGGTTTGCCGGAATTATAACCATTGTTAGAATTGGAGCACAATAATACATTTAAATGTCTAGCACACTGGCCGAATGCTGCCGTATAATAGATAAAATAAATGGTAAGAAATGCATTTATTTGCTGCATCCTTCCTTTACTTCCTTTGCTCACTTTTTTATTATTATTATGTGGTTATATGGCTTATATGATCTTCAACATAGTTATCTATGCCATTGTATGTCACTGTTACTTAATTGTGATCGTGATTTTGAATGTTTTTGCCAGTCTCTGTCAACCAGTTTGTGAACGCTCCACTCTGCTCCGAACTCAAGCTGTGTTGTTTTCGTGGCTTCCAAGGGCCTTTTCCTGAGAAACCTTAAAGGGACACCGGTGGCAAGGGGTCCCTGCTTCTCGGACACTGTAGTATAAGGCCACGGTGTGTGGATGTGTGGAGCTCCGTCTGGGCAGCGGTTGATTTTGATGTCGGTGTCCGAGAGAAGGTTAAGCTTCTCGGACACTTATAGTGTACCACTGCGCTGTGTTGCGCATTTAATAGACAACATTGCTCAGTAGAATATAATGCTCGTCCACAACGACGGTACATTTCGAAAATAAATATCACAGAGTTGCCGTGGGTTGTAACCATGGGGATAGCTAGAACTCACAGCCCAAAAGCCGTTTTTTGTAAATCTCATATTTTTCAAATTAGATCCAAAACAGGCAGTTCACTTACACTTCAAGCTAACTAGCAGTAAACCTTAATTTGTCAGTCTTATGATCCTGTAAACACATCTGAGGTCGTTGTTGAGGATGAATCTCATTCCCCCCCCTCACTCTTTTACACCACAGACACCACAGTGTGCCTATAGTGGTTTATTAGAGTATATTATGTATGTCATAAATGTACCTATACACACCAGGTTGTGATTGGTCTTAAGGTCTTGCTCAAGGACAGAGGAAATTGATCTGTGGAAACGCTGCCATCCGGGTGCATGCGGGAGTGTGCGTGCGTGCTTGTGTGTCTGTCTGTGATCAAGCCCTAGTGTGTGCATGTGTGCGTGCATGAGAGCATAAATACCATGTGTGCGCATGTGCTTATATATATAGGTATGTATGTGTGTGTGTGTGTGTGTGTTTGTGTGTGTCAGTGCACGTGCAAGAGGGTGTTTATTAAGGGCAGGGTTATCCAGCAGCATGGCGCGGCGCTGTGTTGTGGTCGGACGGAGATAATTCCCTCCCCTCTGGGGGTTAAGAGGGTGGGGGAGGCGGTGCGAGAACAGAGAGGAGTAGAGCCGGGATTTAGAGATCAGCCCCCACTGAGCCAGGTGATACAGACCTAATGGGTCAGACGCACACCGGCTGACGTCACGGACAACAGGATAGACTCCGAGAGAGATAGAGAGAGATTTCAGTTGACAACAGGTTAGAGTATGGAGAGAGATAGAGAGAGATTTCAGTTGATAACAGGTTAGAGTATGGAGAGAGAGAGAGATTTCAGTTGACAACAGGTTAGAGTATGGAGAGAGATAGAGAGAGATTTCAGTTGATAACAGGTTAGAGTATGGAGAGAGAGAGAGATTTCAGTTGACAACAGGTTAGAGTATGACGAGAGAGAGACAGAGATTTCAGTTGATAACAGGTTAGAGTATGGAGAGAGAGAGATTTCAGTTGACAACAGGTTAGAGTATGGAGAGAGAGAGACAGAGATTTCAGTTGATAACAGGTTAAAGTATGGAGAGAGAGAGAGAGAGATTTCAGTTGACAACAGGTTAGAGTATGGAGAGAGAGAGACAGAGATTTCAGTTGATAACAGGTTAAAGTATGGAGAGAGAGAGAGAGATATTTCAGTTGACAACAGGTTAAAGTATGGAGAGAGAGAGAGAGCTTTCAGTTGACAACAGGTTAGAATATGGGGAGAGAGGAAAAATAGCCACACAGACCCGAGATGGAGAGAAACTTGCTCATTCCTTCAAACAGTGGAGAGAATGGAAGGAACAGGGGTGGATGGGGGGTTTACGGAGGGGGAGGGACCGAGGGGTAAGAAATTAATTATTTAAATACTGTCGACCGGCGCCCAGAGAGGAGAGGCGCACGGCGAGGCAGAAAAACAAAAAGACAGGTAGGGTGTGGACTGAGTGCATACAGATGGAGGGGAGCTAGATGAAGAGATGTATGAGAAGATAGATGAGGAGCATCGTGGAAGGGGCGGGGCGGGGGATGGGGTTGAGATAGTGAGCAGGAGAGAAGGCGAGAGAGAGAGGTGGATGATGGTGTACAGCTGGCAGCCTGTCAGAGTCTCCAAGGTGTCTCCTGTCACCGCGCTGGCCTGCTGTCACACTCTAGTGGCCTCTTTAGAGCACACACACACACACACACATACACCCATATATATAAGTGTGCTCACACACACACACACACACATATGCACACCCAAACACATGCACTAACGCTCACACACATTCACATTCAAACTGACACACACACTTACATACATACACACACACACGCGCGCATGCTCACACACTCATCCATAGTGAGTATGTTGCGGTCATGAATAAACCATCCTAATCCGCAGAGATTACACAGCAACAGGAGGAGGTGGTACAGGGAGAGGGCTTCAGCGAGCCAGACTGAGAGAGGAAGATGTGATGATGCTGCGGTGTAGTTTCCCTCCACAAGTTTACTTGAAGGCTGTCAGGTGTGTGATGGTTCAGAGAGAGCGGTGTGTTGTGGACTCCGACTTTTCATTACGCAGGACCTTCCCGTATCGTCGGAGAGAGGGAGTAGGCTGGGATGGATCCATCAAACGGAGAGACACAGTCTCCAGGCTTCCTACGTGTATGCAGTGTTGGAGCGATACAAGTGATGGCTCCTTAAAAATAATATAAAGTAAAAGCAAACAATTATCCTAAATCGCTGATATTTAGAATACTAGGAAATGGCAACTCATTAGACTAATGCAACAAAACTATACACAATCATAGCTTAAAATAAATCTCTTTATCATTGCAGCTAGCATCAGAAAAAAATGACCTTCTCATGCTAAATATGCAATTAACATTGATTGTGAAATATAAACACCCTTGATACTTCACGTCATTTTGGAGTTTGAAAATTACTGTTTAAGTCCCTTTGCCCCAAAGGCACAGTCTTTGGGCCTTCCAATTAGCTACATATCGACTGCAGCAGAGAGCCCAAATTTAGCTGTCACTAGTTAGCCATTTTATTATTGCCCCTTTTGTTCCTCAAAATGAACTTACCACCAGTCACCCTGTTGAGGTCTGAATTTCGTTTGGATAACTCAATTTATGAATATAGAGTTAAATGAGTTAAGTTATAGAGTGTGACGTGCTGTCAGTTCATACCAAACTTTGAAAACAAGCCTGCATTTTTCTGCAGATTCTGCTATTCAGCAGTTCAGTTGGGAAAGTGACTTGCTATTGTTTGTTGAATTACATATTGTTATAGTTAATGCTTAAGTCTGTGTGTGTGTTTGCTATGTGTACTACAGTTTAGCTCCAAGTGTGTGTGTGTGTGCATGTGTGTGAAATTGGGTGTCCATATGACGATAGGAGGCACGCTTTAACTTTGACCTGCTACAGAGAGCAGGTGGCTGAGCATGCATGCACACACACACACACACACACACACACACACACACACACACACACACACACACACACACACACACACACACACACACACGCACACACACACACACACACACACACACACACATTGTTGAGGTCTTAAGAGTGTGTCACTTAAGTGGCGGAGCAAACACCTGCCTGTCATTTACGCTCACAGAGTGCGCTATTAGTGGAGCGGTTAGCTTCCCGCTAAGCAGCAAGCCACTAGCGGGCACACAGCGAACAGCTAACGGCTGCCGGAGCATCACATACAGGCTTAGCCGGAATGCTAGGCAGTAAAACAGATGAGGTACAATAGACGGTACGGCCGCAGAAGACATGCAGTCTCTTTGAATCGGTGTGGTTATCTGAGATGCAACTGTGCATCTCACATACTTACACACATACACACACACACACACACACACACACACACACACACACACACCCCAGTTACGATTGTGCTGTGGGGGTAGAGCTGTGCTTATATGTGTGTGTGCGTGTCTTGTCTCACCTTCAGTTCAGTGGTTGGTCCATTGATTGCGTGTGTGATGCCGGGCATCAGAGGCGCCCGACGTGGCGATGCGCCTTCCTTTTGTCACGTTGCCTTTTCTCTAATCCCAGGCAGCAGGCTTCGCCTTTATGTGACTGCTGTTCCGCCTGTGGTCTTCCAAGGCATTTGGGCCGTGCGCGTTTGTGTGCACTTTGTGTGTGTGTGTGTGTGTGTGTGTGTGCGAGAGTGCTTGTGTGTGTGTGTGTGCGTGTGTGGTTGCCTTGACAAATCTATTCAAACCTGGGCCTCCTTGTCTACTTGGTGGTGGTGGAGGAGGAGGAGGAGGAGGAGATGGAGGAGGAGGGACTCCCTGCGACCCTCCATTGGGCCCACTGCTCCACAGCCCAGCTGACATCTTCCTCCAGACAGGCTGAATGCATTAAAGAAAGATACAATGTAGACACTTGATGTGGCAGCAGAGGAGACCCGTGGCTCCCGCACGGCGCCACAGAGTGCGCGGCAACGGACAGCACCACCGTCTTCAATTGGATAGATGCAGATGGGACGATGGATGGATAGATGGATGCAGATGGGTACATAGCTAGATTCAAGTTGATTGATATATGGATGGATTGATTCGGAAGGCTTCCGATTGATGTAAGGATAAATAGATTGATGAATGGATTTAGATAGGTGGATGGACGAACGAGTTTAGAAAGACACATTGATAGGCACATAGGTAGATAGTTTGAGAGATGTAGATTCTGATGGATAGATTGATTTAGATAGATGTGTGTCATTATTGGACGAATTAAATGCTGCTATTGGTCTGGTCAGCTGCATGTATAACAGGGCCTTGTGAAGTTGGCGAAAGCCAAGTGTCTATATGTGCACACACTTAAATGTGTGTGTGTGTGTGTATGTGTGTGTGTGTGTGTGTGTGCGCTCTTTCTGGAATAACAGAAAAGGATTTGCAGCTTTGTGGGAGACCCCCCGCCATATAATCACGATCACACACACACACACACACACACACACACACACACACACACACACACACACACACACACACACACATACCACTGTAATGGTTGTCAGGGGGCCAGGGTGAAAGTAAACAAGGGCAGATAAGCAGTGATTCAGAAGGACGCCAGCTGCACATTCTAATCTCTCTACATGTTCTCTTCCTTCCATTGAACTTTTATCTTATCTGAGGAGCGTCTTCTCCATGCATTCCTCCTCAGCCAAGCTAGCTCTCTCTCTCTCTCTCTCTCTCTCTCCCCACCCCCAGTGTTTATGTTCTGCCCTTACATGCCACGGCATACCAATCCGAATTGCGTTGGTCAAACGGTGGGGAGAGAAAACACATTTTACCATGCTGTCACAAAGTGTGTCAGAAAAGAAATCGAATACAAATAAAGAAAGGAAGAGCACAGCCCCGGCTCTGGTTATGCCACAGTTATGAAAGCCTTTTAACCCAGGCTGGAGTTAAAAACACAACAAGGGGTGAAGCGGTGAAGACGGAGACAGCGTTCACCAGGATAAAGAGGTCTCCGTGTCCTTTCCCCCCCTCCCCTCCCTCTGACAGTATAGCTGTCAAACACCAGGGACGGGCCGCTGAGTAGCTGGGGGGGAGTGGTGGATGAGAGGGCCATGGGGGTGTTTGCAAAGGGGGTTATGGGTCAGCAAGCTGGGCAGACCCCCACAAGCCCCTACCCCCCTCCCCTGCCTCGCCTTTCCTTCCCTCTCGCAGCGAGGCACCCACTGATTCACCGTGCCACTCCTCCTCCTCCTCCACCTCCTCCTCCTCCTCCACAAACAAACCCCTGAGCTGTCTGGGCAACATGTCACTGGGCCTTTAATTGCTCGTTCCTGTCTCTATCTCGCTCTATTGCGCGCACACACACATACACACACGCGTAGACACACACACATACATACATGCATATATACATACATAGACACACACACTCCCACACCTTCACATTACCTCCCTCCTCTACACCCCTTCTCTGAGACCAGTCCAACGTTTCCAGCTTGACTCTTTTCCTTTTTCCTCATGTCACTCACTGAATCATCGCCTCTCCTTTCTGTTGCTCTCTTTCCACTTAGTGAGTTCCAATGTTATGAATATAAAACGCTAGGATGAAAAGATTTCATTTAGAAAAAAGGTGTGTGTATGTGTGTATTTTGTGCAGCCATGTGGACATATATAAATATGGACCACATGCTGTGAGTGGATCTGTGCACAGGCACACACATACACACACACGTGCACATAAACACTCATCTGTGGCGGAACCATGAAGAATGTTGGTTACAGCTCCTGTACACAGACCCTTCCAATAACATACTATTGCTCCTTTATTGCTCCTCAATGCTGATGGGCCTATTGGCCCTCCCAATACACCATCTCACCCTAGGTCTTCTCTCTCCTCTTCCCCCCCCCCCCTCTTCTCCCAACAGCGCTGCCGTAACTGGGTGTCTAGCCCCCTGCCTCTGGACACCCTCGTGGAGGCCATGCTGCCCGACTGCCCGCGCATCTCTGCAGGTACTGCAACGTAGCGCGCGTCACAGTGCACAACGCTCTCGTTTGCTCACTTCCACGAGGAACATCTTCTTCTGATACTGTGTCTTTTTTTGGCCGGGTATGGGTGGGTTACCTCACTGCAATGTAGGGAGTTGAAGGGAGTGATTAGCTCAGTGCTGCAAAATAACTGAGCTTTGAGATCATTGGATTGCATTGACCAAGTGTGTTAGCCCTTCAGTTTAAAAGAGTGAAGGACACATGCAGAATTTTTTTTTTGTCTTGGTCTGAGTTGCTTACTTTCCCTTCACATTGTTTGCATGCACGCACGCACGTACGCACACACACACACACACCACACGCACACCACACACACACACGCAAACAAACACACACATTCGTAGCTAAGCTGCCCTGTCCTGTTTATGTGTTAATCCTCTCCTGCAGCACTTTGCTTGCCGTCCCCATGCCTTCTCTGTTGCCGGCCAACCACCATGCTGCCACATTCTCATGAGGATGTGTCCTTAATGTAGGATTAGAGGGAGGAAAGCTGTATTCCGCCACTGTGATAAAGATGATGACTTTGTTTTTGTTTGAAGGCTGACATGCGCAGTGAGGCACTTTATGTGTTGTTGTGGGTGTGAGCACAGAAATAAAATGCATATTTGCATTTGGCATCTTCATACACACACACACACACACACACACACACACACACACACATGCATATACACAATCACAGACACACACACACACACACACACACACACACACACACACACACACGCACACAAACATGCCCCCCCCTCTCTCTGGCCGCTGGTGTTGACATCATGCTGAACGTATAGGTCATCAGACACATGCTCCACGTGTGTGTGAATACCTCCCTCCCTCTGCTACATAACACCATGTTGCACAGGGAGCCGCGGTGGGTGTCTGGCCTCAACATCACAGCACTGAATCAGCTCCTTGAAATGTCAGCTGCACTTCTATACGACACCTGCGTGTTAAGTCATCCTCAAAATGTCCTCTCCTTGCCTTGTTTTTTTGGGCCGGGTGGGTAGGCGTGTTAGGTAATACTGCTCTGAAGCTATCAGCGTTTGATGGCAGACATTTTCTGTCATTTTTGCTTGTCGTTGATGTGAAACTAAGAAAATTTCAGCCCTGACTTTGTCTCAACACAGCCCTCATTGGTCAGGGCTCCACCTTTGTATCGGGTCCTTTATGGACACTTTGACACTGTTGGCTGTGGACTACTTTTTTAATTCAGAGTGTGAAAAGGTGTGAGTCACTGGCCTGTTAGTAGAGCTGCCAGCTCAGCTTGTCTCTTGGTCTTTTTTTCTTTCTTTTTTTTTCTGGTGATGGGAGCCCCGTGTCAAAGGTCGGGCCGGTCATCTTTGTGTCCTCGGACGGCCCTGGCAGCCTGGCGGCCATTGTTGCCGAACAGAGTGGCGGAGGTGACGAGGTTTGACGGGGTTGAAGGGGCAGGGCTGTCCGGACGGCATCGTGACCCGGGGCAAACACAGCCACACACACACACACACACACACACACACACAAACACAGATTGACACAAACAAAGCCTTTCCGAAATGCTGGTGTTATTATGTGTGTTGCTATGGCAGGAGTATGTGTGTGTGTGTGTGTGTGTGTGTGTTTGTATTTGGAGATGTGTGGTGTGGGAGGGGGTGGGGTGGGGTGGGGTGGGGGGGGCAGGTTGTTTTACCCAGGCGTTGTTCACAAAGTGCCTCTGAAAGCTGACTACCAATGTCTTGTTGTCATGCATGCAGCCATTTTCTTTCATTTTTTTCATTTCACACACACACATATGGTAGTCGTAGTTTGAAGTGTAGTAAAAAGTACAACTGTGGCTGCCCTGAGGCTACTGGGCTGCTGTGGATGGTGGCATCTCTCTCTCTCTCTCTCTCTCTCTCTCTCTCTCTCTCTCTCTCTCTCTCTCTCTCTCTCTGTCTCTCTCTGTCTGTCTGTCTGTCTGTCTGTCTGTCTGTCTGTCTGTCTGTCTCTCTCTCTCGCGCGCTCGCTCGCTCGCTCTTGCTCTCATACATATACACACACACAAACTCACTCAGACACACACACTGCTGTCTGAGGGCTTCTCATATATTGATTATTTGCTAATATGTAAGTTAAAAGTGCCAGGCTGTGTGGGTGTTCATGTGCGTGTGTGTGTGTGTGTGTCTACGTAGGCATTTAATTGTATGGGTGCGAGTGCAACTAGCTTGTTCTCTTTCCTCTCACTATCACTTATGTAGCTCTCTCTCTCTCTCTCTCTCACTCTTTCCCTCACACTCTCCATCTTTATCTCTCTTCTCGCTTTCACTCCTTCCTCTCTCACACCATCACTCACTTCCCCTTACTCATTTCCTGTCTCCTCATGTGGCACAGTCTGAGGTGTGTGTGTGTGTGTGTGTGTGTGTGTGTGTGTGTGTGTGTGTGTGTGTGAGGAAGAGAGAATGTGTTTGTGTGTGTGTGTGTGTGTGTTTTCTATGCTGTTAGGATCTTGTCAGAAAACGGCAGGGAGAACCAGTGGTAGTGTCTGTTGGTTGGTTCCAATCATCTGCAAAGTAATACCAGTATGAAGCCCTAATTGACGAGATGGGCGGGAGGGAGGGAGGGAGGGAGGGAGGGAGGGAGAGAGGAGGAGGGAGGAGAGAGAGAGAGAGAGAGAGAGAGAGAGAGAGAGAGAGAGAGAGAGAGAGAGAGAGAGAGAGAGAGAGAGAGAGAGAGAGAGAGAGAGAGAGAGAGAGAGAGAGAGAGAGAGAGAGAGAGAGATTGTCTCCTTGTTGGGTTATCGTTCCCCAACTGCTTTAGAGTTGCTGGTCTACCTTCCTGCCCGTGGGCGCAGGGGAGTAGAAATAAAATGAGGAGTGAAATTAAATAAATAAAGGCAGAATGTGAAATGAAAGAAAGAAAGTAGAGAGAGAAAGGGAGTGCCATGGTGGGAGTGTTCGATCACATTCCTGTTTCTTGTTTTCAATGTCATAAATCCTGGACTCTCCTCCTTATATCGTTCTTTTATTTTTGTTTGCTCCCATCCTAATCTTCCTTCGCGCTGCCCTCGTCTTTTTCTTTCCTTTCCTTTCCAAAAGACCTCTTTCGCTTCTTCCTCAAGAAGGTCAGAGCCCTGGCGTTGGCAGCTGTCTGGCACCCTGGCAGAGTGTAATCAGTCAGGAGCACGCCGAACACAGGCTCAACACTCAGATAGAGTGGAACCAATGTCCTGTTTGATTCACTCCCTACATCTGTGTGTGTGTGTGTGTGTGTGTGTGTGTGTGTGTGTGTGTGTGTGTGTGTGTGTGTGTGTGTGTGTGTGTGTGTGTGTGTGTGTGTGTGTGTGTGTGTGTGTGTGTGTGAATTTGGATGCTTTGGTCAGTGGGGAGTGTGTGTGTGTGTGAAATTCAGTGAGGTTACTGAGGCCTTTAATGACATGTAAACCTTCTAGCGTCACTCTGGTTGAGCAGCTATCTAGAGAAGTGATAATAGAGTGAGGAGTTTAGGTTTTATTCATTGACAGACATACAGAACCGTGTTTAGTAGCCTATATATTGAGTAGCCTACATGGTCTCTCCTGTTTTTCCTTTAATCTAATTCAAATGGAGAAAGTTTGTGTGCGAGGCGTGGCCAGTTCCATGTTCATTAAGGACGTTTTTGTTGTTTTTTCCACAGCGTTTCATTGTGTATTTCTTTTCATACGGCCGTTCCTGACTCCACTACACACACGGGTGAGCTCATACGCTCTCTGATAACTGAGTGTATAAGCGCACATACAATCTGCTCTCCTGGGTGATTACTCATTGTCCAAACCGATTATTAATTACAAAGGAAGGGGAGTCCGAAGGTAAACATTGATTAATAGCTAACAAAAGTAAGTTAATGTCTTACCTGCACTTTAATTGCCCACCCGGCTCCCTCACAAGCCCCCCAACAAAAAGCAGTAATTAACCCTAATGGACTAAAGAAAGGTGCTCACCTCCTTTTGTTTCTATGAAGTCAACACATTTCTGAGTTCGCAACGCTTTCTGGGTCCTGGTTGCTTTGGTTTGAAAGTATTTTAGTTTGTTATGAGTGTCTTGCTGTTTTTTTATAGGAAAGATAAATGTACATATTTATTTGATATGACTATCATGATATCATTGAAATAAATAGTATTACATTTATCATCATGATCATTTTTATTTATTTAAGTGTGACTCAGAGCCGATAAACTGATAATAAAGGGACAGACAATAAGCTAACTAAATGCACACACTCAAACACATATATTTTTTTATGGCCACAAATACAAAAGATCATACAGGACATAAATATAAGCTGATGCAAACAAATGGAATAACTTATCAGCAGTATGTACAAGTAACACAATGCAAAATGTTACACGCTCCCAACTTTGTTGTACATCTATTGCATTAACAGGCGGCACTTACGACAGCACACACATACATATACAAATACACACCTTTACATGCTATTAGCCATGTCAATAATCAGTAGACCTGTAAATGCATCATCTTTACCACCTGTTTGGATTCTCTTGAATATGCCCCTTATCTCCCTCGTCCTTGCATCACAGAATATAAAACAACCATAACTGTCGACACCTCCACAACACCCACACACAACGCACACACACACACACACACACACACACACACACAGACGCATGCACGCACGCAAACACACACAGATTGATGCCTGTCTCCTGATTGACTTTTCCAGAGGAAGCTCAGCCCCAGCCCAAGCCCCATCCACCCCTCAACATGCTGTGTTTTTTCAGCTTGGCAGGGTGGAAGTCCGCTCCCTCTTTGGAAGATCACATGAAACGAAGGGTTTTCAGCGCGTTGTCACGCGGCCACACATTTCACTGTTTGCTTAGCCCGGTCCGGCACACGCTGCCCCTCGCAGAGCAGGAAATAGACAGGTAAACGCAAGTGAACCGGACTTAACCCCTGACCCCAGGTCCGCAGAGGTGAGACGGGACTATTGTCTCCGTCCCCACCGGTGAGTGACCCTTTAGCACAACACGGAAAGTGCTGACACAACCCTGGGTTGGAGCCTGTCCATCAGAGACGAATAGCCGAACGCTTGCCTTTGGAGTGGAATGAAGCCAACATAAGTTGCTTAGGGTTAAACTATGATTGGTATCGTCTGGTATTTTTACAGACAATTGAAGGATTTGAATAGAGCTTGAGTTGAATATCGTACATATTCCAAGTTTAATTGGACTGGAGGTCATTGCTTTATAAGTTAAAAGTCCAAATAGGTTTTGAGTGTTTGGATGAATCACTTTTTTATTGTTTGTGTTTTTGGTTTATAAATAAATAAATAAATATATTTTCTTTGTGTGTATATGATGGGGTCACATTCAAGACAACAATACAAAAACAATAGTCTTGAGTGAGGAATGGAAGAGTGGAGGAGTAGGTGTCAGGTGCTGCACTAGAGAGCCTCTCTGCTATTCCCTTTGTTTCTCTGTACATTATGGATTTCTTCCGATTTGGGTATTTTCTGGAGGCCAGTTCAAATGCTGATGTTTTGTTTTTGTGTTTTTATATATCTTTTTTTTGTTTTGTAATACTTCAGGAACAATGCCATCCCTGTGAGTTTGGTTACTGAGAAATAGAAGAGAAAATAAGTTTCCCCGGGTAATGTGAAACTCCAGTCTCGCCCTGTCTGAATTTGATACGAGTTTTGATATACATTGAATCCAATCATACTATCAATTGATCCACCAAGAAAATCCTTAATACTTAATTTATTTGTCTTTTCATTTGCCTGATTGTCCACGTTTGAGTTTCATCTGAAATTATTTTCTTTCTTTTTTTCTTCTAAGGGGTTAAGGTTTGGGGGGGGGGGGGGGGGGGTCGTCAAAACTGGGCCTATGGAACCCCCTTTGAGACTGTAGATGAGATAAAGGGATGAACAAATAAACATGACTCGACTTGACAGCACTACTGCTGATCGCAGACTGATCGGCGCGTTGACCCTAATCCTGATCCAACTTTGATTAATTCCGCCATTCTCTTTGCTCTACCCAGGAGTCAGCATTCCCTCCTCCCCAGTATATTGTCAGGTCAGAGTATTGTTCTGTGTTGACAGGGCAATCTCTGCTCTCAAGGCGTCGCCACGTTACAGAGTTGGCAACTTAGATCTCTGCTATTGGACTGTTTGTGTTTATGGATCGATTTTGGTGCCTTGTTCTCTTAGTTCCCTGTGTCTTTACACAGATCACAGACAAAGGTGCTGTAGCAGAGGCAATAGACAACCGTAAGATTCAGCTTTCCGGGCCCATTGTTGTCACCATTTCTGTCATTGTGACATTGATATTTGACACTATTATTACTAGTATTATTGTCTAAAGAAAAACATTTTATAATATTATTAGTAGTAGTGGTAGAAGTAGAAGTGTAGTAGTATTAATAGTTTTGTATCATTGTTAGTATTATTAGTTGTTATTAGTAGAATAATGTGGTTAAGTCCTACTCCACTTGTATGTGTATATAATGGGTGTCTGGAGTTAGTATATAGTCTCACTCAAAGTGTAAAGAGTTATCATGTATCCCGCTGACCGTAGATATTTCATCATTGTGTATTTCCAAATCACTTATGCATGAATGAGGGTTACTGTTGTGGAATTCCTAATCGCAGTTCAGCATGCAGAGGTTATGAAACGTGTGGCTCCTTTAACAGTTCAGGCTATTGTGATTATGCAAACCAGAAGCATGTCTGGAAATGCCCAGTCTGTGGTCTTCAGTTTCACCTCTGCACTAGGTAAACTCTATCCAGGAGGCATTTAATTCCCTCCTCTCTGTTCTTTTACTCTACCCATCATCCTCGGGTAGAAAAGGAGAAGAAGGGGGTGTAGAATGCATAAATGAAGGTTCAACAAGGTTCAATGAAACACTTATACAATTTGCTGCAATATAGCAAGGTTTTATAATCTCATTATCATCTTAGTGCCAGATTTGCCCATGAGGGTTGTTCTCGCTTCACTCTTATTAGCTCCTCAGATTTGTCCATTTGTCCTTCTGCTACCCGCCTCACAACCAATCACGGCGGCAGAATCCCCAATACACACCACTCTCAATAAACTTTGATTTTCTCTTGTAATTGTATAAGCAGTAGATATATTTATTATATAAGTCTATACTGTCTTTTTCTGTATGGTTGTTTGGAGTTTACGTTGCCACAGGGCAACCATAAAGCAACGCATTAAACAGTAAGTTGGTAACTATATTTGTTTACCGTGGAAGTAAATAAAACATTTTCTACATCTTAGAAAAACCTAATCTGTGGCATTCTGGTGTGCAGATTTCAGTCTGCCTAAAACACACTCACTCTCATCCACATTGCATTGTGCCCTAAAAAAGGAGACATTGCATTGGACTCTGAAATGACCGTGGTTTAAATAGCATGCCAATATCCGCAGATTTTTCCAAATTGTAAATACCGATAACATTCTTGGTAGGGTCGGAATGAATTCCAAAATAAACACAATAGCGCGGCACATGGCATTCTATTCATCCAGATCCAATGTTGGTTTTTTTAATCATCCCACAGTTTCAAGGTCAAGCTCTTTCCCTCCCCTGTCCACCGGGTCAGATGGGGGAGCCCACGCACAGCGTTACAGTCGGTCGTCATTCAATTCCAGTTTGCCTCTGAATCCCCAAGGTTCTTAGTTGTGGTGGGAAGTGTCTATCCCTGGTCAGGCAGAGGGCATGGCCAGATTAGTGCTTTCTAGTCATGGATCTTATTTGCCCATATGGCCACTTCTCAATGGGTGCATATTGTTGCAAATTGCATGTTTAAGGAGTGGGCTGACAATGGCGCCCATACTAAACAAGATGCTTGGAATGAACCAGACACATACCACTGACCTACTGTATGTGCTTGGCCGTAGCAGTAGCTGTTGATGATGTTATGCAATCATTCATATTAAGGGTCGATTTTTCTTTTGGGAAACAAACAAATAACCCAAAAAGTAAGACTCAAAATGTAGGAATGTTTTTTTTTGTTATAGCCCCATTTCTGGGGAATATAACCATATATAATGTGTGCGTTTAACCTATTCATTAATTCACTGCTCAACCAATGGTGCTACATAGGCTGCATACCATTGAGCCAATTAGTAATTAAATGATTAAATGATTAATTATTAACTTAAACGATGGATAGAGAGTTGATTGACCACAGCACTTGTTTTGGTGTGTCCCCTAGTCCACCTGAAAACACATCGTTGTTAACACAGCAGAATACTACAGAGGTTGAGATTTCCTTGTTGTTGTTGCATGTGGCCATTTCCTGGTTGGAGCCCACATTAGCCTGGGTCAGCGGTGATGACAGAGTGGATGTGATGCCTTGTCATAACTAAGCTGTTCAACAGTTCCCTCGCCCATCTCAGTAGGGAAGTCATAATAATTAGACTGTACATGTTACAAACAGAATGGTGGTGGACCTTGATTTTAATGGTGGGTCACCGAGATCTGGCAGTTCTGTTTGGTTCAATTAATTTCATATGTTTTACGTTGCCATTCTTCTGTTTGCTTGTTCCTTCATAATGCATATTGCATAGTGCTTTGGGGTCACAGTGGCATGTGGTATGAATCCTTAACTGCTAATTTTGTGTCTTTGTGCAAAGTGTGTGTAAATGTCTTTTGTGTCTGTGAGTGGTTGTCTGTATGTCTAAATATCTGGATTTATTTACTGGCTCATACATTTATGATTTTTGATTCTTAATACACAGTTAAAAGATTTTTGATATTGTGTTGCTACAAAGATTATCCCACTCTATTATCCTCGACAATTAGATTATAATGAAATGCACATTTAATGTGATTGTTATGAAATACAAAAAAAACTAAACATTCAAGCTCTGACAATATTAGGAATGCACATAATTGCCAAAGAGATGATTACAAAATTGAAAAAAATAAATAAAAAAACATCCTTGAAGGTCCTTGAGACGTAATCAGCCCGCAATTACAATATTTATTTGCTGTCTTTTTATTTTTTTGCGTGAGAAAAGGAAATGAAAACTTATTTATATCGTTATGTAAACAAAAACGACGGCGCAGTCGTCAACGGTGCGAGTTGTCAGCCGGGCGGAGGTGACCTTGAATATCCCCGCTATGCTCCGCGTTGACAGATAAAACTTTATTAACCAGCCATCTCCAGACAGGAGACAAACCGCCCATGACGTCCGGTTGAGCTGGTTTTTTTTTAGGGAATGTGATAATTAGAAGGCAACTTTTTTATTTATATATATATATATATTCCTTCTTTTTTTTTCAAGAGGAAAAACTGTTGAAGGAGGAAACAACAGAGCGGCCCGCGAGGCAATTAGAAAGTGTTTGGCAGCATTGTGGTGCTTTTTGTGCCTGCGGAAGTAACGAGACGAGACGGCCTTGATCCCTTCAAGACGCTCCGTCTTTCTTCTCTCCATCACCTCTATCTCTGATGTCAGCTGACCCTCAGTACACAGCAGTCAACCGTCTGCATCTTAGTTAAGATGGGCATGGGTACAGCATCACAAATAGATAGATAACGCAATTGTAATTGCACGTATTTAATTGTGAGCGCTTAATTCTACAGTTTGACACCCCCATATCTACACTGCCACTGTTTATTTCTAGTTTCTGTTGGTGTGTGTGTGTGTGTGTCTGTGTGTGATAGTATGAACGTGCATAAATTGTGTATGTGTGTCTGTCTGTGTGGGTGTGTGTGTGTGAGAGAGAGAGTACGTACGTCAGTACTGTGTGTGTGTGTGTGTGTGTGTGTTCGCAGACACGTGTGTGTGTGTCTGTGTGCCTGATATTATGTACGTGCGTATGTCTGCATGAGAGTACGTAAACATGCGTAATGTGTGCGTGTGGGTGCGTGTGCCTGCCTGTTTTTTCCCGAGGAGAGGAGAGGAATGCTGTGTGTCCAGGCGTGTTATCAGGCTGACCTAGCAAGGGTCCCGGTTATCAAGGTCCCGTGGCTCTCAGGGGTGAACAACTACACAGCCATCCGACCGGCCACGCCTGCCTGCCCCGCAGCCTCTGTATCCCCTCGCTTGTCCTCCCCCCGCGCAGGGCACACCCTCTATCTAATCAACATGGGCCGGTCTCTTGTCCCCATGCACACTCACAGACCGTGTGTGTGTGTGTGTGTGTGTGTGTGTGTGTGTGTGTGTGTGTGTGTGTGTGTGATTGTGTGTATGTATACACCCGCAGATACACAGCCCTTTGCCTTGTAGCCACACTCAGTTGATATAGACATGCACCACTTATGACCCCCTCCCCCCCCCCCCCCCCCCCACACACACACACACACACACACACATATGTACACGTACACACGGGCAGATAACCACATGTACACTTATGCTGAACCGTGTTGCCTTGCTAGCAGCAGATAGCCGTGCGCGGTGTGAGGTGACGAGACGGAGCAGGAAGCTGAAGTAGCGGCATGCAGGAGGAGGGCGCCACTAGGTCGGCACAAAGCAGGAATCCGGGCGGAGGGGCTGGGAGGGTAACCTGGGTGTGTGTGATTGGACTCTTCTGTCTGTGAGGGCAGCTCCCCCCCCCCCCCCCCACCCCCCCCCCCCCCCCCCCCCCCCACCCCATCGCCTAAACGGCGATCACCTGACCCCAGTCTGCTGCCGTTCTCCATTCCACTGCCCGACCCCCATCCCCACCACATGAGGTCGTGACCTGGACCCCCTGCCGTGGGGAGGAGACATTTTGTCTCATCGCTGCCCCTTAGCAGAGAGCATAGGGCCAGGGGTCAATAATCGAAGGCACAAATTCCAAATCCATGCTTGGCGCCGTTTAATCCCTTCTTGTTTTGTCATGGACAGTAGTTCCACGCTATTGTTGTTATGAAACAGACTGTTAACCACAACCTTCCTTCTGCTGTTTGGTCAAATGTAAGCCTTCCCAGGCAATCATCCGCACCCTGATGAGAAATATTTGGCAAGACAACAAGCCCTTGAACAGATAGAGTTTGGGTGTAAATCACAGCCTCACACTTTGTGTCTGCAACACTTTTTTGAGCGGTAAGTGAGTTTGGCAGCAGCTCTTGGATCATGGCGGAGGCGAAGCGGGGAGAAGCGAATTACATTTGGCACTCGGCGGCTATCAGGCAGTAATTAGTATAGCTAACATCCCAGATGAAGGAGTCAAGTCTAGGTCAGGCTAAAAAACTTCAAGGATCTTAGCGGGTTAAGGTTGGAAGGCCAAGCCGTGGCACTGCTCCCTCCCTCTGCGCCCCGCCCCCCTCAGTAGAAGTTCATGCCACGCCGGCTCGGATTTGCTGAAATCTGCCGCGACCTCTCTGACCTCGAGACGTCTGGGCCGGTCACATGTCAGGCCGGCTCCCGTGGACCCCGGCTGGACGGGGCCTGCCCGGTCGGTTACTCCCTGCACGGACCCCCCCGGCCCTGGTCTGACTGTGCTCGGCCCCACCCAGGCTGACACACCAGCAGGCTCTTGACATAGGCGCTGCGTTACAGTTTAAACATCCTTCACTCGGCATTCCTGCCCGCCGACGAGCCCCCCAGGTCAGCCGGCTTCTCAAGTCTCAATCCAATCAGCGAGGATGAGTGCATGTTAGCATGGATGGGGGGAAATGGATGAAGAGAATAAACAGCATGCATATCCAATATGGACATCTGTATGGTTTGGTTGTCCCCTAGCACACGGAGAGAATGATTGCTTTGTACAGTTACAGAAATCACCATTTTAATATTTTATTCTTATTGAGTGTGGTGTGTGTGTGTGTGTGTGTGTGTGTGTGTGTGTGTGTGTGTGTGTGTGTGTGTGTGTGTGTGTGTGTGTATGTGTGTATAAGTTGTTTGTTTGGAGAAAGGATTTTTTTCCCCAATTATTTCAGGTTCCAAAAAAATCCTCCAATACAACCCTAATCTCTTTTAATATATTACAAATTTGGAAAACTACAGATATATATCTTTTTTTTTTAATGACAGAAGATTAATATCAATGTGGTCATTTTGGACGATTAACATTACTTGCTTGCTTGACCTGGACACTGGTAATACTGTTGTAATAGCATAGTTAACTACTGTAAATAGCAAGAGCTGCTAACTAACTAACTTTACTAAATAATAGTAGTTATTGATATGACTGTATGACTTGAACTCTTTATACTTTCATTGAAGCGAGTTGCAACCGTAACAGTACATATGTATAAATATATCTATATATATACAAACACACACACACGCACGTGTATTTATGTGGCCTAGTTTCTCTGTCTTGTTTTCAGAAAACTCAAGCTAAGCCGCGCTACGCAAACTAGAGCGTCATTAGATCGCTGCACTGTAGATTTGACCCCTGACCCCCTAAGCTCCCAACTGTAACCCCACCCCCTCTCTTTTCCGCAAATCCCACTACCCGCACGAGCCCAGCGAGTGACCCTTCCTCCTTCTCACTTTATTATGGCGTTCAGATCATCCTCTGCCTTGTCTCCATACTGTAATCCTATTTGCCCTGTCATGGGTTTGTGTCAGCAGATGGTGTGTGTGTGTGTGGTTGTTTGTGTTTGTGTGCGTGTGTGTGTGTGTGTGTGTGCGTGCGTGTGTTTGTGCGTCTGTGGAGGGGATGATGCACAGCTCACTCACAGCTGTTTGGACTAATTCTTTGGCCCCACAGTATGTCATTCCAAAGAGGGTGGTCTCCCCCCACACACTCACACACACACACACACACACACACACACACACACACACACACATACACAGTCAAGCCGTACCCACTTTGTTACCCAGTCAGGACTTATGAGTTCTCATCATTTCCCAAAACCCTCCATGGACCTGTGAGATTGAAGTCTAGGAGGTCCATGCACGATCAGCATCTGTAAATGTTTGTGGAAAGCAGCCAGAAATAACCAAACAATAATACACTGTTTTGCAGTTGCTTTTATTTAGTTAATTATTCAAACCTGATACAGCACAGAGCTATATCGATCTGGTTAACTGGGATAGGTGATGAGTCCGGAGCAAGGCAAGGGCATGTCGGGTTAGAGTATGCAGGATTAGTGAAAGGGGAATTTGTAATGAAAAACGGCAACAAGATCGTTCTTTTTTTGTTTTGGTTGAAATTGCTTGGGGGCCCTCGCAGATCAGAGGCTTCAAGGTTTAACATTTGGTCCTCAGCAGTATTAAAACCAAATTACCCTGGAAAAGTATTCTACTCAAGTACTAACAATCTGGGTTGTATTTTTTTCAATCGATCCCTTGTGGTGAGCACACGCATTTATGATCACTCGAGTTCTGTCTCAGCTGCAGGCGAGGCTGCTCTTTGCATGCCGCTAAATTAGCACGATGGCTTAAAGGAGTAAAGGGAACAGAAGGCCAATGAGATTCACTGACTCTGACGTTTAGAGGTCTTTAGGACCGCCGTACTAGCTTTGTACCGCTCTAGGGGTTGAGGTTAGCATCCATCCAGGTAACATCCAGGTGAGGTCAGACAGTAGATGCATTGAGTTATGGGTTACTATGAACTAGCTGGACAGGGCATGAGGAGGTCCATTCATATAAGAACGGGTTCCCACTGATTTCCACACACATACATCCACAAATGACCTCTCAGTGTAGGAAGGAACTGCAGTAGATCAATGAGCCTCCTACTCCGTACTTACGCACTTACGCAAAACCTACATTTCCCCAAACCCATCATGAACCTGTGAGACGGAGGTCTATGTAGGAGGTCATGCACGATGAGCATCTGTTAATGTAATGTTTGAGGGAAGTAGCCCGAAAATAACCTCAGCACACAATAACACACTGTTTTGCAGTTGTGTTTATTTTTCTTTCCTTTACAACTTTGTGTGACTGCTTTACCCTTGGTGCTTTCTCTGTGAATGGAAGACGTCAGAGCGATCACACGCTGAGAAGTGTTTGACATTGTTGGGGTCTACCGGGGAAAGGGGAAGACCTATGATGACAGGCTCAAAGAGTCCTGTGTGACAACTGGCTTGTCTTTGCTCTGTCTGCAGCTGTTTCTTTAACCTCAGAACAGTCTCTAGCCCAAATCCTCCCTGCTTGCGCTGCCCTGTATGTAATAAGAAAAATAAACTCAACATGCACATAGTGGTTCATTTCCCAAGAAAATCTATATTATATGAAGTTAGTCATCAATTCAAAACAATGTTTAGCAATTTATGAATTTTTTTATATAATGTATATTTGTCAATCTACAAGTTAGTAAGTCTCGTATGTAAAATAGTCTCTTTCTCAGTGGTCATTCCTTTCCACCACATCTCTCATGTCTCTTCCATGTTCTCAAAACCAAATCCATACTTTTTCATTTCAATCCATGTTTTTCCGTTTCTGTTGCGATTTTGTGTTTCGACTTTAAAGCCAAAGTCAGCCGGGGCCGGGCGCCTGCAGGGGAGGGGTCGATAGCCTCTGCCCTGCACACGAGCGCACCAGCCGAAGATCACCAGCCATACTTCTAGAGGCATAATGCATTGCACCTCCATCGATCTCCATGGGAAATGTCTGTATCACACTTGAATAATGAAACAGCGTAGGGAGCTGGCGGAGGAGGAGGAGGAGGAGGAGGAGGGGTCCTGGCAAGGGCTTGGGGCAGGGTTTGGGGTGGGGGGGGGCATGTTGAAAGTTTATCAGGAGCCAGATAGGGAAATGAAGATTGGGTATTGACGAGCAGAAGCGCGGGTGACAGAGCCAAGAGAGCTTGACATAAACTGTCGCTGGCGTTGGTGGTGGCCGCGGTGAGGCCCGGTCATTACGGCGGGAGACGCCTGGCCCTGCTCAACCTTGAGCCGGTCGATAAGCTATTATAACCATGCAAATTGTGGCCGAATCACAGAGCTGACATATTGGCGTTGTATGCCGACACAGCCACCGGGGTTATACATCATTATTGGAATGCAAGCTACAAATATGCATTGTGTTTGCCCCCCCCCCCTTCTGTTGTTCAGCACATATCTCGCTTCACAAGAGAACAGCGAATGGAGTATGGCAATTTGTGTAACTGTGTGTGGGAATGTGGGGTAATCCAATGTTGTTGTGTGTGTGCGTGTGTGGGTTAGTGAGGTCATAATATCGATATCCCAGTTACTCTCATTCAAAGCCTTTGTGCCATTTCTTTCTTATTGCCCTGCTCAACCATTTGCCCTCAGCATATCTCTCTCTTGCGCTCTCTCTCTCTCTCTCTCTCTCTCTCTCTCTCTCTCTCTCTCTCTCTCTCTCTCTCTTTTTTTTTCCTCTGCCTGTATCTCCCTCACTAACTTAATTAATCTCGCTCACTCTCTGTATGTTCCTCCCTATCTCTCTCTCCCACCTCTCAGGCTGGCAGGTCATTTGCTCTAGGAGACAGTGCATCGCATCAAGCGGACACGTGCCCAGATGATGTAATTTGGGCTAAAGACTGTGTAAACACCACTCTGACCTTTGTCTTAGATTTGTCAATAGAGACGGTTTTGGAAAACACAGGGAGATTGTGTGGGTTCGAGAGTGCCCTACCCTGGCTGTGTTAGCCAGGGACTAACTGATATGATAACCTTAGATACACCCAGCCTTACCTCTGACCCATGGCTAACACAACTCTGTCTGTCTGTCTGTCTGTCTGTCTGTCTGTCTGTCTGTCTGTCTGTCTGTCTGTCTGTCTCTCTCTCTCTCTCTCTCTCTCTCTCTCTCTCTCTCTCTCTCTCTCTCGTGTTGTCACATACCTTTCTCTTATTGTCTGCTTGCCTCTGCTCACCTCTGCTTTACTTGATTTTTTTATCCATTCTCTCTCGCTCTCTTTACTTCTCCCTCTCTCTTTGCTGCTCTCATGGCGTTATGAGATTTGCTGAGGTCCATTTTAGCTTGCAGCACATTGGAGCGGCACAGAGCTACTGTATATCTCATTTGTTATGTGTGATAGGTGATGAGTCCGAAGCAAGGCAAGAGCATGTGGGGTTAGAGTATGCCGGATTAGTGTTGGAGGAATTTGTGAGCAAAAACTGAAACGATTTTTATTTTAATTTTTTTTTTAATTGCTGGGGGACCTTGCGCATCAGAGGCTTCAAGGTTTAACATTTGGTCCTCACCTGTTTTAAAACCACTTTAACCTGGAAAAGTATTCCACTCAAGTAGTAATACTTTATTTTATTTTATTTTATTGATCCCTTGTGTTGAGCACGCTTATTTTGGATCACTCGAGTTCTGTCTCAGCTGCAGGATAAGCGGTTCTTAGTATCCTGTTAAAATAATGCGATGGCTTTAAGGTGTTGAGTGAACACAAGGCCAGAGACATACACTGACACCGACCTTTGGAGGTCTTTAGGACCAGCTGTGTACCGCTCTAAGGGTTAGGTTTTGAAGCAGCAGACAAGTGAGACCCGATGGTAGAGGCATTGGTTTATTGGTAACCATGAGCAAGCTGGGCGTGAAATGAGCGAGGTCATTCATGTAGGAAGGGTTCCCACTAATTTCCATGCTCTGTTTCCTGTCCCAAACCCAAAAAGTACCTTTCAGTGTAGGAAGGAACTGCAGCATATCCAGGAGCCTCCTTCTCAGCAATGGCGCAAATCGTACATCGTATGAAATACATGGTTTAACCGTGACGCTGTCCTGGAAGCAGGTGTACGTTGTGGAGACCCGTGGAACTGCAGCAGCCTCATCAGGGTGTTTCTCTGGGATCCCCACTCACATGGAACTCTCTTCAGACGGCGGAGGCATCGCCCCCCCTTCTAGAACACACAGATTTGTTCCACCAAGTTTTGCGCGTGGTGACTCACAGATGGGCAGTGATTAATCAGAGAGGTAACTGTGAAGTAGTTTGCAATTAGACTGGAAAGCTCTGAAGCATGCTAATTGAATCAGAAATTAGCGACAGTGCTGCACTGTGGCGTAATAGGCAGCAGGTGCCAGCCCATTCAGCTGTGGAACAAGGTATTTAAGTCCCATTAGCGCCAGTAAAAATATTCCCTGATATGGAACAGTTCGATTTTCTGCTCGTTTTTACCATCCATGTCCCCAGGACAAGCCAACCGGCTAGCTCTAGCCATGCAGCCGACCAAGCCACTTATATTGAAAAAAAAAAAGCAGCAAGGGCTTGACTGAGCTAGCCAGGCTATCTCACCTGCTTCCATTGATTGTGGCTAACACGGTCAAATGCTAACTTGGTCGAATCGAGCGCTGGGCTGATAGAGAAAAAAACTTTTTCTCATTTGACTATGGGTAAGTGGAAAATAAGTATTCCTTTAAACTTGGTGGCTATAAAAGTTTAGTGATAATAGTGTATTATATAACGTGCATGCCTTTGGACATCACGCCCATGTATGGGCCACGGTGCGTTTGTAAGCAAGAACCCCGCTGGTCACCTGTCTGCCCCTTTGCTCTTCTACCGTCTGCTTCCATCATTCTCTACCATCCCTCTCTTTCAACTCCCTCTCGACCCCTTGGGTCTCTCCCCTCCCTTCCCCTCCCTTCCCTTCCCTTCCCCTCCCCTCCCCTCCCCTCCCCTGCTCCTTTTCCGAGGGGTCCTGGTTTGCTGACATATCCCCCGACATGACAGGATCAACTGCAGATGAATTTAAAATGGATCTTTCCCAAGCACAGGGTTTCCATCTCTTCTTTTCATTCACTGCTTGAAGAGACGAATGGTGCGGGTGTGGATTACCTTTCGCTACTGCACAGATAGCCGTGCGGGTGGGAGTTATTTTAGGTCATTTTAGTGGAGAGAAGGGGGTAGAGAGGGAGGCGGTGGAAATGTGAGCAAGCGAGGCAGACAGAGACGTGAGAAGGGGGAGAGAGAGAGAATTCCCCAGGTTGACTGAGGCGTGCTGTGCAGCTCTGGCTTTAAAGTGTTCAGTGTGCCACGCGTTCCGCTGGAGCAGAGGCCAAGCTTGATTCCCCTCTCTATGTTCGCCTGTGTGTGTATGTACAGGAGCACGGGTGTATGTCACCTTTCTTTCTAATATGCTCTTGTGTGTGTGTGTGTGTGTGTGTGTGCGCGTACGTCTGTGATATTTTGTGTATCTGTTGGATTGCAAAGTTTGTGTTCATGTGTGTGTGTGTGTGTTTAAGTGTGTGAGTTTGTGTATCCGTTGGAGTGCATAGGGTTGTGTGTGTGTGTGTGTGTCTGCTGGACTGCAAAGGTGTATATGTGTATTTTTTTGTGTATGTGTACGTGTGTATTTTGGAGTTTGTGTGTCTTGTCTACTGGAGTGCATAGGTGTGTACGTGTGTGTGTTTATATATCTGTTGGATAACATGTGTGTGTGTGTGTGTGTGTGTGTGTGTGTGTGTGTGTGCCTGTGCAGACAGCATCCTCTCATCTGTCTGCTGTACGCGCCTTACCCCTTCTCCACATTCCATCCCTGCCCTAGCCAAGTCTGACATCTTCATCAGACTCGTCTCACACTCACAACCTGTCTGAAGAAAACACACGGACACATAAACACTCACAGCGATGACACCTAGAAACACTGGAAGTGCACACACAAATATTTGATCACGCAAAGATGATGTTTACATGATTGTCCCAAAACCAGTAACATGACAACATTATTTTGTCTTGTGAGTGTCTTTTCTGGTAAACAAATTATAAAGCGGGAGGTCCTTTATTATGATGGAAATCTTCAGCAGTAAAAACTGCCTGAATTTTCTGTCTAGCTTTTGCAAATGTGCCACAATCCGAGAAAGACGTGTTGCGTATTTTGATCTTCCACAAGCGAACAATATCGGAATAATATTCCTCTCGTCTTTCTTACCCCCTCCCCTTCTGAGAGGGTAAGGGTGGTCTTTTTATAGAGTTTGCTGGAGATCACTTAACACTAAAGCACCCATGATGGAGTTGGTGCAGTGAACACCAGAACAGATTCTGGTGCACCTGTTTGGTCTCGATGGACACCCAACCAGAGCTGTGTCCCACGGTCCATGTTTAGCTCATCATTCTCTGGTATCTCTGTCTGCTGACTGATCACCTTCTGCTCTCTCTTGCATTGTAATATATTGACTGTAGGCCTTGGCATACCACCTTGAACATTAGTCAAATCAAAATTGGCCAGAAAAGTATTTATACTCAACAATGAGTAGAAATTCCTCAATTGCAGATCCCTTCTTGTTCATCTTAATTTCAGCCGACGTTTGAACTGGCAACATATTCCAACAACAGCTTGTTAAACTATTTTGAATCTCAGCGCCAACCAGGGTCTGTTTGTACAGTTAGCTGCCCTCCCCCATTACCTCCTTCTCCCCCCTCTCCCAATCTCTCTCGCTTTCTCTCTCTTTCTTTCTCTCTCTTTCTTTCTCTCTCTCTCTGTCTCTCTCTATCTCTCTCTGTCTCTCTGTCTCTAGCTCTCTCTCTCTCGCTCTCGCTCTCGCTCTCGCTCTCGCTCTCGCTCTCTCTCTCTCTCTCTCTCTCTCTCTCTCTCTCTCTCTCTCTCTCTCTCTCTCTCTCTCTCTCTCTCTCTCTCTCTCTTTGTCTGTCCCTCCTCTGATCCTATTTCACAGTGGAACCATCAGGGGCTTATCCCAATCTGTGTTTTGGCCAGGGGCCCAGTTCAGCACCAGGTCCATCTGAACTCACCCGTGAACTCTCAACCTTTTTCCCTCCGTGTCCTTTCCCCTCTCCAGCAAAGCCCCCCACCTCCTCCCACCTTAAACCACCCTCGATCCTCCTCCACCCCACCCCCGCGAGCTCCGTCTCTGCCTATTTAAGGAGGAGGGCTCCTCTATTCAGCGGATGCTCTTATGCATATTTTACACAGAACACGTCAAAGCACACTTGGGGAGTCCTTTGGAGCTCAACAATGAACTTCCCGCTGTTGTGGAACGCCCACCGCCGTCCCAACATCCAGGCACCCAGATAGGCAACCAGTCGGTTTAGCCAACCATGTCGGGTTAGCCAACCATGTCGGTTTAGCCCACCGATCAGCCCCCTAGACAGATAAACCAGTCGGTTAGCCCACCAAACAATCATTCAGTGAAAGATCTAGTCGTCCGGTCCACCAGCTAGCAATCGTCCACTAAAAACTCAAAACAACAAGTAAACCTTTGCGCGTAAGGTTGCAATCCAGGCAGTATATGGTGCACCAATATGTAACTCATGTTGTACATATTCGATGAAAGCTATAATGTGTATTTGAACCCATAATTGTGCTGTTTTTATAAACATCTTAGAATGATCTTCAACATAGTCAATTCAACATTATGTTATTTTGTCACTGTTATTCAAATAATAGTGTAATTCAGAAAAAACGAGTGTAAAATCCTATGTCTTTGCCAGTGTCCGCCAACCACTTTGTGAGCATTCTACTCTGCTCCGAACACAAGTCACGTCAAAAAAGTCCAAGTTGGCATGGGTCATAGCCATTTGGACAAACCAGGAGTGTAGCTATCTTCCCAGGGCCCTATATTCCCAGAATCATATGTTCCCCAGTTCAATATTCCGCCAGCACACATTAATCCTCCTATTGTGTTTGGGTCAAATTCGACACGTTTCAAGATAAAATATTTCATAAATATTATCGCGTTTTTTTTTATTGGAACAAGGCGTTTTATTTCATTTTTAAAAATTGTAATTAAGATATGACCTTTGGCGATTTCATGACTCCAGCCATTTAATAAGCTTCCTCAAGTGTAGACTTATTATATTGAGAGCCATACAGCACTGCTGGGGAACAGAAAACCGCTTTGAATAATTCCCACAATAGCCCATGTCATATGAAGCGAATACAGAGCTGGGGAACATCCTTTATGTTCCCATTGTGTGCTATATAGCGCTGGGGACCATAGAACCCTGGGAACATAGGACCCTGGGAGAAAACATATGTAGAACTGGGGAACATAGGAACCATTGTCATGTTCCCATTATGTGCCATATGTATATATATATATATATATAAATATCTGTGGAACATAGGTCCCTGGGCCCATAGGACCCTTGGAACATAGGACCATTGTAACATAGGAATGACCCTGATAACACCTCCCCTTTCTTTCCTAGAACTCTCAGCACAATACACAAAAATTTTCCCAATACGCAATGTTCCAATTTGTCCTAAAACAGGGGGATGGTGGTTCTGGTTATAGTGTGGTTTGTGGGTGGTGTTATGGCGGTTGTGGTGTGGTTGGTGTAATGGGAGTCGTGGTGTAGTTGGTGGATTGTGTAATGGTGGTGTGGTGTAATTGTGGTGGTGTGGTTGGTGGGTCACAGGTAGTGTAATGGTGGTGGTGGTGGTGTGATAGTGCTCCAACCCGGAGGGTGGTGTCAGCGGCGTGGGACATGCTGTGCGGGTAACCTTCGCTAACGTGTCTGACCCTGTCGTGGAGCTCTGTGGAGCCCAGGTGCTGACAGGACCAAAGTTCTCCCATGCTCTACCCCCCATCCTCCCCACCACCACGACTGTCGCTGAATGTCAGCCCAGCGCGGGGAGCCGGGGTGCTATAAGTGTCATGATATCTGCTCCGGTGTCTCCTAGCCGAGAGGGAATAGGACATAACAGGGCTGCAGGAAAGGTCTGCACCTTGGGAAACAGTTAGCGTAGGTTCTTATGACATTATGTCAGCTTCCTATACACTCCTGTGGATGTGTGTGTGCCTGCATGTGTGTGTGTGTGTGTCTCACACCCAGGTAGTGGACCTTTTGAGTTTACTAGCGCTCGTCAGTTAGTGTGTATGTGTGTGTGCGTGTGCATGTGTGTGCAAGGCCAATTCCACACAACCTCCTGTAAGAGAGGCATGGCACTGTGGATGACCCTCCTTGGTGGCGACAGGCCTTTTTAAATAGAGCACACTGATGCAATCCTGGGTAAATACATTAAACCAAGCTGTGGAAAAAGCCGCTGTTTAGCCAACATCCACCTTCCTCTCCACACTAATTTAGCCGGCTTTGTTCTTATCCACCTCTGGCTCTCTGGCTCTCTCTTACTCTCTTACTCTCACTCTCACTCTCGTGCACTCTCCTCCTTTCCCCCTAATATGTATTTAAGGATAGCCTGCTTATCTCCGTCTCTCCACCTCTGTGTGAACCTGCGGCACAGAGACCTTCCCTCGTCTCCGAGCCACGTCTGAATTCTGCCTGATCGGAATTACCACCAGCATCACCAGCAGTACCTCAGTCTGCCACATCCCCACCATCCCTGCCTGCCTCCACCTCCATCCGTCTCCCCTTGACCAGGCCGGGCCGCGGGTCTGATCCCAGACCTGCCCAGGGATCACCGGCCGTGCCAAAGGTGCGGTGAGTGACGTGGCACTCTGGCTGACCCCTGGCTGCTTGGCATGGCCGCCTCCCTAATGAGATTAGCCCCAGTAATGCCGACTCTGTGTCTGTTTCTCCTGGTCCGGCCTGGCCCAGCACGCCCTGGGGCTCTTTATTTAGCCAGCAGCGGGGCCAGGAGTGCCAGGATTCACAGGTCGAGGGCAGGACAGGACCCACATGCCCCCCCCCCCCCCGTCTTCTGTATTTCTCTATCTATATACGCACCCAGCTTGGGGTTTTGTAGCATTGCCAGACGTTTGTTGCTTTGTATTGAAGTGTTTTATTTTGGCTGCGTGTCAATCAACCTCTTGTAATGTTTGGGTCTGGTTGTTTACTGCTCGCTTGCTTTCACTCTCACTCTCTCGCTCTCTCTATCGGACTCTCTCTCTCTCTCTCTCTTTCTCTCTCTCTGTCTCGCTATCTCTCTCTCTCTCGCAGAAGCTTTGCTTATACTGGGAACATGTAAAGGTGCCCTTTGATGGCTGGAATAAAACAATACTGGGCAATGATCAAACAATGCCCTGATCCTGTGGAATACACAATCACAACCCCACACACACACAATGCCCCATACACACACAGTGTCCGAAGCCGGGCGACCAAGCGAGGTACCCAGGCTCCTAAGCTCCTGAGCTTATGTGTGATTGGCTTTGGGGAATGCTCACGGAACCGTTAAGTGCAAAGCTGCTCTCTGTACCGTCCTGCGAGGACCCATGGAATCACACAATGTCACCACAGCAGACCACCTAATACTACTACAACTACTACTACTACTAATACAACTACTACTACTACTATTGCTGCTTGTGCTACAAAATAGGCAGAGAAACTTTTGGGACTCAGTTATCCTTCCTTGATTGAGGAAAAAACACCTGGGTGCAGATATTCAATAACCAAAGGCAAAAAAATAGATAGATAGATAGGTAGAATAATAGACAGAACTTTATTGAACTCAATACATACAAGTGCAGGATTCACGGTTTCCATCAGTCTACCGTTTTAGGCAGAACAGTCCATGACAGTGTAATGGCTCCTTCAGCTATTAAGTGATTTGCGTATGTAGTCTCTCATTTTAAAGTTGGGTGCATATGGTTGCTTGGTGACCAAAATAAGACCGCTTCCATTTGACAGAAACCCTTATTTCACCTTCTATGCTGTTAGGTATCCCTGTGTGTTGTACACCGTCTCACAAAATGGCGCACAAAACAGTCGGTACAAACAACGGTTTTCAGTTTGTTTTGTTGTTATGCCCACTATAAAGAGACAGCATATGTTTAGATTAGTTACCTTTTAAAATAGCATATATTTTGTGATATGATGCTCAGGGCCGATTGGCCAAGTAATATTTACTTGGCCGATTAATTATTATTAGATCGAGCTAGTTTGTGATATTGGTCAAACTTTGTATAAGTATTCCTTACATCTGTTACCGTGTTCCCTACCTAGTACATTGCTGTGTAATTTACCTGCTGCACAACAACATTCCAAAGCAAACATCACCTCAACTGTCCCGGAAAATAAACTAAGATATGCTGTAAACTACCTGGTCTCTCTATGCAGCCCCACTCCTTATGGCCTCGGTCCGGCGGAGACAGAGATACATTATTACCCATTTCAGCACATGAATGACAGTTAGTGGCCATTAAAAAAGCTTGTAACTCTGTAAGGTTGTGTGAGATAGGGTTGTTTTTTTTACGAGGAGGAACGGGGGTGGGGGGGGGGGGACAGACAAGAAGGCTTCCTCTGGCACAGGTGTGCCCCCCTCGGCTCTCGGGTCAGGAGTGTGACGGCTCCTATGACTCTTGACAGCTTAGTACAGCGAAGCCCCCAGCACAGGTGTCCAGGTGTTGGGGCTTTCTCTGTCTCTCTGAGGGGGGGCTAGTAGGTGGGGTTGAGGGGGGTGTGTATGGTGAGTTTCTGTTTGCAACTGTGCGGCTGTCTGTGGCCCTTAGGCCGCACAGACACGGGTTTAAGTTCCACCCACCCACCCAAACATCTGTGACCAATCAATGTGCAGAGAGCGGAGGAAGCAAATTCAATTGCATTTGTACATATTTGGGTGTTCCTTGTTCACACACACACACCTGCACCGATTAATCTTCCAGAGTGTCATGCGACGTACAGTCCTTTACACTTGTATGCCCTCCGAGCCCAACGTTTACACCGAGCGTATCGCGTTACCCGACCGCGTCAAAGTCTTCCTTTTGTGTGGCCGGACGGGCGGCCTCTTCGCCTCGCGGATCTGAGGCTGGCGTCGGGTTCTGACAACTTCTGTCCCTCGCTCGTCTCCTCGCCCCGTCCTGGGTGAGTAAGTCACGGTAGGACGCGTCGACGCAGCCGAGAGCGATATGAAGTGAGGTGAATTAGCTGCAACAGAACCCCACAGTGTGCCGTCGTGGCGTGACTCCTCTGCACGCAAAAATGTACACGCGGGCCCTGCGCACACAAAGGAATGTCACACTGAATACGGCGAAGGACTTGTCTAGTCTCTCTCTTTACCTTTCTTTATCTCTCTTTTTTTTTTCATGTGTGTCACTTTATTCACGGGGAAAAGGACACCTCGTTTTGGGAAGGGCTCTTGTACACTCTTGTAAAGGCGTTTCGATGTGCGTGTACGTACACACACACACACACACACAAGGCTTCTCCAATGTTTCCCAACTCTGTAATATTGATGATACGAAGCTTTAAATAAGAGGAAAGAAGACCAAAAAAAGCAGTGAGAAATTAAATTGGTGCGGTGGATTCTCGAGACCTCCATGTTAATCTCTAAAGAGAACTGCAAACACAAAAGCCAAGCACAGGGATGTACAAGGAACTTAATTAACCTGAGACCTTGTCCATAGATGGAGGGTCAAGGGAATCTCATCCACACGCCTGCTCATCTCTCTCCCAGTCAAGGAACCTCTTTGTCGTTTTGTGCACACCAAAGATCTCTCTCAACCCTCCAACTCTATTTTTCTATCTCAACCAAATTTTCCTGTACGTCCCCTACGACAAGACTTTTACTAGCGTTACAGTTTTCTGACTAGATATTGTATATTTTTGAGAGTTTGACCGTATGACATGAGGGAATGTTTGAAATGATTTTGCTTAAAAGATTGTCTTCTTTTTTATTTTTTACTTATGTATATATGAGTTTAAACTAATCAAACAATCTTTGAGGCTATTGACAATAGATTCATACAAAGTTAATCTGGATATTAAATGCCACATATTGCGAAACATTCAAGATTATATTAATCTGATATTGAATGTCGGTAAGGGGACCAGCCCTTTTGCCTGAAGCTATGAAAGGTAATATTTTGAATCCATGAGCATGTTGAAGTCTCATTTTGTGATGTTTTTCATATCCTTGGCAGTATGATTTGATTGGTCAAGGAGAGGTAAGGTAGAGCTAGAGGTTAATTTAATCACTGCCAACTGTCCACTTCATTTAGCTCAACTGCCAACAGTTTGACACAAACCTCAATTTCAATCACTGCCCTCCATAATGTGTGTGTGTGTGTGTGTGTATTTGTGTGTGTGTACACGTGCGTGCATGCACATGTATCTGCATGTGTGCGTGCATTTGTTTGAGTGAGTGGAACAGAGATAGCGAGCGAGCGTTAGTTTATGAGATGTAAGCAAGCACCTCTATTTTTGTAACTGGTAATACTTGCCTGTGTGTGCGTGTGCGTGTGCGTGCGTGCGCGTGCGTGTGCATGCGTGCACGGATAGAGCGTGCTGCCCAGCTCATAAGCCTCCACCACGGTCCGTCATCGTTGCATCCCCGATAGAGAACTGCAGTAGGACAGCCCCTTGGACCAGCCTGGACACACACACAAACAAACACACACACACACACACACACACACACAGTTAGAGCAGGCAACTGTCCCACCAGCACCACTACCACCCTGGAGACTGAGGCAGTATGTCAAGGGCTTAGGTTTGTTGTGTCTTGGATCCCCAGGGCCCTCTGGGGCTCCCGGCTTCACAGCGAGTTGGGCTAGAAACCCCGCCAGGGAGCAGGCCGGTCTTACTGAGAAGATGGTTGTAGAGAAGCCGGCTCTGGGCTTAACATGGAGCTCAGGAATGCAGAGAACAGGGCTACTGATCCAGACACTGGTTCATGGCAGAGTTAAATGTGTCTCTTTATCTCTCTTTGTCTTTGAAGACATGTATGTATGTATATGTGTGTGTGTGTGTGTGTGTTCTTTAGAGAAACCAAGAAGGATCGAATGGAAGAACGCAAGGAAGAGCGAGAGAGAGAGAGAGAGAGACTAGGAAAAGTAACAGTAAGATAAAGTAAGGCCCCAAGATGCTGCATTGGCGAGAAGAGAGGGAAAGAGGGCGAGAGGGAGGATGAAACACACCATCCAGGATCCCCCTGGATGGTTCAATTGTAACATCCCACCGTTGGGGACCTGTTGGGACAACCACAGACAGTACCCTCAGCCTACCCAACTCCTGCTCCTCCACCTCCACTGCACACAGGAAAAGGAAGCTTTGGCAGCACGGAAAACCTACAAGAGAGGAACGAGAGACGAGCGGAGCAGAGGAAAATGCAATTCCCCGAAGAGAGCGAGTGGGAATGTTTTTTCTGCTGGCGCAAACACTATGCAGGCGCGCAGGGCTTGTAGAAAGGAGGAAGAGGAGGAGGGGATGGCAGAGGATAAGTCAAAAGAAAGAAGAGAGGAGGAAAGAAGGAGGGGAAGATGAAGAGAAACTGTCGGAAAAGAGGAGAGGGGAAAGAACTGTGCAGAAGAGAGTCGGATATTTTCTTTTTGTTTGAGGTCAAAGGAATGACTTGGACCAAAAGAAAGCCATATTTTTTTAGCGGTGTAATGCAGAGCGATGGTGAACTATGCTGAACCATAAAGACTGGGGGTATATTTGAGTGTGTGCGCAATGTGCATCTGTGTGTGCTTGTGTTTAAGGAAGTTAGTAGTTCAGTCCCGCTCTGTCCATCGAGTTGAAAGTGGGTTCATGAGGCAGGCAGGATCACAGCCTGTTCTTCACGACGGGGGCACTGCAGAGAGAGCGGACGAACAATCACATCACTTAGCAGCCGAGTGCCGAAGTTGTGTTTTGAACTGGGTGGAATAATGTATGATATACAGTATAGTAAACAGAGTTTGTGTGAGAGAGCACGGCTCATTTGAGTCTCAACGTGGCAGTTTCACTCCTCTTGTATGGTCGCCTAGGTTGCGACGTCCTTTCAGCAGTGCTGAAAGGACTCTATCCTCTCCTCCTACTCTCTTGCTGTCTATTCCTCCAACCTTTTTTATGGTATACCATCATCCCTCTCTCCAGTTTTTCCCGCCTGTGCCTGCACACCCTATTCCCCTAACGAACAACGTCTTTACAAAGACACCGCAGGGAAAAAAAGATGGAAAAGGAAAACAAGACTGTTTTTGTGCATAATTGTTATTTGCTTTCCGCGGGTCTAATTATTGTTTCTCAGTGGCTAACTGTGTGAAGGATGCACAAGAGCTGTGTCACTACTTCTTCCCACCGTGCATCGTATGAAACCCAGCACATGTGTATACATGGTGGATTAGAGTCAACATACCCAACAAGCATGCACGTGCATGCGCACACACACACACACACACACACACACACGTGCACACGCATGCATGCACGCACATAGAAAGTTATCCCTCTCTGACTTTAGGTAAATATTGAAAGCATAAAATCAGATTAAAAAAAAATGAAAATAGTCATATTAATACAGTTAACGTTTCAGTTCGGCATATATTTAAGCTAATGCCTATCGTTGAATATGTATGGGCTATCTATGTATGCAAATCTGGTTGTTTATGTTTTTAGTATTTTTCTCTGCACAGATCAACCCTGGCTCGTTTTCAGCAGTTGGTTTGTTTATCCAGATCAGACTTGGGGCTCCAATCACTCGCCTCTTCATAAACGCGAGTGTGGATATTATTTTGTTTCAATGCATAATTTCGGAATTAAAAATACATACAGGCAGGGCTTGAAGAGACCTATGCAAAGGATGGCTCTCATCTAAAGTTTTTGTAGTACTTTTGTTTGTGTTTCCACATCCACACATCGTCTCCTTTCCTCCACAATGACAATGGCTGCGCTGTTGTTTAGGTTGTCTTCTCCAGCACAAAAAGACCAACTGCTTTGTGGTCACGAAGTTAACACTCATTCAAAGAATGAATGCAGCTGTTGTTTGTGTCCTGTTATGAACACAATCTCTCAGAGACAGCAGGAGTGGCTGCTTAGAGCAAAGGTAAGGTTAGGGAATTAATCATATTCATATTTGTGTAATGTATACTGTAATGCATATGTAGTATAGACTGGCGTTCGCCACTTTCCATTTCCAAACCGCAACAAAGTCAACTTAGCCTAACTGAGGCTAAGCATTGCATATGAATGTGTGTCTTTTCTTGTTTGTGTCTTGTTGATGTTTTTCCGACAGCCATCTCTTCCATCATAATTTCATGATTGTTTCCCCCTTTCCATCTCATGGTATTATCAACAATTACAAAGACTGCAAAACAAAAGTGCACAAAGCAGCAGTTTGGGTATGCAAACCTTTGGATGATCCCCACTGTCACACATTCGCATACGTGCAGACACACACACACACACACACACATCACAGAGGCATGGACACATACACTTGAGGCCTTGTAGTGTAGTGGAGAGCCTGGGAAAGTGATAGTCAGAGAGAAGATGCTCTGCAGAGTGAGTTATCTGTTTAGGTGTCGTTGAAAGGGGCTCTCTCTCCCTCTCGCGCTCTTGCTCTCTCGCTCTCTCACTCTCTCTCTTGCTCTCTCACACCCCTCACTCTTCCTTTACCCACTCACTCTCAAATCATGTCTGCCTGCAGTGGTATTCAGACAGTCCAAGGACAAGGTAGAGATATGCTGGCAGCAATGGACTGTCCGTCAATGTGTATGTGTTGGTGTGTGTGTTGGTGTGCGCGTGCATGTGTGCAGATGTGTGTACATGTGCGTTTGTGCGCGAGTGTCTTTGAAGCTGTTCTTTCCACGTCCTGACAGATCACACTCCTCTGTTCCAATTCAGCCCCCTGATGCACATATCGCACAAGCGCACACACACACACACACACACACACACACACACACACATACACTTTATTACCTACTTACTGCAAATAAGCAGACTATTTAGTCTCTATTGAGAATAGCCGTGGACCTGGATCCCACCAAGCCAAGCTCCGGTGTTTAGGATTTACCTGGAAGCTGTAGCTGCATGTTGTTGCAGTCGCGTCCTTGTGTTTAAGGATTGTTCGCTTTTCTTAACTTGATACTTACCGACTTGTCAAGGTCACTGTAATAGCACAGACATTTACATAAATGTGTCGGGCCAGTGTACCAGGTTTGTTTGTTATTCCGCTGTCCGCAGTTGCAGAGCTAGAGGTCTCTGTATTATTAAGTCATGCAGTGTGTTAATATGGCCTTGGCTTGTCAGAGCTAACCAGACTGAAGTGGATGGCCCCAGGGCCCAAGGACACACACACACACAGACGTACAGATGTACACACACACACACACACACACACACACACACACACAGATGTACTCACACACACACACACACACACACACACACACACAGATGTACTCACACACACACACACACACACACATATTCGTACAGATGTACGTACACACACAAAACACACATACTCTCTATCTATCTCTCTCTCTATCTCTCACGCACACGCAGACACACACATAGACATACAGACATGCACATGCAGAAAGACGACAGACATGCATGACACACACACACAAAACACATTCTCGCACATTATCTAGTTAGCCCCACTCTTGACACGTACTACATGCACACAGACATTCACATATAGTCAGATGAATGAATGGGGGAGATAAGCTCTCTCTCTCTCTCTCTCTCTCTCTCTCTCTCTCTCTCTTTCTCTCTCTCTCTCTTTGTCTCTGCATGACGTGGATGCTTCCCCCTGACAAACAAACAGGGGAAATCCTCCTGGTCAGCCCTGTCTGTCACCATCTTGCTGATCGTGCAGCGCACGTGGGCGCCTGCCGCTCTCCAAACCCAAGATATTTAGCACACAGACACAGACACACACTCCACAGGGACAGACGCAGACAGGAAGTGAGAGGGTTCCGACCAGCCTGCTTCTTCCTCCTCCTCCACCTCTGCCTCTCCATAAACAACGACATCGTCGGCCAAGTGAAACAACATCGCTCATGTTGTGATGTGAGGCCCAGAATCTACGCAAGTGTCTGTGTTTGTGTGTGTGTGTGTGTGTGTGCGTGCACATGTGTACGAGTGTGCACGTCCAACGTCCATGCATCTGTTTGAGTTTGTGCTTCCTCTGATTAAACATTGCAGGGTGAACATACCGTGGAAGGAAGAATGTTAACCTGTCACCTCAGGCGCTCTCCACCCACTTTTTACCCCCTACGTGTCCCTGGACGCACTCTCACACACACACACACACACACACACACACACACACACACACACACACACACACATACACCAGGGTCATGCACCGCTCTCGTTGAGTGTGTTTCAACTCCATTAGCACATTCCCAGATAGGGCCCGAGCCCTCTTATCTGTCGTGACCCATTAATTACACTTTGTTCCCCTTAGTGATCCATGCCAGACCCCCCCCAACCCCCCCCCCCCCCACCTGCCCTCTGTCCCAGCTCCTCTGCTCCTCCTGTTCAGACCTCTCTCCTCTCTGGTCTGCTCTTGTCTTCTCCACCCACCCCCACACCCCCCAAACAGCCACGCTAGACCCAGTGCTCTTCAGTACACTGGTCTGTTTATTCCTCCCCCCCCCCCCCCCCCTCCCGACACCATCAGTCTCCGAACAGCCACTGGAAAGCGGTTAAAGGTCACGGGGTCACAGGACAAGTGGCCCTATCCATTAGCAGGTGTTTTTGTGTATGTATAGGATTGCAAGATCCTTACATTAACCTTGTGTGTGTGTGTGTGTGTGTGTGTGTGTGTGTGTGTTGCACGTGCGTACAAGCATGTGTACGTTGAGGGACTGTGGATTCATGTGTGTGAATGTGTGTGCTTGCGCATGTTCTTCATTGTAATTGCATGCGTGCCAGTGTGACACATTCAGAGAGAGAACAAGTTGTTGTCCCTCAGCTGTTGGCTGCCAGCTGTCTGACTGGGAAGAGATCACACATCTCAGGGCCGTCGCTGAGTGAAGCTGCCCACAGTGGTCAAATGTTCCTTCAGCTATATATACACACACACAAACACACACATACATGTGGACGCATGTTTGTGTGTGTCTACCATCTACTGTGTCAAAGTACACCGGATGTGTGGCTTTCTGTTGGAGCCAAAAGTTACGAGGTAGTAGTGTGTTCTTTGTGTCTGGGGTCGCACGTATGTTACAAGGTTGTGGTTGCTTTGATTTTTAGAATGTGCACACTGGTGATGCATGTTCTAGTGTGTCTATGTGTGATAGTGAGAGAACATGCATGCCATGTGCTTGGCAAGATGTAGCATCCCACCCTGTGTGTGTGTTTGTGTGATGTTCGTGCATGGGTGTGTGTGTCTAATGTGTGTGTGTTTGTGTGTGGGTGTGTGTGTTTATGCATGGGTGTGTGATGTCCGTGTGTGGGTGTGTGTGATGCACACTTGTGTGTGTGTGATTCATGCTTGTGTGTGTGTGTGTGATCTACGCTTGTGTGTGCTTATGCGTGGGTGTGGGCGTTTGTGTGTGTGTGTTTGTGTTTATGCATGCTTGTGTGCTGTTTCTGTGTGTGTCCTGACACACACATGTGTTTATGCGTGGGTGTATGTGTGTATGCGTGTGTGTGTGTGTGTGTGTGTGTGTGGGTGTAGTGCGTCCACTAATGGAAAGCCTTTGTGGGGCCTCTCTTTTCAGCTATACTGCTTTAGAGAAGCCCAGTCCAGGCATAGAAACAGAAGCTCTCCATTGCCCCTCAATAGGCCAAAAACAAAACCATGTCAGACGAGCTAGCAGCCCCCGAGTGTTTACCATTTAAATCCTGACCAATGGCGGCACAGACGGAACAAAAGACCTGGACCGGGAGGGAGGCCTGCACTGTTTACAGTGCTAATGTCTGGGTGGCACTTGCTACAATGCATCTCTGTACACACATACACACACACACACACACACACACTCACTCACTCACTCACTCACTCTCTCTCTCTCTCTCTCTCTCTCTCTCTCTCTCTCTCTCTCTCTCTCTCTCTCTCTCTCTCTCTCTCTCTCTCTCTCTCTCTCTCTCTCTCTCTCTCTCTCTCTCACACACGCACGCACTCATTCACATGCTAGCTCACTTCCACACACGCACTCACTTGCTTACTCGCACAACCACACACAAAACACACACACACACATGCACTCATTCACACTCAAACATACGCACAAAGACTCAGGAATACTTTTTGTTCATTATATAGGAAATGAATACACACCAACTCAATAATATTCATAAACAGACACACAAACAATAACAATTCCCTTTTGCAGAGGATTAGAAAGCAATTTATCATTAATATGTTTTACAATATATTCACAAACACCCACACACATACTCACAAACACAATTAAAAATAATAATAATAAATACACATTTTGAAACTGATTTCTAAATGTATCTAACAATCTAAAATTTGTGCCTGAACGCCAGCAACGTTATGTCCTCAGCCAGTGGATGCAATTTATCTGTTATGAGAGCTGCACAATCTCACTTTTTGTGAGAGAGATTAATTGGATTGATGACGTCCAAAACGTTGTGCTTTTATGAAGTGTGGTGCACGTCAGCCTCTCTGTCTCTCAAGAGTGTACCCAGCCCCTGTTTGCTGAGATGGGGGACTGGAACAACTATGTGGGGCGGCGCTGGAACGACTGACATGGAGAGGTTCCGCGGCGGGGCGAGGGCATGTTTTTTTGGGCTCTCAGTTTTGTTTTTTAGGGTTTTCTTGTGCTGAATAGGAGAAGATCATGACACTGCTATCCAATAGCCAGTACTGTCCTTGGTCTGGGGTTATCTTGTAAATACCCCGCTCCAAGTCCATAAAAGCAGAGGGGCGTGTGTGTGTGTGTGTTTGAGAGAGTGAGAGAGTGAGAGCAGGGCTTTATGATGGCCAAGGCCACTCATTCATTCCTTAAAATAAAAAAAGCACTCAGCATAGTCTCTGTGTCTGGCGAGGGTGGAGACAGAAGAGGAGCGCGAGGTGAAGGTGGAGTGGGAAGGTGGTCAGAAGAGAGGGTGGGGAAGTGAGGGTGGGGGGGGGGGGGGTGTAATGAAGAGAGGAGAGGTAGAGTGCTAGTACGTCTCTCTTTTGTTTTCTCCTTTTCTCCACGGCTGTGGGTGGAATGGAGATACAGAGGGAGGGGAGAGGAAGATGTCTGCTATTCCATAATGGAGGCAGGGAGGGACGCCGGTTTGTACCGGAGGACCCTGGTGATCTGCTCCTCGTTTGTGACCCACCTCCTGACCTGGGTTGGACTCGTGTCGAAGCAGCTACGTGCTCGCAGTTGGACAAAGACGTGAGATGTGTGTGCGATGAACAACCCGTACGTTTTTATAGACAAATAACACAGTTTAGTCTAAATGTTGTTTTATGAAAACAGACATTGCCCAATTGTTTCTTTCTTTCTTTCTCTCTTTCTGCTCTCTTTCGTTATCTTGTATTACTGTCTCTCTACGCCTCACTATCTCAGTCTTCTATATATTTAGTCATTTTTAAATAAATGCTGGGTCCCCGTAGTGGCCCCTGTAGCTAGTCATTCAGGCTCCTCGTCTCGCGGTGTGTAATGAGTTCTGCCTTGTTTTTGTATAACAACAACAGACAATAATAAGCAAAGTAATTAAAATCATTTCATAGGGATGGCAGAATGGGGGGGGGGGGGGGGGGGGGGCAGTGTGCACCCCCATGCAGTCATCACTTACTAACAAGCGTTTAAAATGAATTGCATTGAAGAGGCAGAAGTGGTATCGCTGTTTCCATGAAATACACCCTGTTTTGAACAAATAATGTCTGCGTGTGTGTGTGTGTGTGTGTGTGTGTTTGTTTTCCCTCCCTTGTGCACATTTGTGTTTGCGTTTCACTGGTGTGAATGTGATGAAGCTCAAACAGTGCAATATTTATTTATAAAAATGTTTGGGGGTAGTCACAATACCCCAAAAATAAAACGGCGTAAACGGAGTGAGTTGCACCGTCTGTTGCCTGACATGGATCGCTTCACCCGGCATGGTGACGTGGTGGCAGTGGCCCCGCGTGTTAATTTTAGATTTAATTAGCTATTTGACTGAAGGCTGTGTGCCTGTGTACTGTTGGTACCGTGTACCATGTTGCCTGGGTGGCGGTGGGGCTGTCTGCGAGCGCCACCCAGGCCGGGCCCCCTTGTCCGACCTTGTCTTTGAAGCGGTGACATGTCCAGCCACCTTGAACCGACTCCCACACACACACACCGTAAAAATGAACGCTCGCAAGCCACACGCAAAAGCACGGCGAGGAACTGCAGCGAAGGAAAAAGGGGGATTGATTGAGAAATGATTCCAACACAAAACACACATAGATAGAATTGTTCAAATGCACACACATACACAAACACACACACACACACACACACACACACACGGACACGGACACACAACAGGACGGAGAATGTAATATCAGAGTGTCAAGGGTGGAAATCCAATCACCGACTACCAGGATGCAGATAGTGAATCCTGGCTGCTGATCCATGCAACAGATAGTTTCCACAAGCGGCGGGCCGGCTAGAGTTACAGCCAGTCAGCCTCGGTCCCACACCGCAGCACACTCTGCTCTACCTCACATGCAGATGAAACAGCAGCTTAGGTTACCGTCAATTGGCAACCCATTATGAAATAAAATGCACTAGTGCTTTTTTACCCCCCTCCCTTTTAGAAAATTGAACAACCTGAGGAAAAGAGTCGGGTTTAGTTTTGTAACGGCGGTTGGTAATCAGAATCCCAAAAAAAATTAAAGTTCCAAAATGTATATTTTTAAGAAGAACTATTCTCAATTCACTTTTCTTTTCTTCAAGCGCCAATAAGAGCATGTGTATTTTTGTTATAAATCGAGAAAAAATCAAAAGATATGACCCCCCCCCCCCCTCTGCAACAATGTAATTATGCAACAAAAAAGTTAGATTTGAATAAAATAGGCCATTTGTACACAAGCAATTAACTGGCGCGGCTTTAAATAATGTAGCCCAGATGGAAGCTAATTATAGTCGGCATGCTTTGATTCCGGTTTTCAGCTTTTCTTTTCTTTTTTTCCCCCCCTTCTCTTTTCCGGTCTGACTATCACTCCGGGCGTCACTTTGGCTTTTCAGTCACCTAGCGTTTGTTTTGAAATTTGTGACTATCACAGGCGATTACCATTTGGAACAGCATGCAGTGTTTGGTGCACGGGGAAGAAAGCATGGCCCATAGCTATGGAGGAGTTTCCTTTTCAGTGGCGCACAACAGTACCCCTCTGTTGTGTGTGTGTGTGTGTGTGTGTCTGTGTGTGTGTCTGTGTACAAATTCCTCGTGTGAATGGATGCCTTTAAGGTGGCCTATCTGTAGTGTGTATATGTACCCGTGCGCGTGTGTGTATGTGTGTTTGTGTTTGCGCATGTGTGTGTGTGCCTGCATTCGTGTGCATGTGCGTGCATTTGTGTGTGTGCGTGTGCGCTTGTGTGTGCATGTTCCCTGTGTACAGCCGCCCGTCTGTGCCGTGCACCGTTGTAGAGTCAGCACCCGATCAGACATTCAGTCAATTAGCCTGAGAAGGTTCCAGCCGGCTGGGACAGAGGAGGAGGCTAAACGCCCGGGATCAGATCCACTGGTCTGCCTGTCACACGGTGCCTCAAGAGAACCAGAGGAGCCCCAGTGGTCAAACACAGAGCTGGGGTTAGGCGCTAAGGAGCCCAGGCCAGAGAGGTGAACCTTCCTCCCGATGGTAGCTGATAGCCAAACCTTTACACCAATTGGATCAGGGACTTAACAGCATTGTTGTGCTATGATGTTACCGTCCTGCGCGTTAGCTGGTTTGGGCCGGCGGTTGTCACATGGGATTTTAGGCGAGCTTTTTATGAATTAGCAATGCTAAAAGTACACAGAACTTGAAATTAGAACTGAACTTTTAATTATCGAGGTCACAATAACACCACATGATTTCACTTGCAATAATTGATGACATTTGTTTTATTTATAATCCATTTAATTAGAAAGAGACACTTAAAATTTATATTGATGCAGCCAATTTCAATTATTTCTTTTGAAAGGATGAAACAATTAATATTCAGACAGATTTCTTTTTTCAAGTGAGATCATCAGCATACATAATACAATCACAATTAACTAATTAAAGTGCGAGTGCCCTTGATATGACATAAAAAAAGAAATAACTAGTAGCCATCCCACTTAGTACCCCCAACAAGGTTAACGTTTAAAGAGAAAACAGACACCGCTCATGACTGCATTTTAAGATTTATTTGAACTGTTGGATGGTCTCTCTCTCGCACTCTCTCTCTCGCCCCCCCCCCCCCCCCCCCCCCCCCCCGTCTCTTCTCTCACTGTCTGCCTTTAATTGTTAGTAACGCTCGGCCATCGTGGTTCCTCCTAAATCAGTGATCCCATCACAGCTCTGACAACATCCATTAGGTCCGACGCACTTTAGCAATTAAAGGAAGAGGGGTCCTAGGCTGGCGAGGGCCTGTTTAAGTGTGCTTGTGTGCGTGCATGAGAGAAGAAGAGCGAGAGAGAGAGAGAGAGAGAGAGAGAGAGAGAGAGAGAGAGAGAGAGAGAGAAATGTCTGCATGGTGTTGCTAGAGGTGGCCGGCCGGACGGAAGTGCTCTCAAAGCGCCTGCTGCATGGTTGAGGGGGGGGGGGGGGGGGGGGGGGGGGGGGGGGTTGGATTGGGCGGGGCTTATATAAAAATGGGAGTCATCCGAGGGCCACGGGCTCATCTGCATATTGGCACAGAGACGCTCCGCCGGTGACCCCGAACTGCGACAGGATAGGCTGGCTGGGAGGCTGGCGGCATTCCGGGGAAGTTCACCGCCAGTTCGGGGTGAACGGGAGAGCGCCGCAGCATCGATCGCATCTGCAGGGGGGGGGGGGAAAAAAGAATTAATGAATGAAAGAAAAAAGGAAAGAGTAAGAGAAGTTGAAAACACGGGTCGGGTAGAGATTGCCGGTGAGAGAAAGTCAGGGGGAGAACGTGCAAGTGGAAAGAGATAGACATGTATTGGGTTTAAATGATAGATAAGGTGTGTCTTTGTTTCCCAACGAGTGGTGTAATGTTGAGCGCTACACAGGTAGCAGGAGTGTCTGGGACCAAGGTTATTGACTCCTATGATTGCCTGGCCCCGGCGAATTTGACTCAAGGCATTGGCCAGCTAGTATTACCTGCTCTGTCTAAATATACAAAGGCAAACACACACACACACACACACACACACACATGCATAGCACAGAGCCGCCTGAATTCAAGTCCAACCCCAGGCCCAAAACCGAAATCCCATATCGTAAACGCACACACACCATTTCCATTAATGTGTCCGGGCTGAGGTCAATCTAATAAACAGAGGTCAGTCCAGTGGTCATCAGAGGCTGGTCTGTATGAGAGAGCCTTTAAGGGCCTTCTTAATTGTATCCCTGTGGCCTTCTGCTCAATCCCCAAGTAGTCTCTATCAAAGAAGAGGAGGAGGAGGAGGAGGCAATGAAGGGAGAAGCCTGGAACGATATATATTTTTTCTACCATATACTTGCCCGATATTTGCAAAAGAATAACTTGGTTTGGTTATTTAAGTCATTTTTTTGGTCGTCCAAAACATGGAATATTAAAATAGCAAGCGTATGGCTCATCTTGTAGATTTAGGAATTTTCCGTTTTGTTTTGATGTGTGTATTTGCATTTGTTTCGTGTATTATTTGTAAATCAAGTGTGCTCTATTTAAATCATGACTTTGCAAGAAACTATGTGTTGAGCGCAGGGAGAAGCATGGAGTAGCCTAACGCAGCGGTCAGCGTTGTAGCTGGCAGCGGAGGACAAACCCCTAGCCCTTATATGTTCTAGATATCTGTGGCTCAAAGAGGCCGGTCAGGTGGTGGAACCGCCTGGCGAACACGAGTCCTCCTCGCCACCTCGCCCATCCCTCATGCTCAACAGATTAAGGATGTTTGCCAGCCAGGGCTCGCTGGGCTTAAGATAAGGGGATAAGGTTGTGGCTGGCGAGTTTACAAGCCATTCAACCCCCCCCCCCCCCCCCCCCCCCCCATCCCAAATAAAACGGAAAAAAAACTAGAAGAAAAAGAAAGTCTGGCGAGGGACACCCTGACCTCGGGGGTCTGCCCGGAACCTGAGGCGCGTGTACTGGATTTCAGACTCCGGTGTGACCCCGACTTGGGAACCGGCTAACCTGGAGGAAGAGAACCCGGCACCCACTCCCCCTCACCTCCCCCCAACCTCCTCCTCCTCCTCTTCGTCCTCCCCCCACCACCACCCCCGCCGGACCATCTGATACGGCCACCGGCTACCGCGGCGCGGCCTCCCTTTTCCCTGGCCTTTCTCAATCGGCTCTTTAAGAGTGAATGACTACCGCTCCACTGCTTTCCTTTAGAGCTCCCATTGTGCGTGACTCTTATTGGGCTGGCAGAGAGCGCCCAGATGGATGTGACGGATGTGGAGCGGGGCTGCTGATTATCATGTATCTAACTTGGATCCCGTATTAAGACCAGCGTCCCGATAGACCGGTTGCGGGTCAGAGGCTGCCCTGGCTCCTATGTGCAAGGGCCTCCCTAGGCTCTCAAAGGAAGCCCAAGTGCATGAAAGAAAGGGAGGGAACCAACCCAAAGGGAATAAAGAATGATCTTGGGCTATATGCGATGGTGTATTTGTTATTTTGGCCTTTAATGTGGATAGGTGCGGTATTCACATAATCTAGCTCGCTTCAAAGTTTAATTTAAATCGGCACCGTCTTCCCCTGTGACTGTATTGTGAGAACATGTGCTGAACTCTGACACACTACATCTCTCATCTTTCCCCCTTGGCTGGTGTGTGTGTGTGTGTATGTGTGTGTGTGTGTGTGTGTGTGTGTGTGTGTGTGTGTGTGTGTGCGTGTGTGCGTGCGTGCGTGCGTGCATGTGTGCTTCTCATTGTGATTGTAGGTACAGAGAGGCACGAGTTGACCTCCTGGACAAGTTTTGACTCCATCTTCAGGTTCTTCAGCGAGGCCCTGCAGGCGGAGGAGGAGGAGGAGGAGAAGGAGGAGGCAGAGAGCTCCAACATTGTCACCACACGCAGCAGCTCCCTCAAAAACAAACACCAGGACCTATAGAGGAGCGACGGCCATGACCCAGAGCAAATAATGGCTGTTTATTATTTGTGTGTATCGTTTTATTTGTGTGTGTGTGTCAGTGTGTGTGTGTGTGTGTGTGTTCATGCTTGCATGTGTGCGCGTTTGGATGGAAGTTGACAAGGGTAAAGAGTATTTTTCTTTTCATTATCCCTACCCCCCCTTTGTTCGCTACTTATCTCCATCTTTCTCCCTACCTCTCTCCCTCCCTCCCTCCCTCCCTCCCTCCCTCCCTCTCTCTCTCTCTCTCTCTCTCTCTCTCTCTCTCTCTCTCTCTCTCTCTCTCTCTCTCTCTCTCTCTCTCTCTCTCTCTCTCTCTCTCTCTCTCTCTCTCTCTCTCTCTCTCTCTCTCTCCCTCCCTCCCTCTCTCTCTCTCTCTCTCTCTCTCTCTCTCTCTCTCTCTCTCTCTTAACACAGAGGGTTGTTGTCGAGAGAGAGACGGGCAGAGCGCCGGGTCACTGTGTATACATCCCAATACCGTTTTGCATTACTTCTAGATGAGTGCAACTGTCGAAGCAATATGGGCCCAGAGAGTTGGCGCTTCCCCTGGGCTGCGGCCTGGCTGTGGCTACGGGCCGCGGCGGCAGAGATTCATTCTGACAGGCGCTGTGCTCGGTGCACTGTGGTGCACCTCTAATTGTCCTGACATCGGCCTGAGCTGAGCTAATGCACTGCCAGTCCTCTAGTCCACACTGCCCTGCCCATGCTCTCTCTCTCTCTCTCTCTCTCTCTCTCTCTCTCTCTCTCTCTCTCTCTCTCTCTCTCTCTCTCTCTCTCTCTCTCTCTCTCTCTCTCTCTCTCTCTCTCCCCAGGGTCCTAAAGCCTAGAGTGTTTACTCATTTTAATCAGTGCTGTAGCTTATCTCCAGGTACAGTAATATTATAAATAGCCAGCCGGCCCCTCTCCCATCATCCTGCCCATCATCCACAAGCACCTGCCCACCATCTTAAAGGAAGAGGCGTAAACGCACTCTAATAAGCACTTCTATGTGAGTGGGCTTTGTGTTCTTTGCACACTTCTTCGCAAGGTGTACGTATGGGCGAGCAGTGGTTAGAACGGGGATATTGCACAATGTCCAAGTTTTCAGTTTGCCTTCTTTTTTTGGGGTATAAATATATGTATCCTGCCTTTCGCTTCATATATTTTTCAGCCACACTCAAAAGCTCCATATTTTATGTAGGCTATTTTTCCATAATAGGTTGTTTCTTCATACAAAAAAAAGTATAGCTTTAATCAACAAAACTAAAAACTGTTTATTTTTTGAAAATCTGTTTCATGTGTTTATTTCGCAAACTGTCTAGGTTCTTGTATCTTGTATGTTTTTTATTTTGTTTGCTTATTATAGTTTATCTTTTGTTTTGTTTCATTTTTTTCTCACTTGATATCCATGAAATGGATGTCTTCGGGTGATTGAATATGATGAAACAAATATAGCAAACACAACCTGTGTCGAATATGAAGAATTCGGGACACTGAGCAGATTTAAAATCACTTAGAGTCACATATCAAAATGAGTTTCAAAGATATTTCATCCCACAACATTCATAAAGCCTCAATATATTGCCTTACACATGTCAGGAAATCCAAGGTTTTCAATATTATCCTGAGCCTGAATGATATCTCCTCAGATGTTGCAGGGAAATGTAAGACTCCTCATTCTGGAGAACTCGTCTTTGGTATGTTCTGAAAAGTGTCATAAATGAACCCTACGCTCAGCTCCACATAATCTCCATCGGTGACACAAGTGTGATGATTATTTTTTTTTTTTATAAATTCCACAAAGCTGTGCTGTGTTATGAACCACTCAAGGCTTAATGGCATACATCTCTAATGTCCCATGGCATTAGACAGAACTTAAACTGCATCAAAGCCTCAAATGCCTTAGAAAAAAAAACTATTTGACATTATCTCCTTTTTTTTTTACTAGTTTTGACTGTTGGAATACGTTGCCCTAAACCCTCATATCCCCCCTTTTAAGACTGTTGCCGTCATTTTACTTTTTTTTTATTGATTGTCTACTGCCAGCCATGTGTGGTGTAAGGATTTAGGGGATTATCTCCCCACCTTTAATGAGACAACTGTGGCTGATGGTTGCAGACCTAATTTCCTTTTAATTTGATTCACATCTCTACAGGTTCCAGCAAAGAAGTTGCTGCATTATTTGATTTGATGGGTTTCATTTCAGAATACCCCACCAGTGTTTATCTCTCTGCCGTTCACATTTCATTTTCCTGATGAGGAGATTTTCTTTTCATATTTGTTGTTGTTGTTGTAGTTTTCGGAATAAACAACATTTTGTTCTCTGGCATTTTAAAACCTCATAAGCCATATTAGAATGGACAAAGCCAGCCTTAATCATGTTGAAAAGTAAAGTCCTCAACATAGAAGGGTCGTAGAAGTTCAATGGAAATACTGATTGTGTTAATTTTCTGATCATGTTTATGTTGTGACATAAATGAAGTTTTCAGTTTTATACATTTCTTCCGTTTCAATTGAGTGAAACCTATCATAACATTTCGTTCATGCATTTACTTCCTACAATTTATATTTGGATCTAATAAATATTACTTTTGTGGCAACCAAAAATAAAGAAATATAACAATATTAATACTAATAGCATATTGGCTTTTGCATTAAGTTATTTATCTCCACTTTGACGAACAAAGTGGGTCTTTGTAATTATTAAAGTTATTAAAATAAGAAACTCTTTGTAAGCCTAAGTTATTTAACTAATTTTATTTTTTAACGTTTTTTAATAAATGTACAAAGATGTATGCTGAATCTTAACATATTACATTTTGTACAGGAAATCATAATGTGTATTGTAGTTGTGGCAGCGATTACGCTGCATTAGAAAGGTATAGTGTTTTAGAAAAGACACAAAGAAGAAAATAAATAGTGCACATATTCGAGCTGAAATTGCATTGCTTGTTTACGCAGTCACTTCTTAAAAAGTGTAACTCTACAAACTGAACGATGGGGATTTAAAAGAAGATCTTGAGAGAAATGTCTGCGATCGAACAGCCTTGATCTTTCAGTGTTAACTTGGTTTGTTGTTTCGTTTTTTTTTACCAGTGTGCCTGTCAAATTGCTTAACCCGTCATTATTATTATTTTTTGAATGATGACATTCCACTCTAATACAGCCTACTGTGAGTAAGACTAAAGTGTTTTAAACTTGATGTCAAATGGGACCACTCTGCAAGCCCGCCGCCTGCTGCATTTAACTGATTACATCCCGAATGAACTCCGCGCGTCAAGGAAGAAGCAAAGTTAACTATAAACAGTAATTCAATTTGGCGATTAATTTTCTCCTAGTGAGTCCCATCCCAGCGAGGTTTACAACATCATTTGTTTTCGCACGGGGAAACCGATAAGGTCATTAAAAGTGCCCCCCCCCCCCCCCCCCCCCCCATAAATCTTTAGAAATCTATCCATTAACCTCCTAACAACAAGTGCGGGCGAGTGGAACCAGGCGACTTCGCTCACGCCGTGTCACGCCGGTGATAAAGAAAGCGCGTTCAATCACAAGCGCGTACACCCGCGAGTGCGTGCGAATGACGCGCTCAACTTTCTGTCGCGTGAAAAAAAAATGTTGTCCCAACTAATGAACAAGAAGCCAAAGTCTGCAGAATTAGTCAACGTTAAGTTCTATAACTTTACCGTGACAAATCAAGCTTATTTTCTTGGTCAAGCTTACATTTGGATGAATATTTTTAATTAACATCAGTAGGTAGACCTATGCCTTCAGTAAATAGTGCGCATTTAACGTTTCAAACTTTGTAAATGTTTGTGGTTTTTTTTCCTGCAGGCTCCGGGAACAATTTCCTTAGTGTTGTGCCAAATCCTAAATGATAATAGAAATAGTTTATGACAACACAGCTTTGATAAGTTAGGGGTCATCCTATACATATACACGACAGCAACATTGTGGTTTAAAGGCAGAGGTCTCTCATATCTTTAAACGACAGCAGTGATCCCTCGTGTCACGTGGTCGACTACCCCAAACTGATCATTCAATTCTTTTGACTTTTTTTTAAGAGAGTTGTTGTCACGCTTGCTTGCTCTCGCGCACACGGGTGTGCATGCCATCACTGCAGAAGATGAGCTCTTCTTTACTCAGAGAGGCAGTATAGACATTATAGACATTATAGGCCAAGTTGGAATGTCTCCCCCCCCCCCCCCCCCCCCCCCCCCCCCCCCCCCCCTCCGGCAGCCCCCCACTCTCTCCTCGTGCACTCCAGCGGATCACTGTCACAGCACTATTTGCATAATTATATGCTCAGCTCTGAAGAGAAAACTAACCTCCACATTTTACGGGTCAGCTAACTGCAACAATCAATGTTTTATCGCGTATAGCCTACTAAGGAAGAAGAAGAAATATCTTCACAATCACGCGAAGAGGATCTCTCTTTCTTGCCCGCTCTCTATCCCTCTCAGTAGGCCTGCGTGAGCAAATACTTTTTCATCTATTCACAGAGGAGGAAGAATGGGTTGCTTAAGCTCGATGTGAATTCAACTTTGTATCGCTTCTTGTTCTCCTTATAACATTTTACTTTCTGCTTTTACGCATTGTTTTTTAAGGAAAAGTATGACTCGAATATATTGTGCGAGAGAGAGAGAGAGAGAGAGAGAGAGAGAGAGAGAGAGAGAAAGTTGCTGCTGCACGGTTTTCGTTGGAGTTCATTACATATTCATTGACTTGCAGAGAAACCATTAATCCACTGGAAACAACTTATCTTCAATCGCCACTTTCCCTTTTAATAAGGCCTCGAAGACAAAACCCGAGGCGGCGGTTACCAGCAGCCAATCACGTCCGATCTGCAGGAGTAGAGGCTGTAAGAGAGTTTCATATCGGCCTAAAGTTGCCTATCCTATGGGTGAGGCTGCATATATCTATCTGGTCAGTTGGCATGCACAGCGGGAACAGGTGTAACGTGACCCACACCTGCGAAAGCATAGCCAAGCCTCCCGTCGCCAGAAAAAGAGCGATGGTAGAAAACCGATAACCTAGGATATGGTTTTCATTACACATGCCCTCGTATAGGGAAGAACTATACTTCGGGGGAACTGTCTGTCCTGTCTAATAGTGGGAAGTAGTCGTCTGCGTGTGCGGTGTCTGCTTGGGGATCTTCGAAGGCCTATATAATGCAGTGATTGTGGACAGCTGTTGGCAGAGGCGTTGCACGGTGTTCAGTCCATTTGGCTTTAATAGTAGCTTTCAGGCGGCAGCTACTCTATACCCCTGCCGCCCCCTAAATGACACCTCTTGTGATACTCTCGCCGCGTAAAGACTCGTTCGGGATGAAGCGCACCTCTGAAATAGAATATATCTGAAGGAAGAACTCAGACTTAAAGTTTGGGGGCCCGGCTGCTGTGATGTTCTGATGATTCGAGGTAACCAATAATAAGCCAGCAGGGGAGAAGGGGGGTGTTAAGAGTTATAGTCTATAGCAGCACGCTGTATCACTTTTACATGTGACTGGACACACGATTGCTTATTTTGCGGATGTCTGTCGAGATAAAGAACCTTGGGATGACCAGGTGTTTATTGAGTAACTTGCTGTATTAAAATAGCAGGCCTGGTACAGTGGAAAAGTCTACACGGTTAGCTATTAGGTTAGGTATGTGGTTGTGTGTGTCTGTTATGTATCCAATGGGTTTTATGGGCTTCATAAAATAAAAAGGTTGCAATATATTTACTCATATTGGCCATTCACAAAAACAATGTTTATCACGAGGGCTTTGCCGCTGTGCAGCATCACAAAGAAACATCAAGTTAATTGATTAATAAACTAAAGTAAGCTAATAAACTTAAGCTTTTACTAAAATAGTAAAGAAATACTTGTGTTACATTTGTCTATTTAGTTCCACATAAAAACGCCTATAGGTAAGGCTCACCAAATGTTTATTTTCACAAAACTTGTCTAACATCGTTGTTAAATCAACAAAAGGGTTGGCCCAGGATATAAATAAAATCCAGTTTAAATCCATATAGATAGTAGCTGGTATGATAATGATTGATGGAGGTAAGGCTTTGGCACACTGCAATCCCCACATCCCCCCCCTCTGTTTTTCTTCAATCCTCCCCTTTTTTAAGTCTTGAGGAAAAAGAAAAGAAAAAAGGTGCAATGCGATATTAAATCAGACATTATAAATGAGTTTCATCTCCTGGACGAGGGCCCTCCGAGGCTCCGCACAGCAGTGCGTGGGGTTGCCCGGTTCCCCTCAGAATAAGATCCGAGTTATTACTCTGGAAGCGGCCATCACTAGTAGCACCGCGCATCCTTATTACAGACGCCCCAAAAGATGAAGCTCTAAATTAAGTTATTGCAATCCAATGAACTCAAATTAGCTCGACTGCACAGGGGCCGATCTGAACGGCCCTGCTTACAAAAAAAAAAAAACGGTGAAAGACAGCTATGGCGGATATGGGGAGAAAAGGGAAATTGGAGTGGTGGAAAGGTGTTAGGACTGGCAGGTGTGCGTTTTATATGCATTTCATGGTTCCGAGCAGCGAAGTAAAGTTGGGACCATTATAAATCTCCATGGTAAGCGAGTTATTATACTTATGTTATTATAGAGCCTGCAGTCACCTTCCCCGCGTGCACTTTGATGCCTTCCCTTTCTTCTCATTCCAATGGCTTAGACTTTGTCCCTTCCCATTTCATATTGTAGCAGACAGACATTCATATGTAACAAGACGTCTCTCTCTCTCTCTCTCTCTCTCTCTCTCTCTCTCTCTCTCTCTCTCTCTCTCTCTCTCTTTCTCTCTGTCTCCCGCTCTCAGCAATCCCTCTCCCTCTGTCTCTGATCTCTCTCTCTCTCTGTATATATATATATATCCACTCTCAATTTTTTTCTCTATCTCTTTCTCTTCCTCTTTTTACGACAAGCGCCTCACTGTCGCTTTCTTTCCATCCAGTTGAATACCTTTCTTCATGTGGTTGCTTTAGACCTCATTGTGTTTGCTACCTGAGTCAGCAGCAACAATGAAAGAAAGGAGGGCTGGGGGTGGGGGTGGGTTGACGGCAGAAGGAAGGAGGAAGGGCGATGGGTGGTTTGACAGCGAGTGAGAGGCGATGATGGGCACGCGGGCCTGTGTGAGGTGCTCAGTGAATTTACCTGCAGCGTGCCATTGTCTATGTGAAGTTAAGAACAGAGCAGCCAAGTCTAGTGTATTGCTATTTATCCCTACAGCAAAGCCGTCGAGCGGTGACAGATTGACAGCATTTCCAAGCATTTCTCGGCCGTCTCATCTCCATGGCGGATCTAGGCCTCACCGAGATCCCGTTCCGGATTCGCCTGCTAATTATCTATTTTTTCGTAAATGCATTCCCAAATTGTTCACGATTGTTAGTATTTTTATTTGATTCAATGTGATGACGCCTAACGTTAATAACAACACTCAAATAATAGCAACATTGAAAACACAGGCCGATTGTTAAATAATGTACGTCAACAGTAGGCCTATTCACCTGTAATTGTAAATGATCAAAATGTTTTTTTTTTATTGTATTGTTTCTGGATACCTGCACTGATATCCTCTTTCCTCGCTGACTCTTTCCTTTAGGCCTACAATAATTGTTAAAAAAAAAAGAATCCTACATTTTACAATAGGCCATAAGCCTACAAGGTTTATCTTTCGTCGAGTTTCAATTATATAGGCTATTGGTAAGAAGGACAATATGATACAAATCGTGTATCTTTTTTTTTCGAACGATCAACTTACAAATTAAATGAATAATATAGCTTTAATATTTTTTTAATTTTCCATGCCCATCGATACATTTGACCTCATTCATTTCATGTGTAGAATACGAGTTAATTTGCTCGTTTTCTATGTTATTTGTAAAACACAAATTGAAATAGCTTTAGTATTCCTCATGGAGCTTCAATTGTGTGAATTTATTTATAGACCTACCACACAGAGCAGGGCAGATAAACAAAAACGTCATCAACAACAACCCGAATGGTGGCTTATAAACCGATTATTATCCTGCACTCCAAATTATTACAAGTTTTCTCCAGATAAATAGAGCAATGTGTGTACGTCCTTTACGAACTTAATACAATTTTACCACGTCTTAATGTGAAATATATTTTTCTCATCCCATAATTAATGGGCCTAATGCATCCAATGTTAATACCTGCATTGTTCTCTATCGAAGTAGGCCTAATTAAGTCGAACAATTATTGTTTCAAACACAAATCGTCGTTTCGATGAATTCATAAAAAGAGATCGAAGACGAAATATTATCGTCAAAACCGGGAAGATGTCTAAGCTCCCATGCCATCAGAAATATATGTGGATTTATAGCAATATTTCATAGGCGCTTTCAGTGGGATTGGTGCTTATCTCGTCCACACAGTGCGGCTGACCTGTAGGCTAGCGTCAGAGATGTGTGTTTGTGTTGAGGTGTTGACCTGTCAGGGGGGACTTGTTACGAGTTTAACTCCGACTGCTGGTGGTCTCCAGACATCCGGGGTGGCATCGATTTGAAACTTGTCCGGTCTAATTTGATGATAACATCCAGCAGGCTCCGTGTAGCACCATGGACAGCGCTCTGTCTTGACCTTGCCTGGCTATCAAATTACCCCCCCCCCCCCCCGTCCCGTCCCGTCCCGTCCCGTCCCCCCGTCCCCCGTCCCCCGTCCCCCACCCCGTCTGCTTGGCAGTGGGGATACCAGTACCAAGTTTGCTAGTCCCAGTAAGAGGGAGGTAAATGGGGGAAGACAAAGTGAAATAAATATAGCCATATTACTGGTACCACCAGCGAGAGAACATATCCTCCAGTGGAAAAATATCCATAACTAGGGCCCACTCTTTGACATTTCCGACCCTCGGTTTGATATATAGGCCTACCTATTAGCCTAATAGCTTCAGTAATGTCAAGTACAGGATAGGTCCATGATCCCCTGGAACTATAGTATAGATAGGCCAACGTCTCACAAGCCCTTAGTGAACTGTGCATCACTGCTATCTTCGTGGAATACATTTAGTATTTTTCATTAGCTCTAAATGGCACGTGCCCAACTACTGTGCGTAACGTAATTGGTGGGAAAGTAGGACTGTATGCTATATTATGGGGCGGGGGGGGGGGGGGGGGGGGGGGGGGGGGCTTCACGTGACCTTATACTGCGCCATAGACTACAGGTCAGAGTTTGTGCACACATGTCAGCGCACGCGCGTCAATCTTCCAGCTGTACCCTTCCTCGCGCGGCCCACGTCGATCAGTGGTGAGCTGAGCTGTGAGGCAGAATGGCGAGTGGCTAACGTGTAACAGAAAGCCCGTGGCATCAACGTGGTAGGAGGATTTACTGGTGAAAATGAGAGTCTGGGAGGAAGAATGGGAGTGAGAGAGGGAGAGAGGAGAGAGGGAGAGGAGAGAGAGACTGTTTGATGGAGCTCTACGGCTTTGAGACAGCTTGTTAATTAAAACCCCAAGAGATGAAGCTCTGGAGCCACCGTCCATATCAGAACACTGCTAACTATACTGACAGCAAGTTACTTAACAAGCAGGCGCGCGGGCAGCTTTGTACCGGCGGCTCAGTCCCATTGCTTTTTATCACAGGCGCGCAGTGAGCTAGTTTAATTCGTTAAAATCCCACTGTGGCTGTGAAATATCTTGTTTTGGACTTACGAAACGATGGCAAACCGTCGTATTCGTTGTCTGACGGATATAGGATACAGTCCAAAATGACAGCTCATGCGTTGAACCCCACACGCCGGCTTGAATGTGGTCAATTTGATGAAAGGTGGGATGAAAATAAAATAAAAAAAATAGCCCTAAAACGAATCGCTATGGGCATATGTAGTGTAATTGAATTCCTAGCTTTAGAATCAGACAGGTTCTTTAAGAAAATGGCATATTAAAGCACAGTTAGAGCACATGAAGTGGACACAAATATGGGCCTCTATTGTGTATTTTTGGAACGAATTTTCATATTGTGATAAATTTCCATCGAGGTCATTATACGTGTTGCCCTATGCATTATTCTACCTTAATGAACCCTCCATTCGCCCTTTGGACCGCCTGCGGTATCCCTGATATATTGCATTATATATGCACGTTTGAGGTGATGGCTTGTTTAGTCGAGAAAAACAAATACCACGAAAGCCTTATCCAAACACTCAAAATGTATAGTATGCCCATTGTTAAAAAAAAGAATAATTGAAATATTCTTTCTCTTTTCTTAACTCGTTATCCAAGTGCAGACCAACTCATGTAAATGTAACTAAAAGGCGTTGTGCCGCAATGAAGCCCAGTTGATTTTGTGGGATGGGGTAAAGTCGGAATGGCTTTGTGCGTTGTGTCTCATGCAGCATGCTGAGCCCAGGTGAGGTGCCCAAGCTACTAAAGCACCTGAAGTGAGATACCACCCAGGCTCCAACAGGGGTGACTTGAACTTATGCACACAAGGCTACCACAACACAAGGGAATTAATGTAGGCTGAGGCGTTCAGTGTATACAGCACAACATCACCCTATTTGCATGTCAATCACTGCACAGCATATATACAGCACATCATATATATATATATATTTCCTTTTTTCTTTTCTTTTACACACATATTTAATAAGAACAGTATAGTATTTTCTTCTTCTCCAGTGACTGCATACATTGCACCTGATATTGTGTCTTGTCGGTGTTACAGCCCTTTTAACGGTTCCACTATTTTCCAACCCAATGTTACAATGTCAAACATGGATAAGGTGTGTCATAAAAGGCCATCAACGTTGTGTAATTAGCCTAGTTGTTACTATATAAACACTACGGTCTAATATCCTTTGTTCTATTATTCAAAAACTAAAACTAACTAAAAGTAACTTTGAGCGGTGAAACTACACACAAATCTAGTAATCACTCTGTCAATTAATAATTGTAATGATTAGGCCTACGGTTCATTATTAGGTATTCACAGTGTATCTGTGGATACCTATTGTTATTATTATTTTCATTATTATTATTATTATTATTATTATTATTATTGTTGTATTTCTTCTTCTTATTATTATTTATAGTAGTAATATTTAATATCCAATATGTCCATAAATGTCTGCTTTTTTTGTTTGCTTATTTATCCATGCAATTTGTTGTATTGCATTTATGAACATTATTCGTGTCATAATGCCATTAACGAATTATCTTTTTTAAAGTAAACTTTGTTGATGTTATACAATGATTAGTTCCTAAATATATACAATATAAAATATAGATTACAGTCAACAGATAAGCCTACGTTTATTTAATTTCAATGAAATGAAGTTCCAGAAATAAAAGAATATGCAATGTCTTATCGACTGTGTATTGAGGTTGTGGTTTAGAAAAACAAATGTTGGATAGGATCGCCGCCTTTAATTACTGTTAATTAATTCTTAAATATAGACAAACAAAAACGCCGTACGAGGCAATTATAATCTCCCAGCTCACAACGGAGTAAAAACGAAAGTGAATTGAAATCGTGGGCCGCTGCTAAAATGAACCTACAGTTTGTCCTATGGTGAGCTGTGGGCTGCGAGCGTTCAGGGGAAGGGGTCGCTTCTTGTGCCAGAGGGTCTTAGAACGCAGGGCGCCATCTAGCAAACAAAAGTAGAAACAAAAATCGGCGGAAAAAGACCGAGGTCCAGGAACAACCACAACAAAGCGCTTTAGTTCGCAACGAATAAAGCTGCAAACGCAACAACAACAACAACAACAAAAACGTTTGTGAGAGATTATGAAGAGATGATGTAGCCCTACTGTTTATTAATTTGGGTTTCTGTATGGTAGATACCTAATTACCTCGGAATCTATTAATTCGTGTGTGTTTAAGGTGTTCGTTTTTAATTATTCCATCGAATGGAAATGCCGGAATCGAAGGGGTCAAAATGCCAAATCAACTAACGAGTATCCGGTCTAAATATGATAACTTTGAATGTCACATGGGGCACAGTGGACGTGACACTCCACTTGAGTCCAAAATCGATACTATCATGCTCAAGCTCCATAGCGGGGTGTTTTACTTGGCCATGTGTACCGCACACACAAACAATACATCTCCTCGCTCTAGTGTACTTTCGAATCAATTTTATATATCGGGGGCTTCACTGTAGTGAAGAGGCATTGAGAGCTTGTTTTGTCATGCGTTCTCTCAAAGCGGGATTCGCTGTCTCACACTGAAGACACAGAAACCGTGTAAATGGCCATGCACTCAAATCAGTAATACGCCACGAATCCTTCACGGCACCCTCAACCGTTCTTGGTCATTTTACCGGTCCTCGTCATCAAGACCAGTCTGCACGTCTTAAAATAACGGCATATATGAGAACAAAGCAGCATTTCCAGCCATCGCCTCGAGTTATGATGATGATGATGATGATAACGATGGTGATGATGATGATGATGATGATGATGATGATGATGATGATGATGATGATGATGATGATGATGATGTGCTGGTGCAATTGTACAAGTACAACATAATTCTTTTTAAAGATAACCTATATATACAGCCACCGCTTGAGCGAAATATGAATTGAAAAAAGCCTGGACGGGAATAGGAATTCCTATTATTAATTCAGCAATCAGTGTAGAGCGTTCAAGCCAACATCTTGATGCCGTTTAATGGGATTCATGGTCCCGCATGGCATAGGCTCACAACAAGACCCAGAACCAGTGCACAACACCACACAACACTGACACTCAAAATGATAACATCAAATGACTTGCAGGAATTGATTGGATAAATAGGCTACTGTAGGCCCTACGTGTATTGGATGTCGAAACTCTGACTGTGATCACGTTAGTGCATTTGCAAATGTTTATGTCAAACGATATGAATGAAAACTGGAAGATTAAGATGTATCTTTTTTTCTTTTATTTTTTACAAAACTTTCCACTCAAAGCAATTACACGTTTTCTAACGCCAGGGAATAATTATGCCAGGTTTAATTTGTTGTTGTGTTTTTGCTCAGAAAATCCTTTCATGATGATACATAGGTCTACATTGTGAATTAAATTATATTAAGCTATACACATACATAGTTAAATATAGCAAACTTATACTATTTCTAAATTTAAAAAATCCTTGTAATTTATATAGATAAAGGGCGTTCGTGTGTGTGTGTGTGTGTGTGTGTGTGTGTGTGTGTGTGTGTGTGTGTGTGTGTGTGTGTGTGTGTGTGTGTGTGTGTGTGTGTGTGTGTGTGTGTGTGTTTGTGTGTGTGCCTATGTGTTTGTGTGTGAGAGAGCGCGTGCAGGTATGCATGTGCGTGTGTGTGTGTGAGAGAGAGAGAGAGAGAGAGAGAGAAGAGAAAACGGTAAGAGAGACTAAATTATCTCACCATATTGAAGGGATGATGGAGAATAGTACATTACTTGTCATTTTAAATGAATGAACTAATGGATGGATGGATGGATGGATGCGTCGATGGAGGGAAGGATGGATATCAATGAAATAACCGACATATACTGTATCAGTAAGGAAATAAATGTAATCTTTATATGCAAACCTAAATTGAATAATCCCATAATCGGTGTGCATCTATCAAATGGAACCCAGCCTGTGTGGTGCGCACGCACTTCCAACGGTCTTTCGCCGTTGCAGTTTACAACGTAATGGGTACATCCTTGTCTCAAACCGCTATGTCTCATTTCATTTCGATATTTTTTTTATTTCTTGTACAATGTTCTGTAGGCTATATAAATACAAAGAAAGACCCCCTTTGCCCAATACAACGCCTGCATGGAGTGGAAAGAGTAAAGATGTGACGGGGCGTGTTTGAAGTATGACGAGCTTTGTGTCCCATTCTTTTTCATTCCCTTGCCTCAAATACGCCCGCTTTCAAATAAGCTTTTCTAACAATCCCAGGCCAACCGCCCCCCGCCACCTTGACATGAATGGGCGACTGACCTTTAAGGCCGTGTCCACTTTTCGTCCAGTTTTATCCAAATAAGCCTTCTCCCCCTTTCTGCCTCATCTTCGGTGCCAGCAGTTCTTTACTGATATGATCAACGGATGCAAATTAATTTGGATGTGGGGGGGGGGGGGGGGGGGGGGGGGGGGGGGACGACGACACACGGTGTAGCCATGGACGAATACCAAACTGGCCACAGAATGTTGCGTGCGGAGAAATAGAACACGGAATAGCCTACCCCGCCACCGAACACGGCGGACGGTTCAAACCGTCTCCGATTCAGTATTGTAAAATACATATTGGAGAAAAAAAAACACAGTCCTATTTTATAAATTCTGACGATGAGATATCACCCCCAATCTCGCCATTCAAATGAGATGCGTTTATTTCTGCTTGGCCTTTGAAGAGAAAGGGGTCGTGTCACTCAGAGACAAGAGGCCACTCCGTTAACCCCCTCCTTTTACTCTCGCGCTTTCTCCCACCCTTCTTTCTCTCCCGTTCCGAGCGACCCCCACTCGCTCTTACACACACATAAACACACGCGTGCACAGAAACACGCAGGCATACACCATTTGAATAGCGCGCTGGCTTTGGGGGCTACACGGAGCTACATTAGAGCTTTGCTCCTTTAACAAGAGAGAGGAGGCACTTCTATAATCACAGCGGCGGAATGTGGACCGCAGAGACTTGGGAACCACAGAGCAGTGGTCCAAGTACTGGCCGACCCCAAGAAATCTTCTATTAAATCACGACTATGCTCCAAAAACACTGTTTCACCGACCATGGCTAAAATCACTTCTAAATAAAAATAAAAGAAAGAAAAAACACAACCCTAGGCTGATGTCCTGACCAATGCAATATAGTAGGCCCATGGTGCCACGGTTGACGGTTGACAGTGTGTGTGTGTGTGTGTGTGTGTGTGTGTGTGTGTGTGTGTGTGTGTGTGTGTGTGTGTGTGTGTGTGTGTGTGTGTGTGTGTTTGGTAGGTCTACACTTCCACCACAACTGATGGCTAATGCTAAATGAGATCGAAGGAAGTCTCCATTTATCAACATGTTGCATGGACTGTACATGGACAGAGATAGGGAGATATAGAAAGAGATACAATCTATCAATCTATCAATCTATGTATGTATGTATGTATGTATGTATGTATGTATGTATGTATGTATGTATGTATGTATGTATACATCTATCAATCTATCAATCTGTCAATCTATCAATCCATCAATCTATATATATTTATATATATGCTATGGAGGAGGGCTATGCTTTTATTAATTCATAAAGTAATTGATTAATTAATTAATTGGTAAACTGCTGATTAAAACTTTGCATGCAATATTAGCTGTCAACAGCTACCTGACGTCATGCATAGTAAAACAGGGATTGCTAAAATGATCTGCCTCAGCATGAATTGAAATTGTAACAAAGTGCTGTTGAGTAAAACTGAGGAACTCTCAGTCACATACCATCTGGAGTGTATTAGGAAGAGAAGTCGTTAATATTGCTGAAAAGACCAGTCGTTATCAGGTAGGTAAGCCGGGCTTGCTGGAACCCCCATATGTTTACACACCGAGACTGCTAAAACATATCTAAATTTAATGAATTAACATATTCATTAAATTCATTTTGTTTGTGCCGATCCCCTCATTGACTTGACGTTAGTCCGTTTACATTTTTGAAGGGATTATGTAATGAATTGCTTGGCTCATTAACGCGATCGGTTAGAATTTGAATTGCTCTAGCTTTAAAACTCTTTAAAATTGTTTGGGGACCAAATCATTATCCTTTTTATTTTCAATTAAATTTTCTTAGACACATCACAACCCCCCCCCCCCCCCCCCCCCCCCCCCCCCAAAAAAAAAGAAAACAGAAGATAAATCACGCAAGACGTACACCCTCACGCACGCACGCACGCACGCACACACGTCTCTCTCTCTCTCTCTCTCTCTCTCTCTCTCTCTCTCTCTCTCTCTCTCTCTCTCTCTCTCTCTCTCTCTCTCACACACACACACACACACACACACACACACACACACACTATAAATAACATATAGGCCAACATCAATAGCTTATATACATGACAGTTTTGTCAATAAAACGAAAAGAAAATGAACGTTAACACAACTTCTACTCTCACGCTTACTTCTAGGACTACTTGATATTACACGCTCAGGGCTCCTTTCGACTCCGTTGCCTCGGTTAACTTTACCCTTTAAAAAAAATAAACGATGCTTTTACGTTTTCTTCAGTTGGCCAAATGTGATTTATTTCACCAGCCCGCTCACATAGGCTACATACACTAAAAATGTCACTCTCGAGTTTAGATGCCACGTGTTGATTAATTTGTTGTTGATGACAGCCGGAGAGATGCACACGTCCACACAGACACATCCTCTCTCCTTTTCTCGCTTATCCCTCCCCCTTCTCTCGCACTCTCACTCCCCTTGCTTTATCCATTTCACTCAAAGGAACACACACACACACACACACACACACACACACACACACACACACACACACACACACACAAGCACAGACTGGCACAAGCGAGAGAACGAGAGAGAAAATGAGAGTTGGGGTAAAAAGAAACAGAGAGAGAGAGAGGGGGAGAGGAGGAGAGGGAGAGAGATAGATAGCCTAATCAAAAATATGAGTCTTACTTTTTTTTCTTTCTCCAGGACCTCCATAGCTGCGGTTGACAGAGCTTGACCGATCCGCGTCCACTCTTCAAATTTATAAAGTCTGTAGTACGTGAGTTACGCACCAAATCGCGCTTTAATTAATGTATTTCTGGACCTTGTCCCGGACCCAAAAAAGCTTTAGAGGGAAGAGGAGTGCAGATTGAGACATATTGAGCCCGCTTTAAAAGGATCATTTCATGTGGGAGGTTGGGACACAAAGTTTGGACCCGTGACTGGCATTCCGGAGCGACATGCATATTTTAAAACAACAAAGCAAGATAGAGACGGGGCCCTGGGTGGGAGGGGAGACAACTTGGAAAGAAGTTTCTATCAGATGAACAGCTGTCATGGATGGGTGGGCACTGGATAATGAAACCTAAGATTCTATATTTGAATGTTTAGCATATATATATATATATATATATATATATATATATATATATATATATATATGCTAAACATTCATATATTGTAGGTATATTTTTTTTAGGTATAGGCTAGGCCTTAATTGTGTATGTATAATCCTAATTAAAACTGCGCTGTCACTTCTAGAGAACATTAACAAACAAAAAAAATTCTAGCCAGCATTGCTAGGAGGATTTCTCTTATGTGGTGTGTGGAGTCCATTCGTGTAAGCGTAAAGGCATAGCAAAAAATAAAAATTATTCGCTGTGACGAAATCTGTCGTTGAAATAAAGGCCAACTGAGACAAAGGGGGAAATGCATGGTGTGGAGCTGGATATCTCTGTTAGTTGTCAGCGTACGTCCATGGCTATGGAATGCTAATGAGTGAGGGCTCTCCCTCTCATTCTCTCTCACTTTCTCAACCCCCCCCCCCCCCCCCCCCCACACACACACACACTCCTCCCTTCCTCCCCCTCTCCTGCTCTTCTCCTTTCCCCTCCACTTCTCTGTGTTCCCTCCCATTTCGCTCTCTCTTGCTCTCTGTCTCTCACTCCTGCTCTCTCCCGGGGAGAAATGCGGATCGATAGCTGACCCGATGGTTTGGCCAATGCTTTATTTATCTGGCCTGGCAAGGATATTATCAGCCTTGAACGTTATATACAGCAAACGTCTTCCTAAATCAACACAAAGGGATCGCTTACACAGCGATCTTTGCTTTCTCGCCACCACCTCCCCTCTCTCTCTGACTCGCTCACGGCACACCGCGCGCAGACACTCACACACAAACACGCACGAAAGCACAGGCACTAGCACAAGCACACACACACACACACACACACACACACACACACACACACACACACACAGGTTCCCTTACGCTGCTCACAAACGCGCGCGCATGGAGGCGAGTAGCCTATACGAGAACACAACGAAAAAAATACCCCACACGCACGCGCGCACGCAGAGGCGTCCCCTTATGTTACATTCACAACTGGGGGATATTTTATACCCCGCAGGGCTGGATTTGATCCATGGCTTAAAGGTTGCCTGTGAGGTCTGTAGACATAGCGGAGAGATACACAATAATCACGATGTTCGCAACAATTGTAAGATAGGTCCACCCCCCCCCCTCCCCCTCCCCCTCCCCCTCCTCGATTGACTGCATGCAGTCACTTTTGAAACGATGTAGCGCACATTATTGGAGTCCATTTAATGTTGAGCACACCTCGTTACGACACTGCTCACACGGTTATAGAGCTAATGCTTGGCCCAAGGAAAATATGGCCAGGTAAAAATAAATAAATAAATAAAAGATTCGAACGCTAGACCTATCAATTCAATTAGAGTCCACTTGGGAATGGTTATTGTTTGTTTGAATTTTTTTGTTTGTCAATAAACCACACCAGACTGCTATATCCGAAGAAGGCGACGTGTAACACCAGTGCAGCGTTTTTCCAAGCTGCGTGTGGCTGCGCTGGGCACGTGGGACTATTGGTTACATAAGGTTTGTTAAAGAGGTTCGCTGACAACTTCGGATAATAAATGTTTTGCTGTCAGACAGATATCTCAAACGTGAAATCGTACCCAGCTGCTTGTGTAAGCAAACAAATAGGCCCAGTGTTGGGAGTTCTTTACTGGTGGTTTGATGAATGAAACCAGACAAAGGTAAATGGTTATTTAACTCATTTCGGAATATCACTTGGTAACCAGTTTCCGAAATTATCGAGACACAAATGGGGCCTATGTATCAATCTCCCTTAGGCTGCCCACCGCAGCTAGTGCAATACGTCAGAGCTTGGGTTATGATACAACACATAATGAACCACTTTAGGAGTACTAGGTCTAATGCACGGACTATTCTAACACCAATAAATAGCCAATGTCATGCTCGTGCATGTGCACGTTTTAATGAAAAATAAAATAATACAATATACGTTGCAAAGAGAAATTACTTAGAAAAACATTTATATCATAACATGTTAGCATCTCTCCAAAGAATTCTCAATAGCCTAATTGAGTGCATTTTTGTTTTTGTTTACTCTGTTCTGTAAGTATGTCTACACGTATTTATTAATTAGGAACATCTGGTCCTAATTGATCAGTTTTGTATTTTTTTCTTAATGTAGTCCATGGTTGGCAATATCTGCTCAACATAATATTCACCTGACTACAGAGGGTTTAAATTAGGCCTCATGCAGTTTTAGCAACAACTAAATGCATTTGTAACGAACAATTTGCCCCTGTCTATATAAGGCCTAATATCTGAGAAATAATCCTAAAGTTACGATTGCCATTGCAAAGTAATAATCATTATATCATAAAACAATAACAGCTCATTACTCATAAATCTACATTGTAAAACCTATGCACGAACAATTTCAAATACGGGCCACGTAGGTTTACTTGAAATAGCCTACCACCCGTAACCAAAAATGTAAAAATGAAACATATAAAGTCTTAATGCAAAACAGCAACACTGCATGACATCATTGTATATATGCTAGCTATAGAGTTCAAGATCAAATTGTGCGACAGTATGAGAACAAAACGGAGAAAATGTAAAACTGACCGAGACTTCTGAAGCAAAGAGCAAGCATTTGTAAACCTCGTTAAATGATAATAATAATAACTGGGCCATCAATTCCTGGGCCTAGAGAGCATCTGAGGACAGGACACAGGAACACACACCCACACATATACACGCACACACACACACACACACACACACACACACACACACACACACACACAGACACACACACACACACACACACACACACACACACACACGCGTGATTGAGTAAATCTACAAGTACTACCTAATCTATAAATATAGCGATATACCTCGAGGTATAAATATAATTAATGTTTTGGATCCATCCATCTCATCTCACCTTATTTCGCTATACTCCGCAGAATCACTCGTTTTCTGCAGACGAGAGTGAAATCAAACACAAGACGGCTAATGTGTCTGATGAAGAAGACATAAGAAGACATATTTCATGTGTGGCTCACACGGGGCATTTCCGAATTCCAAGTTCACATTTAAGTAGTGGGTGGGTTTTGAGGGAGAAGGTCTACCAACAAACTACGTTTGGCCCTAGGAGATGCTGTGAAGAGAGCTGCTGCGTCATTTATAGACTGTGGAGACAAAGGACTGGATGCATAGAAAGCTGTCTATACCTACATGAATGGTTTGTTATCGTTCACCGATGCATTCTTTACATTCTCCACCTCTATAATATCTTCTTAGGATATTAAAGAGGTGTGGGTGACACTCAAACGCGCGCACACACACACGTGCACACACAGACTCTCCCTCTCTCACACACACACACACGCGCGCGCACACACACACACACACACACACACACACACACACACACACACACACACACACACACACACACACACACACACACACACACACACACACACACACACACACACACACACACACACACACACTGGTCCCCCCACCACTCAATTTGTCTCCATCCCCATCAGGCAATGGCCCCAAAATCTATCGTCTCTCCACCTTCAAATTCGTCTTCTTCTCCCTTAACTAGTCTCACGTCACATTTTAGTCTTCATGTCTTACATGCAGTCAAATGCGCGTTCCAGACTGATCAGGCAGCTCCCCTGCACCTAATCGTATGCCAAGTGACGACTAAATCTATAGTGAGTCATAAGCTACATTGACGTGGTAGTGCCAATGCGATGTGGGCTAGACTGGTTTTGCTTATATGTATCGCCGAGTGAGAGGGAATCGCCTTGATTGGGCCACGTGAGGTAGACACGAGTTGATAGCCTACCCTGTGTCATGCTTTTCATTTGTCTGGGAGTATATCAAACATTAATGAGCTCACAGGCAGGCAGGCAACGAGCTAGCTTTCCAGCTATTTCGCAAATAGGTAGCGTTGTGGTCCACAGCGCTGTGTGTTCACATGACGTCAGTACTTAGTGCAATTGTATATGTTCCAACTGCGTAATTACACCACTTTGCAACAGCGCATTTCGAACGTATATTATGATTCAATGTTTTTCTTACAATGCCCATTGCCCGTAATGAAATAAGCTGATTTGCATGTTGACATTTGATCACAGTAAAATGCTGGAGAATGAGACGTTGTTGCCTATTTCTTTTTTAATATTACAGTCACCATCACACAACTTCATCAACCGACCCTTTTTTTTGCAAAAGCTGCATCATGGAGTAAGCAAATCGAAGGCAACAACCAATAAAATCCAAGAAACAATGAAAATTTAAAGACAAAACAAACAAAAAAAAGTATTTGAAATGATATATTAAAAGTGCTTTTGATTTTCATGTCTCTCCTCTTTGACTGATGATCGGCTCCACGCGCACTCGTGGCCGGAAGGCGCCACAGACGTCCTCTTTATAGTAAAAACGTCCTCGAGGTCAGTTGGCTGCGGTTGCAGGTCCATATTAGCAATAGGTCAAAGTTCAACCATCAGTGGTGATATTGTCATAGCGATTAGACGTGTTTCTTATTTGTCTAAATTTCTTTTATTTTCTGTTTTAAATTCTCACTTCAATTTTAATTCTTGGAGAACATAGCTTCGACAACATATATCGCACTCATTATAAGAAGCAAAAGGTTATATCAAAAAATTATTAGTATAGAATCACAGAAACCCTGGTTTAGAACCAGAAAAAATACAAAACAGAGAGGTACATAGACACAGGACAATTCTTATAATTGCTTGGAAACATTATTTTCCCGCTAAGTCATGATTCTTTTTTTTTTTACTTACTGCGCATATGATGTTTTTCATTTTATTTGTATTTTTTTTACAAAAAGGAAAATAAAGACTAGTATTTTACAAAATGAAGGGTATTGTTCTTGAAGATGAGAGGCGATTTACACAGGTGTAAAGTCCAGTTCCATATTTTCTGTACATAATGTATTCCATTTCAGTCCCAGAAGACAGAATATAAAAAAAGGAAAAAAAGTCACGACTTCCAAGTCTTTCAGACCAGGTCCTATATATAGTCTTCTTAGGGGATGCTGAATTTTGGTCCTTATTCTCTTTTCACTCTCTCATACGAATCATTGAATGGACATGTAAGGCCAGTTGAAGCTGCTCCCGGATAATAGCATATCCCTGATGAGCGTTTCAATAGGAGTTTTACCTACCAAGCGCACGAAGAACAGCTGCTCAATGACTGAGGAGGAGACGGTGCGCAGTGACGGCAGTCGTAGCAAGAGCTTACCAAAGCGGCTTGGTTGGTTAGGGTACTGGCTTCTCACGTATTCCTCCAAGGCGCATTGGGACTTCTCTTGTAGGCTTTCGATGTGAGCTGCGTCTGACAGGCCGCAGGCGTCTGTGTGGCCGAAAGAGAATGAAAAAACAAAACACAAAACCCAGCCCGGTTATCATTCAACATCAGCAGCGTTACGTGTTATTGACAAAGTGGAATGAACAAACATACTGCCCAAACATGCTACATCACATTGAGCAAGAGGGACTGTCATACGAAATAAACAATTGTGCTCTGCTGAAGTGTGTGTGTGTGTGTGTGTGTGTGTGGTTGCACAACTCGACTGAGGACACCGTCTGTTCTAACACAAATAAAAAGTAATAATATTAGACCAAGGTGAATGGTAGGTTAGGCCGAAAGGCCAGTGCTCGTGATCCCTGGGCTCGGGAGAGCATAAGGAAACACAAACGACACTGATGAATCTGAAATTGCAGAGGATGTAATGTGACCTAATTACTCCCAGTAAGCTGTTAAGTCAGTTCGCCCCTTTTCTCTCACTAGACCGTTCCTGGCCTGTTTTCGAATGGAGCACAGGAAAGGCCGCTGGAAGCAATCAAATTTATTAGGAGAGGTTAAGACAATAGTCACGCAGGACGAACGCTCCGCGGCAGCTCAGAGTAGGTCTGGATGCAAGCAGGCAATGTGCCTCTTACGACTTGGGTGTAATGACATTCCCAAACATCTAAAAGCGGTAGAGACCATGCCTTTCTTCTTGAAAATATACCGTGGACGAATATGTAGTCCTGCTAGGTCAGCATGATGCAATGGCATATGAGCTCGCTGCGTATTTATTTAAGAGTAGGCTATAGAAACTGCATACAACTATGATATTTTATTCAATTTCAATTCAATACAGCCTACTACCACTCGCCTTACAGGCGTTGTAAGACTGGGAGATGGCTATGTTTAAATATCGATATAATTCATTGTCTGCGTAGACGAGAAGCCCGTGAACTAGAGCGGTTATTTGGGAGGAAAATCTTGTAATTTGCCCTTGTTCACGTGTTCCTTTTAACAGATGTATCTTTAATTGGTGTTAGGATAGCTCAATGCAGAAAACCATTAGTTCAATGTCGCTGAACTAGTGTCGCCTACTCCTTGTAAAGTGCAAAGCATCTCTGGGATTTGTCTATTGACTGAATTGGTCGAAGGAGACTTGAGTAGGCCTATAGTTTATCTCACTGGCCTGCCTCCCCACAGCCTACAAACGGGATAATAGTCCCGTTTGGGACTATTAGTCTCCAGATCTGCGTTGGGGTAAGAAATACTATCGCGATCGATATTCAGAGCGACACTCCATAGTATGTTTTATAGTTGAGTTTGTTTTAGGGTAAACAGGGACAGTTAGCCTGTCCATAAAGGTACATGACCCGCGGGCTATGTAGGGTACCAAGCCACTTGTCCAAGACAGCCACTGCCATCCTCCGCCATTATCGTAGTCAAATTGTCAGATATGTGCGCGTGTACATATGCTGCGGTAGCCTAAAGCTTCAATACGCATTACAGACACAGCACCTACTTTCATCATTTGCTAATAGTAACATGTATAGGTTAATAGTACAGCATGTGTGTAGGTTTACTTGTTTTTCACTGTCTTTCAAATACGCCCGGAAAAAAGTGCTTCTACACATAACACATAATACACATTTTTTGTGTACAAATTGCAAATTAAGTATTGCGAAAATGTATTTAATTAGGTTAGAATACAAATGAATATATATATATATATATATATATATATATATATATATATATATATATATATATATATATATATATATATATATCCAGAGACTATAAAATGCCACATGACATGTTGCTAAACTATTTGAGTTTTAAAAGAAATACTGGAATCAGATAAAATATATTCCAGATAAATTGGCTAAAAGTGGTGTGTGGAATCAATTGTAATATAACATGAAAAAAATAAAGAACAGGGGCCTATATTTCCTCCTAAACGTGGTTACACCCGAAATTACATTGGGATCCCTACAAAGGAAATCTCAAAAACATCTTTGTGGTGATCATTTTCAAAATATAATGAAAAATGTTATCTATCAATGAAACTGCTTAGATTGTTTTTACGAAATAGGTCACAATATTTTACACGACCAATGGGGATGAAGTAGCTTAGGACTCAATTAGTGTATTCTGATTATCAATGGTTTTCTTTTGCACTTTTTCTTTTCCCACCCCCTCACTTACTCATTGCATATAGTCTAGTCCTGACCGGCCATAACCAACTAACTCCAAAAGATCGTCCAAACTATACAAACAACTAACTGACACCCTTCAGAAACTCCGTAGTCCACCAAAATTAAGCCATCAACAGTATTACTGATTTGTATTTTATTATAACTGTATGCCTATTAAGTTATATATATATATAAGCTGCACATCGTATAATGACATACGACATATTAGTCCATTTCATCACATTCTGTGATCTTAGTCTGCTAGGAATTATTTCCTGTTCACATTAACATGTGTTTGTGCGCGCAGAGCAAGGACCACAACTCATTAATGCATCAGCTGTCCTACATCATCATCAGGCCATAGGCTCAACGATGTGTCACCTATTCCGAATTTTCTATAGGCGTACGCAACCTTATTTGTAACCATGAAGTGGCTACACATTGCTGAAATGCTTCATATACTATTCTATATATTTTTAATTAACTTACTCCTGAATTTATTTGGCATGGCCATGCATTAAAAACGTAAGCGCTTTCTTAATCTGGGTGTGTTTACATGTCTCATGCTATGGGCATAAGTGACATGAAAATGTATGCAAGTGGATATGCAGCAAGCTGTTGTCAAAACACTGCCAAATCAACGAGTAGTCTAAACCTGACAGCCATGTTCCCCATGCCTTTCCCATTGCAATCGCTCTTCGCCGTCTATTTTCTGTAATTTTTAGCCCTCGTCTCACATAGATAGTATGTCTGGTAGTATGTCTGACAGTATGATTCTCGGTTTGGGATACCCACCTGATGTAAATAGCACTATCGCCTTGATACAGCTGTATTCTGCCGAGTCCACGTGCAGGGCCTTGAGCTTCTCGACTTGCTCCTGGAAGATTCGAATGTGATCCATGAAAGCCACGACGCGGTCCGCGGACATCGGCGAGGCGTGCAGGCCAGCCGCGGCGAGCAGAGGGGCCACATGCAAAGGCATGGAGCACTGAGCCGCGTTAAGCACAAACAATTCGCTCCACGTCAGCCTGAGAAGGGACACCTGGTCGGTGATCTGCAGATCGGGAAAGAAGGGGATGTTTCTCGCCCATTCCACTGCGCTGAAGAGCAAGCGAGCCGCCAGCTCGCAGATGTTCTCGATGCCCATGATATTGTTGGGCTGCATGCACTGGCTTCCATATCGGGACGTTGGGTAAGGCTCGGCCCGCAGCAGTAACGAGATGTATCCGGAGAGATAGCAATGGCCGTTCAGCGGGTCTCCGTTCGTCAGGGCGTACTGGCCTGGGTTCGGTTGGGTTGGAGGCATTCGTCCTCGCTGAACCGCTGACAAAAAGAAAGAGAAGGAGAGGAAATGTGCATCCAGGACTGATAAACATTTGTTTATGTATGGACAAGCAAAGCTACAAGCCTTACGGCGAGCTAAAAGCTTAAGCTATTGCTTCTGCACAAAGACTAACTTCAAAATGTGTTTAAATCCAAAATTACACTATTATACTATTTGTGTGTGAAGGCCTGTGTCTTACGTACAATGTGATTTTTTTTTCTAATTGTGAATATGTATCAAGGCGAAATACAGTCGTATTATGTCGGTTTTCTCTCCCTTTGATCAGATATTGCTTTTGTTTTGTATTATTAAAATATACAGACAGATAGGCTATACCTTTACACTAACATAAACGATACGGACGCTATTCCTAATGCGCGTGACCTAACAGAGATATAATTTAATAAATGAGTGGTCCTTGGGTGTAGTTGTACACAATTATTGGATTCTTTATTATCTAAACGGTTAACCATTACAAATCTATTTTTCTTGTGAAATGTTATTTTAATTTAGAATTGGATCCTTTAACCCTTACAAAAGGTCACATGAACAACTAACGTCTCTATATTTGATAGTATCAATACAATACATCAATTAAAATAAATCAGTGCTTTATTTAATTTGTACAATAGCCAACTCCAGCATTACTGTAAATATAATTTTTGTATTCAATAATTTATTAAATGTCTTATTTAACAAGGGTTTTATGAGAGGCTAAGCTACGGCCTCTGATGCCTATGATGATAGCAGGGAAAACAACAATCCCTGCACAACTTCATTGAAGATGGCTGGGATGTTTAGTCAGCATATGGGGCTAGAAAGACGTAGTCTTGTCTATTCATTTTAACAGACACACAAGGCCCACTATACAAATATAAACGTCTATGTTGTACATATACACGCGTGTACAAGCAGACGGGTACGTGCTCACACACACACACACACACACACACACACACACACACACACACACACACACACACACACACACACACACACACACACACACACACACACACACACACACACACACCCGTCTCTTGCACAGCTGCTTTGAAACCTATATGAAATATTCCAGCTCAACATTAATCATTTTCATGTGGTAAAGGCTTGTGCACGGAAAGATTAATAAAGATAATAAATAACACAGACAATTAAAATAGCTTCTTTTTTTTACAAGGTGTGTATTTGTAAGCCGTCTCTCTGTTGTTACTCTCCACATAGAGAGGAAAATACCCTACTAGTCCCTATTGCAAATATTTATTTAAATAAAACCCGCGATGAAGACTGCAGTAGGCCTATTGCCTCGCCATATCCCTTGACCTTAATGCAACATGGCATCCCTTGTTCGTCTGCTACTAAGACGCGTGATCATGAGTGGCTTTACAAAAATATATTCACCTTCCCGCCGCATTCCCACTTTCAAACACTTCTTCAGCCGACAATATTGGCACTGGTTGCGATGGTGCTGGTCAATGGGACAGTTCCTATTGGCACGACACGTATACGTTAAGTTCCTCCGCACGCTCCTCTTGAAGAAACTTTTGCATCCCTCGCAGGTGAACTGGCCATAGTGTTTGCCACTCGATTTGTCTCCGCACACAACACATTCTATGTGCTGTTGACTTTGTCCGGAATTTTGACTCCCCTTGTCGCCGGCAGCCCCTGGTGTGGACGGGGGTCCTGGTTGACTGGGAGTCTGCGGGGTGTGCGGCGCTGCCGACGCCGCCTGCTGTTGCTCCCTCGCCGGCTGAGCTGCTGGGTTGGGGCCGTTCGGAGGTCCTCCGGCCACGTCTTCCTGCGGATCGCGCCACACGCTAACTACCATTGCCATATCTCGGCCACGAAAAGTGCTATAAAGCGAAATGTTCGCTGGTGTATGTGGACCGTATCGAGGAGAAAGAGAGAGAGAGAGATCTCTCAAAAAGGACGACAGTGGAAAGTCAAATTGGAGCAAGCAATCTCATAGGTTGCGCAGAACGAGTCGGAGCGATCAATACATTCAAAATAGCAATAGGCAATAGAAAAGGCACCCGATCAGGATGTGCAAGTATCGGGAGGCCAGTTCCAAGGTAAATTGCAGACAGCCATTCAGGAACTATAATCTTGTAGAAAAACCGAGCCAGACGTAACAAATTGCAGTTCTGTATAAAATAGCCACAAAGGAGACAGGGCGATTCACATGGACGTAGAAACGAGCATAAAATCTTTCTGAAAGACAACGCGATCCAAAGTGCTGCGGAGAAATAAATTCCTTTCTCTTTTCTTCCTCGCTCCTTACTCCCGTCTTCGCTGTAGGAGGGGAGGATTTCACATCTATATTCTTAAATAAATCTCATCTCGCCCAGCAAAAACCGCGTTGCCGAAGTGTCCATGTAGTTGCACCTCTCCAATAGAAATAGAGCGAACGGGAAAAGATAAAAAGAAGAAAAAAAAACCTAATAGAATATGCAAGAAGAAGGAGAGACCCAAAAAATGAATGCGCTTAAACGGGAGGACCAGCAGAGCAATGTTTCCGAAACGGGGATCTGCGCGAATGTCTGTATATAGTGAACTTTGACACTACTATTGAAACTGACACGTTTCTATGGAGATCGCTGCGCCTTATATGGTGCTCGTGTCAAGGAGCCAAGAGAGGGGCTGCTGGCAACTGATAATCAAAGGCGACTGACTGGCCAGAGCCCTGCATTGAGGAGGGGAGGGGGGGGGGGGGGGGGGGGGGGGGGGGGGAGAGAGAGAGAGCGAGAGAGAGAGAGAGAAAATGGGAGGCTAAGGTTAGCCAAGCCTCTTTCTCTCCATTGGTTAGAGTCCTCCTCCGTTCCTTGCCTACCTACGACTGGGGGCTCTGACAAGCACAATTTACATTGAGCTCACCCCGCGCTGCTATTTACTTTGAAACCTGATTAGTATGGGCCGTCTATTGTCACAAAAAAAAAGAGGAAGATAAAACCTGGATAGAATATCCGAAAACGGGGTAAAAAAAATAAATCAGGGACAAAGCTTTACGCAAGTGAAATAAACAAACGTGCGCTGCTGCGAAAGGGACTTGCACAGATGTCCCCAAAGTTTGAAATGGTTTGTGTTAAACTGTTATCCTTATTATGAATGCAGCGGTTTCATTATTGTCGCGTCGCGGCGCTTATTAAGACACTTATGTTTTTTTTTCCAGCATGCGCATTGCGGTATATCCTCGTAAATAAATGTTACACTGTCGCGTAGCGAACAAACCCTACATATTGTTAGAAACACGTCTATCTGATACACGAGGCAAATGCAATGAAAAAAATAGCGTATAATAGCCTACTGCTTTAGACAAATCGCATGCGGAACACGCGGCAGGAAATATTGAAATAAGATCACATAATAAGGCATTTTAATCGTTCATCGATGCATATTAGCCTTTCTGTCCCTAGATCCTGCCGAATTAAGCTCATAGTAATGGTATTAATACAAATGCACGTGAAGTTGTTAGAGAATTGCAGGGGGATTCCGACTATTTGTTTGAGGGGATCTCTCCGCTCGCAACCATCCAACTCAAAAATGTCTGGATCGCGCTGCCATCTAGCGTACAATGTACAATTACAACCTAATTGCTCTGTAGAGTCCCCATCCATCAGATTCCTTTTTAAAATTCTAAATATGTGCACACTTTAGAGCAGTTGCTTTTAGTTTTTTCCCTTTCTTGAGTCTTGAAGAATTTATTGAGCTGGCCAATATATGCATGCACTCGTTGACGTTGTGGTGGCGCATGGGCGGAAAACAGGGCAAACACACATAATTCTGACACATTATAGGTTCTTATCAATTACTGAATTAACTATATCAATGATTGATAATTGTGTGTGTGTGTGTGTGTGTGTGTGTGTCTGTGTGTGTGTGTGGGTGTGTGTGTGGAGGGGGGACACAACAAATAACAGATATTTGGTCATACAAGAAGATTTCGCAAAATATAGGAGCATACGTATTTTCTCTAAATATACTATTTGTAGCTCTCAAATTACATCAATTCTTAATCGTTTTAAAAGTACCTTTAGGTTAAGTACATAGAGATATAAGCAAATATAACGGAGCGTAAATATGCAAGTCCCCCCTTTTGGAAAGGCATAAGAGGGATGGGTGAATTTAAGTATTCAACAACACAGAGTTCTCTCTCCCCGTCCCTGTCACGGGACATTCCACTGCGACTCTCCGCTCATGTATCCAGCTCTTTGAAAAGGTGAAACGAATAAGATTAAACCAGACAAAGAATCTAGCGTAAGTGTATCATTAAGATTTAACTCTGCAGAATGGAGGGAAAAAAGAGGGAGCTTGCGAGAGAAGAGTGAGAATGAGAGAGACAGCGAATAGGAGCAGCGGTAAATGCTGCGGAGGAAACAGTGAGAGAAAGGAGAAAGTGGACAGTGCAGCGATACAAGAAGAAGCATCGGCAACGTCTTCTACCAGATGAAGACTATCTTTCTGCGCGGACAAGGCACCGGTGAAGGCAAGTAGAAAAGATATTGTTATTTTCCTTAACACATACGCTCACATACACACACACACACACACACACACACACACACACACACACACACACACACACACACACACACACACATACACACTTCCTTTTAAAGATATATTGGGTGCCACATGACCGTAAACTCCAAAGAGTATTCCGCTGCCGCGTAAACTGTAGAAAAGATGCCACCGTTACAATAGGATGCAACTTTTTTCCGCCTAATGTAAGTAGAATTTGTATTTACTGGGCATGTTTTCCCTTGTGTTTGCTCAGACTGGTCCGTTTTCTCGTCGAATTAGAGTATTCCGTAGCGCTGTTTGCAGCCTTGAAAGTGTGTATGAGTGTGTGTGTGTGTGTGTGTGTGTGTGTGTGTGTGTGTGTGTGTGTGTGTGTGTGTGTGTGTGTGTGTGTGTGTGTGTGTGTGTGTGTGTGTGTGTGTGTGTGTGTGTGTGTGTGTGTGTGTGTGTAGCACGTCGAGAGCAGCTTGGATCCAAAGCCAAGCGATAGACTCAACGAATAAACTATTCTCTGTAGTTTAGATTCAATGGTAATTTAATACATCCAAAATGAATAAGCATATGCATATATATTATATGTTAATGTATTTAAATATATAGCCTAACTATATAAATATATAACTATATAAATATATAAATTCCATAAGGACTCTCCTTGTCTAACTTTGGGGGACGAGTAACATCGGCCTATTCATCACGGCTATTTCATTAAGGTCTAAATTAAAAAATATATTTCAGCCAGAACTCCTTTCTATCGGTCAGTCTGTCTTTATCTTTTTTTAAGAGTTCCATAAATGCAATTTAACCAACATATTGCCTATTAACCGAGCGTGAACGGAGAAGTTGTAATAACACAGTAATTAGGCTGCAGGACCTATACTTTATGTCAACACACTGTTCAACGATCGTGTTATTAAGACAAGGCGAGGTTTCCAAAATGAGGAAGAAATTGAAAACGCATCAGACTGATAGGCCTATACTCACACACCGTGTTAAACTCCACTCCCCATCAATGCGGACCATCACAATGCATTTTGAACGTCTACTAGCCTAAAGTATTTTTCAAAAAAGCATGTCGTCTAAAGACTCGTGCTGTGTTTCCCTATTAGGTTAGAGTAGCTATCCCAGTTCTGAACACATTATCTCTCACAATGTGTTTGCAAAAGAAGTGCATTGTTGACTTAGACATGATCAGCAGTAACTTGAAATCCAAAATGCCCCAGAAAACATAGATTCAAAAAAAGTATAGTTTAAACAATGTGTCGCAAAGCTTGGCCCCTCACATTCCCTACGAGGCGCTTGGGCTGTTTGAAAAATACAATCAGGGTTAATAGGGCTCATATCCAGCATAGCATGACAACCATGTGGTTACCTAATAAGATGCAGCTTCTAGCCATCAAAAAACAACTTTACACTTGTCTGACTGCTGTTATATAGGCTGCAGAATGCAGTTGGCATTTATTAAACTACACATATTGACAAAGGGTCTGATCATTATATTTTAATGTTTCGTTTCCACAGCATTCCTTCGTGCATGCATTTTGCATATTATTGTGTGTTGTTCTAAATAATTAACATGTAGGTTGTGTACCTCCAAGGGACATATATGTTTGCATTTGGTCGAGTAATAGAGATTTGAGATAGAGTAAAGACAGATTACCATCTTCTGGTTAGTGGACTATCGTCCAACGATAATGAAGTCGGCCTCTGCCCTGTTGTTTTAGCTGTTGTTTTTCTTTCTTCAGCCATCATTTAAAAAAAAAGTTATTGAAAAAAATCGACGCACGGAGTTCACGCACTTCAGCATCTCCCGAGACAGAAGAGTTTGGATTGATGGAAGCAGGATAGTTTCAATAACAACATATTTTAAATGTCTTTAATTGAAATGTAGTTGCACACAATGGGTTTGGCACTATTCACATGTTTGTAAAATACACACCTTTTTTTCTATCACACATAAACCGTGAATACAAAAGCGTTCGTATTTAAAACAAAAAGCATTTAACCTTTGGGCATTACACTTTCATAATTTAATAAATCCCTCCTATAGGCTATTTCGAAAGGCTTTGCGACATCTCCACTTTAGTTTGAAAAGAGAAGAGGGACCTTTCACCAAACTGATCCCAAACGATTCAGGGGCACAACATGGTGTGAAAGGGACGAGAAGGTCACTTGAAATCGACTTTTATCCTCTGCCTCTTCTCTATGGATCAGTAACTTTCAATAGGAATCATCTAATCGTTCTTAATGGAAAGGCTACACGGGAGAAATAGGGATAGGCCGCTGTCGTGGAGCTTGTAATGCCCACTTATGGCTACAGCATCTAAAACAACATGACTCCTCAACGTAGGAGGCAATGGTGTTTACTAATAAAATAAGAACTCTAGAATCAAATGAGAAACAGTTGTAAAGTCCTGTTGAAGAACAAATACTCAAATAGACACAAACTGAAAATTACAAACAGATTAAAATGAAATGAAAATAATATTTAAGGAGAGTTTTGAAATGTTGGCTGTATTCTATCTAGAGTAGGCTATAGTTTTGAGTGAAGAGACACTCTCATGTAGGCTGATGTTGAAACTAATCCCATTTTTTTCTTTCTTTCTTTTTTCATTCAGAGGCTTGCTTTATTTAGGTTGGGACGTAGGCCTATGTAACGGAATACAGCCCCCTTCTCCTTCCAACAACTACAAGCCTAATTTGAGACAATAAGGCTTGAATGACTTTGCCAATTAGCTTGAGGTTGGAGTGAAGTTAGAAGTTAGAGACTGTCAGATTGTGCTTTGGGCAATGGCTTTATTGCGCTATCATCTCTTTAGAGCGTATGCGCTAATTACTTTGTATGGTCCCTCAGACGGTGATCATAAATCCATTAACACTCAAACCCTTGTGGTCCAAATGGTGCAACACTATATTTTTGTAGACCACACACAAAACCAACAACAAGAAAATGCACGACTACATGCTGCTTACCAGCAGCGATGTGCCTACACATTCGTTTTCTTTTTTTCATAGTGTTAAAAATCGATGGAAGCGAGAAAAAAGGACGAGATCCGAATCCAATGCGAAACAGCCCTCTCTGGTAGCATAGCGTTACTGACAAATCCTCCATAACTTTTATGAATCGAGCCACAGGCCTAGGGAGACTAAACGTTGCATGACAGCAACTAAAGGGTGATTTGTTTTGGTAACAGGGGTCGACGTCAGATAAGTCGTTGCTGTTAGAAAGAAAACGTATGAAAATGCGAGGTGGAGATGCAGAGTAGACCTAGTGGTTAAAGTGCTAAAACAAGGATATATCTGTTTGACCATTGCCTGTGGAAGTCAATGCAAAACCAGGCTCCATTCGGGTTGCATGCAGGTATTTCACCCTTGAAGTAATTTATTTCAGGAGAACTGGAGGGTCAAAGGTGAAATTCTGGAGAAATTCAACAAGGATAGCGGCGCTTTTGGACTTCTACACGCGGATTACCTTTCATCCTAGCGACACATTAGCCGACAACACACTAAGGAACTGTTAAAAGACAAAGGCCAGACATTAGCTGAAGAATACATAAAATAATACCGCAAAACTGCTTAATAACTAGGCCACTTGCGTCTATTAAGGATCTGGGAGCAGAGCGTATGCTATATTACGCGCATCGCTCTCTCTTTATATTTGATCTGTGTGTGCACGTACATGCAGTGAAGTTAGTAGGCCTATTGAAATGTTCTGTGTGACTGTATGATGAGGAGGAAAAAAATCATGACGCTATAGCTCCCGTTAGTAAACATAATAAGCGGCATCACCTCAGCTCTCCGATTATGGTTTTTAAAACCAACACACAGTGGGTGCCTAATTAGGAATTAAATGTAGCTTCACCATTCTGCAACTGAAGATGAATGAACACAGACAGTGCTCTGAGTTAGGAGAAAACATTAAAGCAGATTTTGTATTTAATTGTACACCAATCAAATAATACAGCAAATGCTATAACATACACTTTACTATAGAAAGTTAGAGCACACGTGTAAAAGTAATTAGTTTAATTAAGTATTAATACTTTTATTAAACTAAATATGTAAACTTGGCAAAGGCTGGCATCCATACAAATATGCCTTGCAGATAGAAATTAAGCCTAATTCAACATACATTTTTGCTGCTTTTATTACTCCACACACTGACACCACATTGACACACACCACACCGACACACACACACACCGCACCGACACACCGACACACGCACACACCCACTCACACACACATGCGATCAAACACACACACACACATATGCAATCAAACATGAACACACTCACACACGCGATCAAACATTCACACACACGCACGCATGCACGCACGCACGCACACACACACACACACACACACACACACACACACACACACACACACACACACACACACACACACACACACACACACACACACACTTACCCACCCACACACACCCACTCCAGAGATGTATATTAAGCTATTTTTCTAACATTGTATTTTGTTTCAAACATGAGTACATGTGAGTGTTTGTGTTAACCTGCAGAGTGTTTTTATACCAACAATATATTATATTTGTCCTGACGGCGGGAAACAGAAAATACAGGTGTACACCATAACTTCCTGTCGGGCTGCACATTATCAGAACAGCCACACATCTGTAATTGGTACATCCTCTTCTGTGTGTAAGGAGTGTCTACGTTCAGACTGTTGCTTTTCCTTCCATGAAAAAAAACCCCACCACTCATCATTTACCGTTAGTGACTTTCTTGAATACTCAAGTGACCCACCCACATTGTAAATCCGCCAGATTTATCTCTACCACAATTCTAGTTTCATTTCAGCGTAGACTTCCCCTTTGTCACTACGTTTTGGGTTTCACCACGAAACAGAAGGATGCATAACAAAGCAAATCACTGTGCCCTGATGACAAGCACTGACTTGAGGATGGCGACTCATTTATGGCAGGGTGCCAAATTAGTCTCGGCATAAAAAACACAGAAACGCCAATGCTGACGCTGACACATGTAGCATGGGAGGGAGTGACCACCCATGGCACGTCGTTAGATTTTTGTGACATGATGACCTCGTGATGACTCTCATGAGGAAGTACAGCTGTGAGATAGCTTACCCGAGTAGCTACAGAGGAACAGCTATTTATAAATGACCTATTTGCAAATGATAAGCTTGAACGAATCAATTGTGTGTTGTGTTTCTGTTAAAGCATTAATGAAGTGTGTGTTTCCTCCAAGTGAACACTACTCTGCTTAAAGCTCTTGACCTTCGACCCTAGTTCAGCCTAGTTTCCCCCAAAACATTCTTACAGTATTTTCTTTGAACTATAAGACTTTAACCTTGCATGTTCTGGGAATAAAACGAACACAATCCATAATTGCAATCTATACTAAAGCAGAGACTACCAGGATAGACATTACAGATAATATCAGGTACGCGGTATGCACGTGCCAGTACACAAGCATGTGTGGACATACATAAGAGAATGAAAGCCATGTGAACATTTACCGTTTACGCGTTGCCTTGCTCCGCAACCAAATTGAGAACCAATAAAGATCTCCCCAAAGCACTCACACATGTTTGAGTGTTTACTCTTCTTGTGTGTGTGTGTATGTGTATGTTTGGAGGGGGGGGGGGGGGGGGGGGGGGGGGGGGGGGTGATAGCCTAGTCAGATTACCTCAGATGTTCCCTTTGACCTTTGACCTTAAAGTTGAGGTCAAACACTGACAAATGAAATGCCTGAGTTTTACGGCAGACCTGCAAACATTCCACAATACTGTTCTTCTCTCTCTGGCTCTCTCTCTCTCTCTCCCTCTATCTCTCCCTCTCTCTCTCGCACTCTCCCCTTATCCCGTTCTTCAATGTGTTTCTCTCTTACTTCAACTGACACAAAGAAACCACTCATTTTGTACACAACACACACACACACACACACACACACACACACACACACACACACACACACACATACAGGGTGCCCACGTGCATCACATATTCAGTGTACAGCGACTTCGCTGACGATGTCTGCTGGAAACTCAAAAACAGAATTACAAGTTTAAGGAATTAATCAGTACTTGTTTGTTTTCTTCCACTATAGGCTCCCATAAATAAATGACTTTGTTTACACGAAGGACAATAAATAGACAAAATGATGCCTATTATGTCAGCAGCGGCTTTTACAACAAACTGTAAAACCCACACTACAGGGGGATGTAGAGAGTGTGTGATGTCAAGGAAGAGACATGTTTTGTTATACCGCTTCTTTCCTTGTTTTTCCATACAGGATGCTGGCTCCGGCTTTTCCTGGAAAGCCTCTCACACTGGCACCGCTCGGCTGCAATATCTCCCCACGCGTCCAACCCTACTGGATGTATCCAACACTTCCTCCTAACTCTCTCTGTGCTCTCCTCCTCTTCACATGACTAGGGGTCTCTGCTCCTCTGCCCTGAGTGACCCCCCACCCTCTCTCTCTCTCTCTCTCTCTCTCTCTCTCTCTCTCTCTCTCTCTCTCTCTCTCTCTCTCTCTCTCTCTCTCTCTCTCTCACTCTCCCTGTCTTTCTTTCTCTTTTTCAGGTATTGTTGAATTGTTAACTTATAGTTTAACGTGTCTTTACGAAATAAAAACAAATAGAGATATATGTATGACTCTTTAGGTGTGTCTGATTAAGGTAAGGGACACAATAGCAGCATAACAAGCAATTAGGGCTTCTGCCATTCATATGTCGGTATCCTCTTTCCCTCGAACACACAACACAACACAACACATGGGTTAACCCTGGCTTCTTAACATGCAGCAGTCCACCAGTTCTAAAACACTGCCATGAAAAGAGTGACAATCAGTCACTGATTGATTAATATGAGCAACAAAGAAAGCTGAAACACAAACAACCAAATACATTGTGAAATGGAGGTTGTAAATGGGATATAGGATCATGATCTTGAAGCTTGTTTCATGATGTAACGTCACTCACATTAAGTGCAACACTGCAATAATGTAAATAAATTTTTTCAATCTATCGTCTGTGTGTCTGTTTTCCACCAACAACCCCCCACCCCACCCCCACCCCTCCCATTATTCCCAGTGGAGCTGAAATCCTTTTGTTGTCTGCCGTTACAGTATTCATCAGAGAGAATAGCCTGTTTTACATATGTCTTTGATTGGTCAGGATTAATTCCTTGCTGGGGAGCTGATCACATGACTCAATCACATGCGTCGACTTGAGGTTTTTAATTGGCCATGTCGTGGTGCATTAGCATGTAGCCACTGGCAGGAACAGAACAGCTATCATATCAACGGCAAGCTGTGGTTCAGCTTGGATGTGTGGTCTCCACGCGTCTGCGGACGCTGACACCTGGTCCCTTTTAAGCATTTAGAGGCCGTAACCATGGTGATTTGCCATGCACCAGAATGTGTCATCGCCCTGACAATGCACAGACTCTCCGCAGTGGTGTCAGAGCAATGCTACGCCAAACGGTAAGGTTTTAAGACAGGAGCCAAAGGAATGTCTTAATGAATTGCTCCTTCCCCTGTTTCTCATCCCTCTATAAAACATTTCTCCCTCCATCTCATTCCATTGCCCAAGAATTTTCCATAATTGATTTTCAGCTTATACCGATGTCCTAGCGTTAATGTTTGGTTTGCTGCCTTGGTGTCTAATTAAAATATAGCATTAACCATCAACTGTCATCAGGATGTTGTGAAGCAAGCAAAACATCGCAGTGGCGTGCGTTCAATGTGCGTGTGTGTGCCCATGCTCTCAGTACATTCCTACACTATAGGTCTCCTTCATTCTTCTCCTGCTTTGAACATGGACTTGCAGCTTTAAGCGTGTTAACGGAAGTCCTCTGAGCCACAGGGTTCCCTGGCACCTTCCGGCATTACCCCAATGTTACCAGAGCGTGGCTGTGTACCGCCTCCCCCCCCCCCCTCCCCCCCCTTAGCCCCTCCCCCAACCCCCCCAGGGCCTTTACCCCACCGCTCCCACCCCCGGCCCTTCACCACCTCACTGATTCGCTGTGTAAAAGCGCCCTCTGAATGATGGATTACTGTGTCACCGCAGCCTGCGAAGGATTAATTTGTTTCATTGATTTGTCTTTAGGCAGAATGCCAGCGTCTGCCTCTTCCCACCTTTTCTCCAAGACTCGCAGCTGTAATAGACGGTAATGGCCTAAGACAAATCAACCCGTTTCTTGTAAAAATAGCACCAAATAACCCCCCCCCCCCCCTTCCCACCACCCCATTTACTCACGAGCACATCAGCAGGGGGACGAGGAGCAGGAGGAGAGACGGCAAGGCGCTCTGGATTTCATCCACATCCTCCATCTTGATCAGCCCCTATCGCTCCATCCTCCCGTGTAGCACCACCACCAACACCAGCGCCACCACCAGCGCCACCACCTCTCCTCTCTCCGCCGGAGCCAGACCATCGAGTCGTCGTAACAAAGCCATAAGTCTGCCACACTTACAGCTACCTCTAAGGCCTCACAATGGATGGGTAATGACAGCGGTGTCTGGAGGGGGCCGCCAGAGTCTGCCCATTCTCTCCAGTAATGGAAGCCTTTACTGCCATTCCCTACACACCTGCAGGAACAGCGAGCCATTAAGCACCATGATCTATAGCGAGGACAGGCTAGGCTACGCCGGGCCCTCGGTGAAGGGCCACGGTGACACCGGTGAATTAGGACACGTCTGCGTCACCACGTCTTTGTTTTACACTGTGTGCGCCGAAGTGCTTCTGGAAGTCACTCCGCTGACAGGGAGACAATGGCCGACTGTTGTGTGGGGAGATGTGTATTATTGCTATTATTACATCTGCATGAATGAATCAGAAGCCGCCGTGATGTTATGTGTTTTCACGGCTCCAGTAGAGGTCTCAGGGAAAGAGGGGCATAATAGAATAGGCTTCAGTAACATGTTTAGTAACTCGTCTGGCGTAGTGCACGACCTGCCCGTGACATTACAGCAAAGGACTCGGGGCTAACTATGTCCGACTGCCTCCCAACCCCACAGAGATTCATGAACAGGACCGGATCCATGAATCCAATGTTGATTTGCACACGTCTGCCCTGCAGGGTTTCTGAGTCTCAGATATCACACACACGGTATAGTGTGATTTTACCCTGCTGGAGCGGGCAGACTTCATCACTTTCATGAGGATGATGATGATTACAATTGCGGGATTACAGTGACCACAAATATTTTGAGAAGGAAGGTTAATTATACACGTTAATGAATAAATGCAAATGTCCGTTCTCCTATGTGGCATTTTCAACCTTCTTCTGTCTCAACTGTCACACACAGCGACAAACTGATTCTGATACTTTTGGACTGCTTAGTCACCTCAATTAAAACACATCTAGTGGTTTGGTTAAGAGAAAATTAGAGCCAGTACACACTGTGATAATGACCCAGACAGCAGGGAAATCTCATCAGCTGCCTGTGATCAATTTCCAAGTGTTTACAAAGAGATGGGCTGAGATTGTGCAGGAGTCAGAGGGGACCGGTCCCTTCTTAGTCCTTAGTCGTCCGATAGACCCCCCCCCCCCCCCCCCCCCGCTCACCCTCACCTTTCCAGGGCAAACCCCCTCAAAGCCCCCCCCCCCCCCCCCCATGTCTGACACCACCAGGCCACTCAAACACTGTGATACTCACTATTTTTCCTCTTCTTGTACTGCTCACATTCTCCCTTGCTTTCCTCTTCACACAATCCTACCTTTCTCTCTCTCCCTCCCTCCCTCCCTCTCTTTCTCTCTCTGTCTCTCTATTCTCTCTCTCTGCTTCTCTCTATGTCTATCTCTCTCTGTGTCTTTCTCTGTCTGGCCTGTTGAAGAGCTTGTTCTACTCAGGGCACATCTATCCTCGGGGGTCCTTACATCCTTAAGTGGCTCCAGAAAAGGTTAGTTGGCAGGTAATTGTCCAGCTGTGGTCGGGCTTATCTTAATTGCAGGTGCTTTAGTGCATGCTTTACTTCCTGTGATGAAGAGACCCACGAGGGCTGAGGACGAGATGAGAGGATAGGCGGAGGGGAATTGATACACTGTTTGGACGTTTTACATTTTTCTCCTGTCGCAGTTACTTCCTCATTACGTGCATATATTTTATTCAGATAATGTGGTTATTTTCGGGGTCAACCATATAAGGGGTGATTCTATTTATATTGATGCATTAACATAATTAAAAAAAAGATTTTGTTTTCTTTTAAAATATAATTATATGATTCACTTTACTATATAAATACAATACATTTATTATATTGATCCCATCCATTCATAGTGGAAAACAGGGCTAATGCCTCAGTGCTTAAAACCAAATGACTATGTCTTTAGGCATTCTCAATCCATATCTCCATGGGTGCGTTCCTCCGCGCTATATACCTCTATCTGATCATATATATCCACGTCAATAAGGGGCTTACGAAGGGTTAGTGTTTGCAATGCCCCAGCCAAAGGTCACGACTGATCGATAAATATTTCCAAGGCTCCATCAATAACTCCGACATGCAGACTATACAGTATGGGATTGAGGGTAAGGGGCGGAAGCAAAATGGATGGCCGAGGGGCCAAAAGGTTACAGGACGGACGGTGGCCCCCTGCCCCGACACCCTCCCATATGTGCGTTTGATAGCGACTGGGGCAATTATAAAGGTATACTTCAGACAGGTCAAATGGCAGAGGGCAAAGAGCAGAGCCTTTAAAGCGCCGGTCAGAGTCAAAGGTTACGAAGCATATAGGACATCATGCGGTGCTGCTGGGCCGGCCGTAATGGAATAAGGCAGGCTGAGCTCCACCATAAAGACAGAGACTAATGGCAAGCAAATGTGGGCCGCTTCCTGGAACCTCTGTATTTATTGGATATCTTCATCACAACAGAAAAACAAAATGAGAGCAACTCCTCACGGTGACAATTTTGGCCACAGAAACCAATTGAGTGTGTGTGTGTGTGTGTGTGTGTGTATGTATGTGTGTATGTATGCATGTGTGTTTATGTGTGTGTGCTCGTGCTTGTGTGTGTTACTTTGTTTGTGTGTGTGTGAGTATGCTTGCCCCTGTGTGTGTTTGTGTGTGTGTGTGTGTGTGTGTGTGTAAATGTCTGCCTGTGTGTGTGTGTGTGTGTGTGTGTATGTACATGTGTTGTCTGAGGCACTGTGACTATTAAATATGGATGACCCAAGGTGAGGGAAGGTCACGGGATGCATTTAGCACCGGTGACCAATGGCAAAACGTAAAAGGTCAGAGAGGAATAGCCGGCGTCTGAGCTCGTCGACGTTAATGCGTCCTATTGGCAGTGATTCATGAGGCCAGATACGAATATGGGAGGGGAAGAACACACTCTCTTTCTTCGATCCTGTCGACCTCGGTAAATACACCGCTCACCCATATCAATCACGGTGCCATTGTGGACCGTCTACTGTATGCTTCCCGCTCAAATTAGAAACCGCCTTTGTCATGCTCTGTCTTCTCTGCATCTCAGCAACCGCTGAGATGCAGAGACCCCCCCCCCCCCCCCCCCCCCCCCCCAGGCAGCTCTGGAGAACACACTGGCCGTATTGTTACTCGTTCACAAGCTTTAGATTAGCATTTTAACCAGCTGGGGAACAGAAGTGCATCATCTGCTTTTAAGGCGAATGTCGTGCTTTCGCTTGTTGGGTTCCTCTGTAGATGCCCCTCTGTTCTTTATCAGCGCTGGTTCAAATAGACAGCTTCATTGTTGTACAACATCATGTTTTGCTATTTTGTGTCTGAATGAATCACTGATAACAAGATTGTTCAAGAGGTTTGAATGATTGTAAGTATAGAATTATCTTGTACATCCTTATTTTTTTCTGGGTTCTGCAGCATTGAAATGCAATTTTGACTTTATGTCTACTGCATTTTGAAATGATGCAGGACATTGTATTTTCTGAATCACCTTTGACGGTTAAAACCTTTCTATTGCTCCTCTAATTAGAATACCAGGACTCCGATTTTATTTTTACTGGATATGTTAAAGCTTGTAAAACTAAATCACTTCTCATTGAGTTCAATGTTTTGTCTGACATCCAATGGACCACATTTGTGTGCATGTAGCGAGAGACCCTCTCTGCCCTTTGACTGGAGCAGCCACACAGGGAAGGCCTCAGTGGGGCCACCGTTTCACTCTATCCCCAGGCTCTCACCATTGTGTAGGCCTCTTGGACATGATCGGGCTCCCCATGTCCCTTTGGCTCCCGAAATGTGAAAAACAGCCCGCCGCTTGTGCACCGCAGCCTATTGGAACAACCCCTAGTGGTTCGGGGCCAAGCCAGAGAGAAGTAAAGAAAATAGAAAGAAAACATGCCTTTTGAAGCCCTGGCCAAAACGGAAACATGGTCTAGTGAGCTGCATTTTAACCTAAACCATAAAGGCACATTTTCCTTTCCTCAAATCCTAATAAAGTCGTTGCTTCCTTTTAAAAACGCATATACATTTTTTTTCTCCATGGTAGGATCAAACGTCAAATAACAAAAGGTGATAATACGCTACAGGGTACACACCGGTGTACATTAGCTCACATTTTCTCTCTATTTTGATTCTGATTCGTGGCTCAGTGTGAAGACAACCTTAACCGTTGCATTGCGAGAAATTAATGAATACTTAGAAAAAAATGCTTTTTCAATCAAACAATGTCAAGGTATTATTTGCATCACTGTAGAAGTCCACTCTGTTTTCTGGGGGAGACGTTAGTACCACGTTGGGGTACTTGTCAGCTATGTTGTGTACTGCCAACTATTTAGTGCTTTCGGTGAAAAAGCTGTGAATGGAGGTTTATATACAGCACTAGGTCTGCATGCTCTGTCACATTCATCTCTATTCCCTTTCACCACGGGGCATTTGAGTCACATCAGAATCTATTACCACCATGCAGATTCGGCTCCTGCTGACAATACAAATCATGATAAGAAGGAGCAGTGACTCCATAAACATACCCGTGCATATACATCACATCCTGTGAGCCGGGCTAAGGCGGAGAGATCCTCCCCACTTGTCTTTCAATGCGATTGGCCTGTAAGGCACGGACAAAAGATATGGATATCATAATATCTGCATCCGTCTGCAACCAAGTGTCTGATATGGCCACATTCAAACAATACATCCGCACGGCGGCGATTGTGTTCATGTTGTTGTGTGCTTTTGTGTGTGTAGTGTGTGTGTGTGTGTTTATCTTTGGGGCATCCATCATTCAGCAGAGGGAGTTTCAAGCCACATCTGCTTGGGAGGAGAGATTTACACCTTAATGCATCAAATCAACAGAGCTTTACAGTAAAATATGATTTTATCAATAGGCCTGATCGATAGTGCATGAAAGTCGCTGTGTAATTTTTACAGAGGTCCTTATCACTAAAGCTGCCAGGCATGACCTCCTGCCACGGGCTATAGAGCGGGGATGGAGATGGGAGATGAGGAAGAAAAGGCTGTCTCTTGCCCTAGAATATTCGATTACCTGTACACATGGACATGTCACTCAAACAATACTTCCTTATCACACGCATCTGGCCAACAATGAGGTTCTGATTTGATAGCGCATTTGAAGTGTTGAAGAGCAGTTATAATTCTGCACACACACTTTTTGAACAATTTCAAATTAGTAAAATGTGCAATTATAACATTTTATGTGTGATTAACTTGAAATGCATTTAGCCTTTCCTAATTCCAGTTCTGAACCCAATGTCTGGACATGATTGCCAAAAGGATGTTTTTCCTTCACCAGCGTGGGTATCATCCTATTTCAAAAGCAATTCAGTAATGTAACCGAGCTTTGTCTAGAAGAGCTTTGCATTACGGGGTTGCAGGGGCGGGCGGGAAACACTTTGTGGGAAGACCAACACACAAACACAAAATGAATGCGCAGAAAGCGCGAGGCAAGGACCCATGATGCAGATAATATCAGAGGCTTTGTTTCACCGCCACTGTCTCCTGGGATAGAGAGGTCTGCCAATAACACTTAAGAGACAGAGCGGGAAAAGTAAGTGCTTTCCTTACAGCTCATCACTCATGTAATTTCTGGCAGCATTTGTGATTACAGATCAAGTGATTGACTAACTACACATTCTTGTGGTTGAGTTATGAACCGCCACTCCTCCCGCCCCCACCCATCCCCTAGACGTCCCAGGCCTCTCGGACACATTCTCGTTGTCGGCTGTAACTCATCTCCGCCATCTCGCCGCCGCTAAATCACTGGGCGCGCGCCGCAGCCGGAAGAGTTAAATAATAACTTTGTCTCATGGTAAATCAGTCAGAAATTAAAAGGTGCAAAGGCGTTGGCCTGCTGGATCCAACGCCAGGACAGTGTGTGGGGCTCAAAGGGTGTATGATGGGGAGGGGGGAAGTGGGATCGATAGACAACGAGATATGTATGTGTGGGTGTGTGCATGCAGGTGTGTGTGTGTGTGCGTGTGTGTGTGTGTGTGTGTGCGTGGTGGTGGTGGGGGTATTGATGGATGGCAGGTTAAGTATGTGTGTGTGTGTGTATGTAAGTGTCTGTGTTTGTGTTTATTTGTGTGCCCTAGTGTGTTTGTGTGTGTGTGTGTGTGTGTGTGTGTGTGCGTAAGGGTTAGGATTGGATCACCATGGGGTTACGTGGAGAGCACAACTCAAGGTGTTTAATCGACAGGTCTCACCTTGAATCGATCGGCAGCCGTCTCTCCCGGGAGAGACGCGATACACACCGCATACACACACACACACACACACACACACACACACACACACACTCCATCCCTGTTCACTGCGGAGTGCAAGCGGGGTGTCTTAGTGTTTTTAGTACTATTGTTTGTTAATATCCTCTAAATCCCCAAAACGTTCTCGTTTGGTACAACGTGATGCCAGTTCGTCCCATTGGACAAAATATCCTTGGTTTGCTCTGTTTGTCCAATGCTGGATTGACATACCAGATTTCTCATGGAGTGAAGATTTCTTCATTCTTGCATTGCTTGGTGCATCCTATCAGACTTCAATGTAATGTAGTGGCAAGGTAGAGGGATGGTCGTAGTGTGAGAGAGATGAAATATTTGTGAAATCAATATTCATAAGGTTAGCCTTGAAAGAATGATCTGCTAAGTAATTTAAGAGCTAACCATACTGATCCTGTATATGGTAATAAAGAAAAAACGGTTTCATCAAAATATCATCCTATATACCAATACATACAATTCAGTAAAATATTAACGAACACTGCACTGCACTGCATGCACTGCATGCACTGATAAAATGCAATAAAATGTCAATTCACACTCAAGTTGAAGAGAGGGACATATAAAATACTTTATTTTCAGGTGTATCATCATATAAAAGGTACGAAAAAGAAAGGCCAGAATAACAATATTATACACAATAGATCAAGAAAATGGAGGAAATTGATTTCGGAAATAAAAATGGCCAGCCGTCACAAACTTAACATCAGTTCATCTGTATACTTGCTAGCATTAAAAGCAGTTTTGATCAAGTGTTACATATAGACAATTTTATACATAGGTAAGGGGCAAACAGTACGTGTCACCTCTCTGTCGACGTGTTAGGTTGTTACTAATGGTAACAATTTTGGACAGGAAAGGGATAGACCCACTCAGTCTGCCCTCTGGGGAAACCGCACATGAACTCTTCTTTATGCCCCTATAAAGCGCTTGATTTAATGAAGTCCAATATATGAATGAACCCTGTGGCTATTTGTACCTGACTGATGGGTGTTCACATGAATATAGTTAAAGTGTTGAAACATTAAGGTTCATCTCCAACCCACAAGAAGGTGAATGTCGGTCTGCAGTCTCAGCCTCCTCTCTCCAGGAGCCACTAGAAAGAGACCAGACGCTACTCTGAATAGGATGCTTCTGGTTTAAATGTGGGAGACTTCATGTTCTGTGGACTCCGCCTGATCAAACCATGAGAGCGCAGGTGTGGAGAAGAGGACACCCTGAGCGCTGATCCCAGTGGAGGTGGATGGATCAGAAGCGGCTGTCCCTGTATTTGGGCTGGACAAAGAGGCGGATCCCTTGTCCTCGTGCCTGGATGGGGGCAACAAGTCCAGGCAGCCTGAGGACGACTGGCCTGCAGTTGGAGCCTCGGACTCAGGAGAGCTCCACTGTCACTCCTCCTACACTGTTGAACCTAATGGAAAGGTTTCAAAGAAGAAAAAAGAAGAAAAAAAGTGAATAAATACACCAAGAAAGGCACTTCCACAGTTCCAACAATTCATCTTCATCTTTTTAAAGAGCTAACTATTAATCCCTCCAACATAATCTTGGTGGTCAAGGTCTGTCTACCTCGGCACCACAAAAGGGTGCCGTACACACAATGCATAAACATACACGTGCAGCTACGCATAAATAACACAGATCACCCTAACACTCAATATAGTTTCGTTATCATGTGAATCTCATCTCTTTTATAGACACCCACCCATTCGACCTTGGCTCCCCTGTTTCTGCTGGCGGGGCCCATCAGCTCCAGCCTGGGCAGGCTGCAGCCAGGGGGGGATTTCAGACGCTCTCCTCCCCCTGGCCTGGATAAAACATGTAAAGTGGTGAACACCATCTCCCCCCTCCCTCCCTCTCCTCCTCCACCACTCTTCCTCCTCCTCCACCCCTCTTCTCCCCTCCGCCTCCTCCTCTCCCCATCCCAGCCGTCCCGCCCTCCCCCCTCCTTACCCGCCGCCCTGTCGGATTTGATTGATGAGCGCCCATTTCCTGTCCCGTCCTTCTCCGTCGGAGACCCCGCCGCGGCGAGGGCCGGATCCCTCCCTCTTTTCTTTCTTTCTCCTTCTCCTTCTCCTTTTCCTTTTCCTTCTCCTTCTCCTTCTCCTTCTTCATCGTCATCTTCTATGCCTTCTCTCGCACTCCTTCTCCATCTGTCTCGGTCTGGGCCCCGGGGGGGCCTTGGTTTCCTCCCCCCCCGGAGCAGTGTGTCTTGAGCCAGGACGGGTCTGGGGTCCACTCGGGCGGGCGGGGAATGCATTTGTACTTCATTTCCATAGAGGTGCTGGGCTACCTGAGAAGCACTGCCAGAACAAACCTGCAAAAACACAGGGGGAATAATGTGTGTATTTATAGACACAGATACATGCAGATGGCCATTGAACAGGTCATGGGCAGTTGGTGGCTCAAAACAGGGCTAAGATTACTCAAGCAGCATTAATCAGGGTGTATGTGTGTGTATGTGTCTGTGTGCTTGTGCGTGTGTGCTAGTGTGTGTTGGTCTGGATGTAAAGAACGTACCACTAGAAGGTTACCTTCATAATTCTAACTGGCTTCATTAAAAAGGCTTGAATCTAACGCTGTCTACGTGAAACACCTCTAGCACTAGGTCCATAAGCGTATGATACTTGATATGAGTATCATACTACGTATGGTACTCACTTACGTACCTGTATGGCTACCACAATACAATGTTCCCAGAGCTATTGTGTTACATCGCACAACCCAAGTAAATAGCTGCACAGTGCAATGAGCAGGTCAAGCTGACTGGAGCAGAATGTCTATAGCATCAGATGTGATCACACAGACTTGAGGCAGGAGAAAAGCTCCATCTTAAAATGGCACGGCAACATTTGACCCCATTTAAAAACTTGATACCAATTAGAAGAATCTGAGTGTAAATAATTGAAGAGATCTCTCTTTCAGCTTTGTGCTGAACACAGAGGAACACAAACACACACATATGCATACACATACACACACATTCACACACGCCATGCTTGCAAATGCATACGCAAATGTATGCACGAACGCATACACGCATGCACACACACACCCACACGGATGCATACACACACACACACACACACACACACATTCAAATTGTTATGCAGTATATACACAGACAAATATACATAAAATGATATTTACATAAAAATACATAGGTAAAGTAAATTAATTAATGCACACACACACACACACATACACACAATTAGTCACAAAAATCACACACACACATATGCTCCCACAAACAAACACACACACACACACACACACACACACACATACATACACTCACACACAACAACAGTCACAACAGCTCACAAATACTCAGACACATGCACACACATTCACACGCTCTCTCTCTCACACACACACACACACACACACACACACACACACACACACACACACACACACACACACACATATATGCAGACATTCCACCATGCTCTGGAAACAGACTGCTTAATGAATCCTTGCTTGCGAAAGTAGAGCAGAAATACACTGTCCCATTTCTGCTTCCAAATTCACCCTCTCCTCTCCCTCTCTCTCTCTCTCTCTCTCTCTCCATCTCTCCAACACTATCTGCATTCTCTCTCTCTCTCTCTCTTGCGCTCTCTCTGGATTCCTCTCCCTCACCTTCTCATCATCATTTGTTTTATTCATGTTTCGTTGTCTTTCTGTTTTGTCTCAATGAGTTAAATCACAACCCCTAATTTATAGCTACAGGCAGAGACGCTCCCACAGACAAACTGATGAGAGGCGCTGACTGCAAGCGTGCGCTCGGAGCCGCGCACCTGCACACGTCCGCAGCCGCCTGTTACTGTCTTTTTATCTGCGGTTATTTGCATAAGAAATGACAACACACGTTGTAAAAGAATGGCTGGAATGGAAAACGGAAAATAAAACAGGCTGTGTGTGGCACGGAAGCGCGGTGGAAGGAGAGAAAGGGAGAGGGAGAGACATAAAGCGGGGTGGGGGAGCGAGAGTAAATCCAGTGACATATCGGCGTGGGGAGCACTCAGGTGTGGTGAGAGGATTATACCCAAACCCTGAGTATGAATGACAGTACAACACCTGAGTGACAGAGAGGCGGGAAGCAGCAGCCTGTGGAGCGTGTGTGTATTTAGACTTGAATATTCCTATTTGTATATATTTACTATACGATGTGTGTGTGTGTGTGTGTGTGAGAGAGTGTGTGCGTGTGTGAGTGTATGTGTGTGTGTGTGTGTGTGTGTGTGTGCGTGTTTGTGTGCATGTGTCTCTATTCAAACATGTAGGGGATCTTTGTATATAAATACGGACAACCTCAAACCGATGAATATATGAATTAGGTTTAGTCAACATGTTAGCATTGTATGGTATATAATCAGGTGAAAGACTTTGGAGTAAATTCATGAGTGCATGAATAGGTGTGTAAATCAACTAATTAAATTATTAATTGGTTGAGCTTGTAAAGAGCTAACACTACAGCTTGGCTGTAAGGTTAGACATGGGCTGCAGAATTCTCTTACTTGTTGACTTGTTGCCGGTTCAAGGACTGCAGGATTTGTAGATGTTGGTAGGGGGCTCGTAGATGTTTGTAGACGGCTAGCATATGTTGGTAGGGGGCTCGTAGATGTTTGTAGACGGTTAGTAGATGTTGGTAGACGGCTAGTAGATGTTTGTAGGCGGCTAGTAGATGTTGGTAAGGGGCTAGTAGATGTTGGTAGGGGGATAGTAGATGTTGGTAGCCGACTGGTAGAAGTTGGTAGGGGGCTAGTAAATGGTGGTAGGGGGCTAGTAGATGTTGGTAGGGGGCTAGTAGATGTTGGTAGGGGGTTAGTAGATATTGGTAGGGGGCTAGTAGATGTTGGTAGGGGGCTAGCAGATGTTGGTAGCCGACTGGTAGAAGTTGGTAGGGGGCTAGTAGATGTTGGTAGGGGGTTAGTAGATGTTGGTAGGGGGCTATTAGATGTTGGTAGCAGACTAGTAGATGTTGGTCGGGGGCTAGTAGATGTTGGTAGCAGACTAGTAGATGTTGGTAGGGGGCTGCTAGATGTTTGTAGGGGGCTAGTATATGTTGGTAGGGGGCTATTTGATGTTAGTAGGGGGCTGGTGGATGTTGGTAAGAGACCGGTAGAAGTTGGTAGAAGACTGCACATGGTATTTTTGATGCAACTTCTCACTTTTGGAACAGCATATTCTCTCTTCATCCCTTGGCCCCCTTAAACAAAAAGCAAAATGTTCTCAGTTCAAATCACTTAATTAACATTCACCTCCCCAATGTGCCCAGTACAGTTTTCAACCATCACAAAATGAATACATTTCCTATTAATAGGCAGAGGCATGATATTCTCTGATGTCGTGTGTTGTTGGGATATGCTGAGAAATCTGTAAATTGGTGATTGCCTGTCTTACCCAGATTTCGATGAGTCGTTTGTAATTGTCCTTCGTAATCGTAAAAAGTAGGGGAGTTTGCTGGGTTAGCATTTGCTTTCCTTTAGCCGCTTCCATTGACTTGCAGACTTACAGAACCCTAGCTCGTGTTCATATGAGGGGAATATATACTGCTCAAAAAAATAAAGGGAACACTTAAACAACACAATGTAACTCCAAGTGTTCCCTTTATTTTTTTGAGCAGTATACTTTAAATTACTTTCCAAAGAGTTCCAATGTGTTCCTCTGAATGGTCGCTTATGCAAAACATGTGCCAGTAACAACCCAACAAGATTGTAGTTTGCCTACATAGATAATCAGCTGGTTCTCGCTGGCTAGTCTACGCCAAGGGTAACCTATCAGCGGCGCATCACAGCTACATTAATAATCACAGCGCCAAAAATAGTGCAGAATTATCTTTGTAGACAAACTTCAATCTTGTTGGGTTGTTACTTGCACTAGTTTTGAATAAGCGAATATTCGGAACACATTGGAAATCTCTGGAAAGAAATTCAAAGCATATTCCCCTCACGTCAACACGAGCTAGGATACTGTAACTCTGCAAGTCAATGGAAGCGGCTAACGGAAAGCAAATGCTAACCCAGCTAACTCCCCTTCAGGACGCACAATTCCGAATTCTGATTTAAACAACTTGTCGGAATCTGGGTAAGACAGGCAATCTCTAGTTTACAGATTTATCGGCGTATCCCTTCAAGCATGACCCCGTTTCTCCCCATCGGCGACCCCCCTCCCCCCCACTAGCCTTGGAAGATAGCGAGCACAGGGGAACAACATGCCAAGGCAGTAGACACTTTTAAGCAAAGATTAAAGGTTTTTCTTTTTAATCAGTCATTTGGCAGCAATGTTAGCGTTTCACCCCGGTGCGGCGCAGGATCAATTTTTAATGCCTCTGTGCAGAGAGCAGACAGGGTGATTGGCAAGAGAGAACCTATTTACAAAGGATCTATTTACACATTTTCCATAGAAATATGCAGAGGGCACAATTGACATCTCTTACGGAATTTAAAATGAGCTCGCTCTTTTCCTGTCTTTCCCCCGCTCCGTCAGGAGGCACGACCTCTGTGGGCCCCCTGATGATTGTTGCTTCATGTGTGTGTGTGTGTGTGTGTATATGTGCAAGTTTGTGTTTTTGGCTCATGTGTATTGGCTCGCATGTCTCACGTAAGAATAAAAAAGGGATCTACACCTTTCTCCCTTGTGTTGCAATCGTTCACATTCTTTTGCATGTTGTGTTTTTTGCAGTGGCTGGGTAACTAGGTCAAACAACCCCAGTGTAAACAAATCTCAAGCACCCCACCCACAACATGCTAATCCCAATATATATATATTATTTTTTTTAAGACAATCTCAAGTCTCTTTATATCCCCTGTTATTACTTTCGGTTACAACAAAGACATAATAAGTATAATTCCTTTCGAATCCGTGCCAATTCCGGATTTCTTTTTTTTTTTACAGACATTAATATTCATTCACAGATCATTTAAAAGCCAAGCACCCCTTCCATCCATCCATCCATCTGTCCCTCCAGCTATCCATCCTTCCCTCCAAACAGTAAGTCAGACTGCCAGCAAGGCAGGTTGTCTAGTCAGAAAATCCACAAGCCATTGATCCAGCGATTGACCCTGCACTCACTGGATCGATATACTTTTAAAATGGCACCATTGTAAGCGGCCGGGGGTGGGGTTGTTTGAACAGTTCATTTTCCAAGGTAACGACAGCGTTCAGGGCACTAACCCGAGTCCTTTCTCCACCACTGATAGAATCAGAGAAAGGTTGGTGGATGTATTGAGAGGGGAAGAGTCTCCGACCCACAAGCAGTACAAGGATAGCGTTGGCCATGTGAAAACCGCACATAATCACACAGACGATTGAACGCTTTGTGTTCAGAGAGGAGAGGTTGTGGATGGCCCGGACACCACACCAGGATTTAAAACCCAGACAGGCAGGTGAGTGCGTGTGAGTGCATGGATTCAAAGATTTATATATTGAACTTGCCGAGGAGATGTTACAGAGCAATCAGTGAGGCATGAACTCAAAGTCGAGTTCAACTTCTCAAAAGAAAACAAAAAAATACACAGAGAAATAAAGTGTCAGTGGTGTCATCTGTTTAATCACGTCAGCATATCAAAACACTGATAACTCATTGTTTGACTTTTTAAGATAGCCATGCACAAAAATAGTTCTGTGTTTGTATAAGGGTGTTGATATTGGGCACGGCTCCTGCACAGTGCACCTTAGTGGAGGCTGTCTTGGTGATGCAGGTGAGAGCAAGGGTCCGGGCCTTGGTTAGCATTAAATG
>JACYXH010000544.1:355000-382854 GCA_026745465.1 Lota lota
ACAAACTCACAAAATGTCCATGCATTTATAAACTCATCAAAAAATTAATAAATAAAAAAAGAGAACAGCTAAGATTTAGCTCATCACTGACTAAGCAAAACTCTTCCAGCGTGGAGAACACACAATATAATTACCACCGACCGCACCACTGGGTTTCACCGCATTAATGACGCTTCCCTCTGAAGTAAATTATGGAGAGTTGAGTGAAGGAATAAGGATGGTGTGTGTGTGTGTGTGTGTGCGTGTGAGTGGGGGGTGGACTGAGACATCAATCAAATGGGCCACAGAGGGATGAGAAGCGGAGGAGGCCTTAAAACCGCAACCATTTAAAAACAGATTCTTTGACCTCTACCGATTGACTTGTTTTGTTTAGTTTAGTTTTAAGTTTTCTGTCACGGCCCCGGGAAGCAGTGAACCATCCGTAGAGAAACGTAGCACATGTGTACCTAGGAGTGTATGATCAGCTACTCACCTGTGACCAGGGCCAGCATGTGCCTGGTACCGCAGGCTACCTCCAACACCTGTGCAATTAGAAAAGAAAGAAAGCTAGCTCGTTAGCTTTCTCCCTTTACTGACACCCATAACAGTTTCAACTCTGCCAGCACAAATGTCCAGTCCTTTTATGTGGATTTTGTCAAATGCCACTGTAGTCTTTTATCGATGCTTATAATCATGCCGGGGCTTTTAATGTGATAGAGACTACAATAGTCTCTGAACATTAATTGGTCGATTTGTCTCATACACACCTTCATGCCTTCCAGGGGGACGGGCTGTGGGCTCCAGAGTTTCTGGATGACCTTAGGGTCAGCGTCCCCGGACAGACTGGGGATCCGACCCCATAAAACCAGCTCCCCATCTGCTGCATAATAGAGAGACAAATATCAGTCGGGACATTCTGGATGGAACATAAAGACCCGTATCATATAAGGTCAAAGGGTGGAGGATCACAAACCATAGTGTTGTTAGACTAGAAACAACTAGAAATGTTCATATTTATAATACAAATGTTATTGGGGTGCTTGTTTTTTGGATGTATAGATATATTTATCTGTAAACTGTATGTATTGCATAATAGCACTCAGTATTTATGATAAAAAAGTGATTGGGGTGCTTGTGTTTTGGGACATATATATATATGTACACTGTATGTATTGCATAAGAGCACCCAGATCAGTATAGTGTATATGTTTCTCATTCATAATAATCTCATCCTCTTGTGCTGTCCCGGGTCATTTGTACATGGGGGTACATTCTGCGGTGGTTCTATACAAACACAGCTAAGTGCTACGGGTGGTGGTGCAGCCTCCCAAGAGCAATCTGAGTCCACCGCAGACCAAACCGCCACTGATATTCACAAACAACTGATTGGCTAAGAGAACGGAAGTACAAAAAAGAGCTCAAGGGGACTTTTGATTATTTCCGGTCAATGCTGGGTGCAGCGAGAGACCTGATAGACAAGCATGTCTATCAGCATGCACTGTACTCTCCCACCTCCACCACCTCCACCTCCACCACCACCACCACCTCCACCACCACCACCACCACCACCACCACCACCACCTCCACCACCACCACCACCACCACCACCACTCCCACTCGCCCACTGCAAAGTCCTTCCCTCATGAGGTAAAGACAAGAAAAACTGCTGTCCACTTATCACACAAACACACTCACACGCACACTCATGCTGACACAAATTAATGCACGCATACACACACACACACACACACACACAAACACACACATGATGACGCACATTAATGCACACACACACACACACACACACACACACACACACACACACACACATATACATACAGTACACACTTAAGCATTTATTCATGCTACTGCAGGCTGCCTATTTAAACCTGCCACTAATAAATTTATATTTACAGCCTGCGTTGAGGACTTTTAAATTATGGCAAACAATAAAGCTGGCACACACGTCTCCAAAGCTCTTTCAGGGGATGTTAAAGCAATATAGTAAGCAATTTTCCAAAGTGGATTACAAATTTCACATCCAGGTTTTATTGCACATTACGATAACTTAACCACATCTAAATGTTCCGCATAAATGGGAAATATGTGCTGCTTAATATGCTATTTTTCATTTTTAAGAAGCGCTTGGCAAGCGCGAGAGCATGCTGTTTTGTGTGTTGGTGGAGTCAATAATCTTTATGAGGTGGATTTTGATTACAAGGAGATAACTGAGTATCCTCCTCACGGCAAACCTCCATCAATCTCTATCTAGCATCCACCTGCACGGACCACTGACACACATACACACCTTTGCACAATTGAGCCCCCGCACCACACACACACACACACACACACACACACACACACACAAACAGACACACTCACACACACACTAGCACACACACAGAGGCACTCTCAAAGATGATTGATCCGTCAATCAGTAATGTATTATTTTCATCTCAGCGGGAACAACCCCTTTTAAGGGCATGCAAGGCAAGCGATGTGAGCCACTGATTAACCGCAAACCCTGCCACCCTCACACAAACTCTCTCTCTCACACACACACACACACACACACACACACACACACACACACACACACAGAAAGGGGGCAGTTGTACACAGGGGTTGGCATGGAAATCAGCGAAAAAAGGTTAAGTCTGATGTTTTCCCCGAGAACGACGGTCTGTGAAAGGTCAGATCAATCATTTGCTAAGCATGGTTCGTAAGCAATCCATAACTAGCTTGTTTTAAATAATAACATTTTATAGATCACCTAAAGACATAACTGCACCAGCAGCAACAGCTCGCCCACTCCCACCCCAAGTCCCCCCCCCCCCCCCCCCCCCCGCCCCGCCCCCAGAACAGAAAACTCTTCGACGCAGCGTGAATTGAAATGGGGCCCAAATAACTCAATATGTTGACTCCGGTCCATTTAATGAACCGGTGGCATTTCCAAAGCGAGCAAGCGCGGCGCCACCCACTGCAATGCCAGCAAACATGCCTGTTGAACAATACTTTTAATAGAATATCACATTACGACGGCTGCTGTGGCCTGTGAAAGAAAGCACAGCTTTTTTTCTCTTCCTATTTAAGAGGCCGATGTTCCATTTTTAGCTTGTAACCACTTTGATTCAGTCTAACGTCCTGAGCACCGGCAGGTTTGTCTGACACGTTTGTAAATGGCGTAAACCCATTACAACTCAAGCCCTGGCAGTTCATCTGTGCTCTCTGGAGCAGGTGAATCAGACGGCTGAAATGCGTTGCATATTACAGCGTGGAAAAATAGAAGACCAAAAGAGAGAGAGAGAAGGAGGAGGGGACTGGGTGGACAGAAGACATTTGGGGATACACCAAGGTAGTGTGAGGAGAAGGGAGTCTTCACAAACATCAAAACCACCAACAAGGTTCATAAGGATATACGATATTAGCTGATCAGGGCTAAGGGGTCGGGGGACTTCAATGCACGGCTTCATTTTGCACATCATCTAGCGTATTATGCAAAGTCTGAATGTTGCACCATTTTACTTGAAAAGATATTGAGAATTAATGAGGTTGAAGTTGTGCTCCAAGTGATGTCATTTGAGGACACCAAATCCTTGTTGTGCTAATTAAAACCCGGCCGAAAATGATGTAGATGAAAAATTAGCATGGTCGAATGCCGCGGTGAAGGATGCTATTGAGGGAAAAAAAAGGGGGGTTCTAAATTACATTTGCAGAGACTTTGCAGAGTGACTTCAAGTTCTTAATAGCAATCAATCACATTTCTTTCCTCTTGGTATCATGTAAGTATATTACTTGGGTACACAATATAAGTCATTTCAATAACACAGTTACAATACCCCACTTGCATCGTCGCCCCTTTCCGTGTGTACATTGCGTTGTCAAACAGACAGCGCCATAGAGCGCTTATGAAACATAGATCATAAAAGCATCCCGGTTGACATCTTAGCTCTTCTCCGCAGATTCGGGATTTCTTTGTGTTTGTTCTAAACAGGACCGCGGCGCTCTACTGCATATTTCAACAGTGCGCCGCAGAAGCTGCTGATACACGGAATAATGAGCAGCCGTGATGTTGAGAGGGGATGTGATCCTACCGGTGATGGCTGAGCTGTAGCTATCCCCTGCCCCCACACGTTGGACTCCTCCCGCCAGGTGAGGGGAGCCCAGGAAACAGGGCGCGGACACCCGGGTCTTGCTGTCGCCGTGTCCAAGCTGTCCCTGCCGATCACACACAATCACGCAACAAAGTCAGTGGGTTCCACACAGCATTTAATTTAACCGTTTTGTTTTGCTCTGATTCATTCAATCGGAAATGACACTTGCCACTATTCACGTGTCAAGGCCAATTCTGGCTATAATTGTTTCGCTCGTGCTCGTGTTTGCTGAAAAGCAACTAGCTAAAAGCATGTCCTTCTCACGGCATGGCGGTAACAAGATTGTTATATTTGTCAAAGTGGGCCCATTTCAGCGCCAATGTACATCTCTGTTAAATCATGTGTTGTGTGCGCTCTGGCATACGTACAAGGTCAAGTTAACTCTCAAATGCACTGAAGGGCACACTTAAGTTTTTCTCAAAAATGTACTGTAAAATACTGGTACTGCGATTATACTGGTATACCATAACGTAGGTCTGTCTGGATATGTGATAACTTACTGGTTCATGCAACACTGATTCAAATACATTTCCATATTATATTTTTTTGCTGTGTTTATCACTACTCTCGTAAGTTAAATCCGACCTTGTCAGGGCAACAAAGTGCAAGGCAACTCAGCCATGTCTTGCTCTGTTCCAGCTCTTTCCTACAGGGATAAAGGGGCTTTCAGTGGTCTGCTTGTGTACATGTTGGCATTTACTGGCATATTAGAGTGGGTTAGAGTGAGCACAATATATGTAGGTCTACATAGGAGCGTGTGTGTGTGTGTGTGTGTGTGTGTGTGTGTGTGTTGTACGCAGTAATCCAGGCTTTTAATTGCACATTTGTCTGTCTTACCGTGTGGGTATTAAGATGTGTCAACATATGTTCAAGCTGTGAATATGTATGTGTGTGTGTGTCTGTGGGTGTTTGTGGTTGCACGTACATACACCCATTAGTTGGTGGTGAGTACGCAGACACAATTAGACGTGTAGCCTTGTATTCCCATGGACATGTGTCATTGTGTTGTGTATGTGTGTCCCCGAAAGTGTGTGTGATGTGTTTCTGGATGTGTGTGTGTAGTATGTGTGTGCATGTTTAGATCCATCCATGTCTGTCGTCCTGCGCCTGCACACACACGCACACACAAACACTGCATGTGTAAGAGAATGAGTGCTGTCAGGTGCTGATCCGCGCGGTTTCCAGCTGCATCTGGAGCCATCTGTGACTTGAGCGTACTTGAACCCCAGACAGACCTTTACCAGCCAGGAGGCGCTGCGAGGAGCCAAGGCAGGCTGGGCCTAGTCGAGCTGAACCGTCTGCTCTGGAAGGTGAGCTAGAGACAGACGCTTCAGCATACAGACGCTACTAACCCCCCAATCACACACACACACACGCACACACACACACACACACACACACACACACGCACACACACACACACACACACACACACACCAGGGAGTCTCTGGTTCTACATTGACACACACACACACACGGCCATGCCCACTGACACACACACACACACAAACACACACACACAAACACACACACACACCAGGGAGTCTCTGGTTCTCCATAGACACACACACACACACACACGCCCATGCACACTGACACACTGACACACACACACACCAGAGAGTCTCTGGCTCTACATAGACACAAACACACACACGCCCATGTACACTTACACACACGTACGCACGCGCGCGCCCACACACATGCACGCACACAAGCGTGCAAGTACACACACACACACACACATACGTGTGTTTCAATAATATTTGAGCAGATTGTTTTCTGGATCAGAGGACACTCTCACCTTTACTTTGCTGTCATGGTCATGCTTCCTAATGTCTCCATTATTGTCCACTTTCTAGTGCTCTGTGCCTGTCCCTTTAAATTATGAAACTAAATAAAACCACCTGCATGCGATCACATACATAAATGAACCTTCTCTATTCAAGATACAACTAATACCGCAACACACATCCCCCACCCCAAAGCCGCCCCCACACAGTTCATCAGCATGCATCCCTCTCTCACAAAGAGGAGAGACCGCGTTCTACTTATAGTAATGATCTGCCAGCAACAATATGATTAGTGAAGCAAAAAAATAGATTAATTCAGCAGCAGAATCAATAGTTGCCTCTCAGCATATGCGTCCTGCAGTTAATTAATAAACAAAAAAAGGACACGGAGCCACAGTGCATCCAAGTGTGGCCGCCGCTGCCATCCGTCAGGGACCCCTGTGCAGACGCCATCCCACCAGCCTGGGGGAGCATGAGGAGCACCAGCCCTGTTAGCATGGTGAAGTGTGCTAGGAGCCACAGAGAATGAGACAGATCTATCTATCTATCTATCTATCTATCTATCTATCTATGCATGTAACTACATATCCATCCATCCATCTATCCATCCATTTATCTATTTTTCTATGTATCTATCCATCTATCTATTTATCAACCAACAGACACATGCACTCATTCCCTCACGGGAACTTGTTGATCTGCGGTATCAATAAGGTTCATGTATCTCGGGCACAGTGGGTCAGACAGGCCACATTAGCTGGGATTTGGAACGAGGCCCAGGGTTCATTGAGGCTTGAACCACATTTGGAACGGAGCCCGGGGTCTCCACCACAAGCAGCACCGTTTGCACCCAGCGGCGACATGGATACTGTGTTGTTCTAGTGATGCCTGATGGGTTTCCCTGCTCATTACAAACAGTAAGGTTTACTGTTTGTAAACAGTAAACAATTGGTTTACTGTTTAGTACAATCGACAGGCCAAATGGGCCTGGCATTGATCTGCCGTTCACATGGTTGACCACAGATATGCAAACATGTGGGCATTTACACTGACACAAGCTGTTAACTGCTATTATATAGGTTTTCATCACACTGTTCATATATCAAAATATGTTTTGAGATCTTGTTTTAGTTGAATTTTTACATAAACGAAATGAAAAAAATTAAAAATGGAATTTTTTTTCCATTTAACTGGATTTGTAGTGTATGTGTTTTTTTTAATCTGCGACATACATGCATAGGAATATGTCTCTGAATGTTTGTAGTCTGTGGACCGATGCACCCTGATAACAATGGTATGCTTTGGTTAGACAAATTATTTAAGGCTGTGTCTCCACTATTTTCTACTATTATTGTCAGTAGTTTTAAATGATGTAAGATGTAATAAATAAAATATGTGCTATCTTGTATACTCAGTTCTCCAAGAGGATACACCATAGTGATTCAGTGTCTAGCTCTCTGTGTGTCTATCTCAACCATCAGGACTTGGCCAATGTGCCAGGTTACAAATACCGATGGTCTGAACTCTCCGACACTACTTGACCAACAGTTGACCGTGTCATCACATAGCTGACATTAGGCCTCCAGACTGCTGACTACTGAATATGTTTATCAGTATTGTCTGTTTAAAAACAACGTCTACATCCTGGGATATGAAGCTCACGTTCTCATTAGTAAACTCAATAAGCCAGACAGTTTGGCATCAACTGTCTCGATGAACTATCCAGTATTTTCCATATCCATAACTCGATTTAACAGATTAACTCATTGGACTCAATTAAATGTAAGTACATTAAGCCATGACTTTCACCATTTATTCTTTTTTTCTTTATTATTGTTATTCTTATTTTTTGCTTCCTTCTACTACTTTGGCTGCAAGCTAGCATCGCTACCCCACCGCTACCTTGTTGATTCCAGTGTAGGCTACGCTGACATCATTCAAATTCCCTCTCACCTCAATCATGTGATACAGCCCAGGCCGTCCGTCTTTCAGTCTCGATAGGAAGAAAACAATGAGATTCCTATCTGTAATGCTATTACCAGCCGTAATAGGGTTACAGCTGCCTGGGTTTACCTTGGCATGGCAGAACTTTATTAGGTTTAAGACCTTTTTGCTTTCTACTTTTTTCCTGTCGCTACTAATACATAGGAGCCCTTAAACCCTAGAGTGAGAGAGAGAGAGAGAGAGAGAGAGAGTAAGGGATAGAGAAAGAGAGAGAGAGAAGGTATCCACTTAGAATAAAAATTACACACACACAAAAAAAAGAAAAGTTCAAGATGGCTCCTCTCCCTACTTCTTCTTCTCCTGCGACAAGCCGGGTGTTATCTTTCACAATGTGGAACCTTTCTATTTTTTTCCCCCTGTTGACGGGAGTGGTTTTTGGTGTGGCACTGCGCGGCTGATTACAGGCGGAGTCTTAATCAGGTGGTGCAGGCTCCTCGGGGCCCTTGGGGCCGATGGGTGCGCTACATCCTGTCAGACCACGCCGAGCAACAATCAATCATCACAACGGCTCCGAGACGGAGGAGAGGAGCTGGAAGATAGGGAGAGAGAGAGAGAGAGAGAGAGAGAGAGAGAGAGAGAGAGAGAGAGAGAGAGAGAGCACAAAGAGTGAGTAGGGGAACAAAAGAGAGTAGCAGGGTGGGAGGAAGAAACAAGTAAAGAAAAACATAAGAAGAGGAGCAGAAGAAGAAATACAATAAAGGAAACAGATTAAAGAAGATAAGACAGTAGAGAAATGGAAAGAGAGAGAGACACAGAGAGAGGGTGAGAGAAGGACATAAAGAGAAAAAGAGAGAGAGAGACACAGAGAGAGGGTGAGAGGAGGACAGATAAAGAAAAAGAGAGAAAGAAACAAAGAGAGAAAACAATCACCACATGAAGTTTAATTTTAAGGAGCAGGGGCCTATACAGATGCCTATGAATAAAAATCCCCAATGAGTGTTAGCTATCCAGCGAGCCACCCAGCAATGCACATAGCACATGCTCATAACAGCTGACGCAGTCTAACATTATCATGCTCTCTCTCCCCGCTGTCTGCTCCCCTGTCCTTCACCCCCGGCACGGTGTCACGCTCACCAAGCCCCGGCCAGGCCCTCACTCCCTTGTTAAGGGGATCTTCTCCGGTCACGGCTTCCCGGCGACCTCGCAGATGACTCACAAAGCCCGGGGCGGACGTGGACATGAGAGAGGGAGAGAGTGGATGAGTGGGGAGATGGGAGATGCGTGGGGGGGTGTGTGTGCCCGGTCTTAAAAACTCTGCGGGCTGTGGTTGAGGGCCGTGTAGTGATGCTGCTCTTTAAAGAGAGTCTTAAATATAAAGGGCAGAACAATTCTCGCTGACAGGTGGGATTCTTTATCTCGTGGGGAGGAGAGAGGAGACAGGACAGCGCAGCCCAAGCAAAGGGAAAGACATACAAATGAAATGTGTGTCCCTGGGCACGCACGTACTCACGCGCACACACACACACACACACACACACACAGACAAAGACACATTAGAATCATACTCCTGCATATAGACACACACACACACACACCTGCAAATGCATGCACACATACACGCTAACACATACAAACACACACACACGTGCACACACACCGACAGCAACATTCCACAAAGAGGATTTCCTGCTCTGCCTAGGAGGAGCTGAGGAGTTGAAATAGAGAATCAGCAGATCCCATAAAAATGATTTATAGAATTGGAAAAGATGTGCGTTCTTGGCACACCTTCAAATATATAAAGTGGTCAAAGGGAGTGCTTGGACTCCCTAAAAACCTTTTAATCTCTGGCTGGCCCCAAGAGGAAGATGGTCTTCAACATGAAGTGAGTGTGCACGTGGTTGTGTGCATGTGAGCATGCGTGTAGATGTAGATGTAGGTGTATGTGTGTGTGTCACATGTAGTGTTATTCTTATTCTTTCACTCCTGGTGGGGCCAACGGTGGAAAAAAAAATGTTTGGCTCACCTCTTGCCCCATCCCCCAAGAGTAGATATTCCCCGAATCTGAAAAAAGACAAACAGAGAGCGAGAGACTGTGTGAGTGAGAGAGGAAGAGAGAGAGAGAGAGACACACACACACAAATTGCACCACTAGTCTGCAAACAATTCCAGGGAATGCGACACACACACACACACACACACACACACTCACAAGCCTGCGGTTGAAAATAGAAAATAACGACAAAAAGGGGAAAAACTAAAGCAGAGGTATGGGGAGAGGAAATGCGCTGCTGACAAAAGCGGCTCAAGCATCATACATCAAGCACTTGTTACCTCTCCTGGTGCTTGTGATTGCACATGACTGCAAACAAGTCAGTGATAAAAATCTGAAGAAAGATGAGAGCGATCGGGCCAGCTCCAAAGATCATCAATCACGGCCGCGTAAGCTCAGATATTATTAGTTCAAGTAAAGCTGCACTCTTCCATTTTATGGACATCATAAAAGACTTTGGGGGTTGGTGATGGAGGAGTGTATGTATGTGTGTGTGTGTGTGTGTGATTATATATTTGTGTGTGTGCTTATATATGTGTGTGTGTGTGTGTGTGATTGTGTGTGTGTGTGTGAGCGCGTGTTTGTGTGTGTGTGTATGTGTGTGCGTGCATGTGTGTGTGTCTGTGTGTGTGTTTGTATGTGAGTATGTGTGTGTGTTTGTGTTTAACTAGGGCTGGGATGGATATGTTTAGGGAAGCACACTGAATGGACGGACAGCTCAAAATGCAGTAAAGCTAACTGAATCACTCACATCGCTGAGGGCTCCCGGGGGGGGGGGGGGGGGGGGGGGGGGGGGGGAAGGAATAGTAGTGCAAGTCGCCATTTAAAATATTCAAACACTAAGTGAATGCTGCACCATTAGAAGAAAAGAAGACGCCATGTTTGTGTGTGTGTGTGTGTGTGCGTGTGTTGGGGGTGAGTGAGAAGTTGCCCATGTATGCATGAGGAGTGTCCGTCCGTCGTGTGTTCGTCCCCTTGTTAAGCGTTCGGCACGTTTTCAACCTATCCTTCAATTGAGATGGAAATGCATGGTCGCAATTTAGTAACAATCAAAAACAGTAGCACTCATGATCATGTTGCATGTGAAAAAATCTTCAAAATCATCATTCATGACAAAATGTCCAACATTTACATAAGGCTGCATTATGTCTGCATTCCTGACTGAAAATGATAACGCTCTATTCGATTTGTGGTTTCTATTTGTACTTTTTTATACTTTTTTCTCTCTTTAACTCTCTCTCTCTTTCACCCCACCCTCTCGCTCTAACTCTCTCCCTCCCTCGCACTCTCTCTCTGATTGTATGTGTCTCTCTGAGCCTGCCAGGGAGGACATAAAGGCGGGTGTGAAGTCCATCAGGGGCTGTTCAATGGCTTCCCTTTTGTGCCTCAGAACTTAATTCACGCGCTGAAAGGAGCCTGTCCCCTACCATAGTCTACAGCACTGCCAGGTTTTTCCTCTTTAAAGAGCATATGGGCCAACTGAAACATGGAAGACGCCTGGAAAGCTTTACTTTTAGTTTCGTTTTTTTTCGTGGATCAAGGAGTTGTCGGGTTGATGTGGAACAGCGCACTCACTATAATTAGATCCATTGTAAATCTGAATCTTTCTCCGATGCTGATCGCAATAGAGCATATTTCCACAATGATCTATGTGTTTTTATAATACGGTATAAGTGTTGTCTTCACTGTACACAGTATAAATATATATATATATATATTTATTTCTATATATATTATATATATAGTAATGGCAACAGGCTTTATATATATCTATATAAAGCCTGTTACGATTACTTGCTCAGGTCTCTATTACACAGCTCTGTTCGCCTCAAAATGACCTTATGCTTTTATCTCAACAGCCAAAACCTTTGAACAAATTAATTTGACGATACAATGGGAATGACCCTGGAAATTAAATTACAAATACATTAGCTCACTCCATCCCATCTCCCCATCCCCTCACCCCCCCCCCTCTCTCTCTCTCTCTCTCTCTCTCTCTCTCTCTCTCTCTCTCTCTCTCTCTCTCTCTCTCTCTCTCTCTCTCTCTCTCTCTCGGAGGGAGACCTCGACCGAGCTTGTTAGGCCTGACACTGGCACCCGGGTGAACAAAAGGACTGCATGGCTTAGGGCTGCCCTGGAATGTCAGCAGGTTCACATTTCACATGCAGATGCATGACCCTGGAGCCCTTTGGTTGGGAAGGTGCACAGAGAGGGAGGCGGAGGCGGGGTGGTGGTGTGGGGTGCAGTTGGGGGAAGGGTGTGTGTGTGTGTTTGTGTGGGGGTGTAAGTCTTTGTGTGTGTGTGTGTGTGTGTGTGTTTGTGTGTGTGCGTCTGTGTTTGGGGGGGGGGGGGGGGTGTGAGTAGAAGGAAAGGGGTAGGGGTGGGGGTGCAAGGGGCTCCTTCAGGGGGAAAAACGGAATGGGTTTATGGGGGAAGGGGTGAGAAAAGAACAACGATCACCCCTTTGAAACACACACACACACACACACACACACACACACACACACACACACACACACACAGATAAATAAGGTTATTAAAGCTCTCTCTCCACTATGCATTAATTATCCCTGCATAACAAAATATTTACATTCTTATAACAAATGAGAAAGAAGTTAAAGCATTGTTCCTACACACATCTGGAAAGTACACCACAACACTCCTATTCTGCATCACGAATGATATCTTAACACTCATTATTCATCTCATGATGAATAGCCAAAGACAGTTATTTGGAATTGGAACACCTACATTACTGCATTATTTATATTCTTCTTGAAGCCTTAAACTGGGTTCTGATCCATTGAACACATTGGACTTATGGGCTGGGTATTTTTAGTGAGTGTGTCTGAGTTTGAGTGTGTTTGTCTTCTGAGAGAATGAGATGCATAATCCCAAAGTGTTGCTTACTTGCAATTTAGCATGTGTGCATGTGTGTGTGTGTGTGTGTGTGCACGTGCATGTGTGTGTGTGTGTGTATGTGTGTGTGTGTGTGTGTGTGCGCGCGCATGCATGTGTGACTGTGTGTGGAAGAGTAACGGTGGCATATTACCGAGACAGAATTTCTAACCTTTGACCTTCGGGATGTGATTGTTTGGGCGGTTACTTTTTCTGTAGGGGCGAGCATATAGCTCTAACTATGTATCTCTATGCCCCACGTCTCTGACGCTTCCATACGCTCAGAAAAATCTCAGAGCTGACTGAAATAGTGCACAATTATTATAGGCGGTATTGTCAACGTTAGAACAGCATTTCTAATGCTGCTGAATGCTTTAAACCCACCCAAACCTCCACCTTACTCATACATGGTTTGAAATGTTGAAGATGCCTGCTGAAGATGGCTCCTTAGAGAAAAGAATAAAATAACAAAACAGTGGTAAGGGCTGTACAAGGCAAAAGAGCTGTGAGCTCCTCACAGGAAAGACAGCGGACTCTGTCATCCCGTCTCTCTAGGCCCAGCCCAGGCACAGCTTCAACTCTGGAGGGGGGGGGGGGGAGAGGGCTTCGTGTCATACCCCCCCTCCCCCCTCTCTCCTGTCTCCTCCTCTCTGTACCCGTTTGCCTTTCTCTCTCTATTTCGCTCCCCACGATGAAAACTTCAAAGACGACGAGACGAGATATTCTGCAAAAGCATGAAATCCTCATTGTTTGCTTTGACCTTCCCGCCGTCCCACCCCACCCCTTGCCCCAACACTAATATGTCAGCCCTACGAAATATACACCAAATCTCTCCCTTTGTTTTTTACAAATAAATATTTAAATATATATACAGTATATATATATTCTGTGACCTTTCTTTTTCCATGTGTTAAGACATTTATGTTAAACACATTTTTAGGTTGATTTGTGGGCATACGGTAATGCATATGCAACTACCGCAACTACCCGCTTAAATTGATAGCAAAGTACACAACAATTTTAGGAGGTGTTTCCGCCAAAGCGGAAGAGTTCAAAGTAAAAAAAACATTTTTAAATCACAACCATTAAACTTAAACGCCAAAGTTGAAAACCAAACAAACACAAAATAATCCATCGAGAAAACGAAAAAACTTTAACAGCTGCGCATTTATGCGCACACATTTAAACATTCACACAACCGTCACCCGAACACACACACATACACACACACACACACACACACACACCGGCAAAACAGCACTTTTATGATCCTGTGGACTGACTGGCTGGCCTCCGTAGGTGTCGGCGCTGAGGGCTAGAGTTATGATTTCTTTTTGGGGAAGTACAAAAGGGCCTCATCTATCAGCAGGTTGCCGCCTGCAGTCAGGCCCAGAACTGTCATAACAGAGGGATGGAGGCTATAAAGGCTTATATAAAATACAGCACAGCCATAACACCGCCGCGGAGAAGCTATTAGTTTCACATAGGCCGGCAATAAAGCACAATCAAAGGGGGACGGCGTGCGTTCGCAGACGTCCCTTGTCATCCTCGACCACAATTGGCCTTGGTATGTACCGGACACTCTGAACACTGTTTGACTTATACAGTGGTGGGGAGAAGTGTGTGTTAGTACACAGACCTATGTCGTGAAGCAGCGTTTGATATATGTATGTATATATATATACATACATGTGCATCTAAAATATATAAACACACACACAATATAATCTATCTATATACTGTATATATAAGAGAGAGGGAGAGACAGATAGAGAGAGAGAGGGGGAGACAGAGAGAGAGAGATAGAGAGAGAGAGAAAGAGACAGAGAGAGACAGATCAAGGGAGACAGAGAGACAGAGAGAGAGAGAGAGAGAGAGAGAGAGAGAGAGAGAGAGAGAGACTAATTTGACCTATTAATTCATCCAAGGTGTTATGCTTTAGCAACATTAGGAAGAAGAAATACATGAAATAGGACCTGTATGAAATTTAAAAAAGCATCACTTTTCCCTACCACATTTTTCACAACAACATTTTTAAGGGCGGAAATTCTTTTTCTGCCATTGAAACCTATCTATCTATCTATTTATTCACAGCCAAAAACATGTGTATGTGTCCAGTTCATATGCCCTTTGTGAGTGTGTGTGTGTGTGTGTGTGTGTGGACGTGAGTGTGTGTGTGTGTGTGTGTGTGTGTGTGTGTGTGTGTGTGTGTGCCTGTGTGTACTGTGTGTGTACTGTGTTGAGCAGTTGTGCCCTCTAATAGTTAAGACATCTATAGTGTCTGCAGCAAGGCCAGAGGAGCAAGGGAACAATCCATAGGCTGGTGTAGCCATGGCAACTAAACAAGGAATAGGCTAGATGTCAGGCAAGCAGGGCTAAATTACCCATTAGAGGAAGCAGGAGGGGGAGAGTGGGAATACTGGTCAGGGCACAAGAGGCTAATGGGGAGATAAGATAGCCAACACGTAGACAACAAACACACACACACATACACACAAACCCCACATACAAAAAAAACATACACACACCACATGAACACACTCAAACACACACACACACACACACACACACACACACACCACACACACTGTGTACAAATTTACACACACATACAAACAATGAAACATACACATGTACAAACACACACACACATTCACATTGTAAAGACTAAACATAAAGAGCATGAAGCTCACACTGATATACAGATCCAAACAAATGCACACACATACACACACACACACACGCACACATACACTCACACACACACAAGCACACACACATAGAGGTCCTAAGGAAGACAAAATGGTTTTAATAAAAAAACACCCTCTTGGAGAGGCTTCCTATGAAAGTGAGGGCGATGTATTTATAGGAATCCTCCCGTGCAGCTCTCTCCCTCTATCCGCACATACTCCAACATGTGATGAGGGGGTAGAGACAGAGAGCTAAATAGAAAGATAGAATAGAATGAACGAGAGAGATAATGAGAGAGTTCATGTTATTGCCTGTTTCTGTCATCCTAATCCAGGACACTTGCCCTGGTCTTCCAGTCAATACTAATGAATACATGAATGTAGAATTAATCCACATGTAAATATTACATGAAGGATGCAGGTAGCAGGCAGCGAGGCTGATGCTGTGCGCCTTCTGATTCCAAATCACACACAAAGACACACACACACACACTGCACACAGACAGACAGACAGACAGACAGACAGACAGACAGACAGACAGACACACACACACATATTCATTGAGCTTGTTTATATGCACATAGTTGCACACAAGCACAGCCACATGGGTACAGCCACACTTACATGCACTCAGACAGGTGCACACACATACACATTGAAATTCACACAGAAATACACAAAATGTGCTACAGTTTCTCTTCCACACAGTCACAGGCGAAGGTGCAGACACATACACACACACACACGAACCCGACCACCACACACACACACACACACACACACACACAGACCCATCACACGAACCCACCCACCCACCGCCAACACCAAAAACACACACCCACCCATCGCACACACACACACACACACACAAACACCCCACCACCACACACATATACACACATGCACGTACACACCACAGGAACGGAGGCTCCTGCTGAATGTAATGCAGCAACATTCATTTGCATGCACCATAATTAGCGGCAGGCACACAGAGGCTTGCCCTGGGGGAGCTCTGTGATAACCGCTTCCCTTCTATTAGGGCTCCCATTCCACCAGTGTCAGACGCTGCACATCTTCATTGCGGGGCCCGCAGCCTATCAGGGCTCAGAGGAACCTCTGCCGCTCCCGCTACCGCTGGGGCCCAACACGCCGCTGAGGCAGGAAAACAGACAGAGGGCATTGGGCGTCTGCGTCGTTGGAGTGTGTGCGGGGTGGTGCGTGTGTGATGGGGGTTGAGGGGTATGTGGGGGGTGGGGGGGGGGGGGGGGGGGGGGGGGATGGGCACCAGAGGAAAGGTGGAGGATAAAGAGAAAGAAGAGGGATAAGGAGGAGGAGAGAATAGGGGGAACGGCAGATGTACGAAAAAAGAGAGAGAAAGAGAGACAGAGAGCGAGAGAGGGAGAGAGAGAGAGGAGGGAAGGATTGAGGCGATAAGTTGAAGAAAAAAAAGACAAAGAAAGAAAGGGAGGCGAGAGGAGAGGAGGAGGAGGAGGAGGAGGAGGAGGAGGAGGAGGAGGAGGAGGAGGAGGAGGAGGAGGAGGAAGAGAGACAAAGAGAGGCAGCCGCCGGATGCCGGCGAATGCACATTGTGCCAGAGACAGACAGGGAGACGAGACCGGACAGAGGTAATGAATGCAGTTATTAAATTGTTTCAGCTGCAAAGAGGTCTATTCTTACGCCATTATAAAGGGAACAATTTATCCCCACTGATCGGCCCTGTCTCCTTTCTCCTCGCTCACTTTGATCTGCCAGCATATTGCCTTGATGTGTCCTATTCAATAGCGAATCTGGGGCAATTTTAATGCTTTTGTACCTCGCCATCGCTCCACTTCTCCCTCCCTGTTTAAAAATAGCTGTTAATTATAAGTGCAGTTTAAATGTCTCTAGTGACCCAGAAATGCAGGTTGGAGTGAGGAGGAGAGGAAGGGGATTGAGCATTTCCAAGTTTTGAAGGAAAAAAGGAAAGAAAAGAGACCGCTTTTCCCCCCCGCTTTATTGTGATTTCTTCAACCTCTCTCATGTCAGATTCTACCTCAGAAACAGAGTGAAACCTATTGACTAAAAGTCAATAGTAATAATATTTTTTTATTTGAACAGTCATCAAAAGTTCATCAATTTTATAATGAACAGAAACAAAATTAAGTATTGACGTGTGTTCACAAAGCAGGGGACACAATGATGAATAGATAGTGTTGTACACAAGCAGTAGTTACTTTCCCGGTCCGTGTTACAGTTTCAAAATAAAAATACGGAACACAGACACACACACACACACACACATATGCAGAAAATCAGTGAGTGTGCACCTACACACCTTAGCTGCCATCGACAGTGCCATCTCTTATCATTTTCTCCTCTCGACCCCCCCCCTTTCTCAGCCCCTCCTCCCTCGCCCACCTTTGTCTTATCTGTTCTCCTCCATCTGTTTCGATTTTTATATTTCTCCAGTCTTTTTCCAACTTTCTCACTCTCTCTCCCTCGCTCTCTCTCTCTCCTGCTCTCTGCTTTTCACTGTCTCTCTCTTGCTCCTCTCTCTCTCTCTCTCTCTCTCTCCTGCACTCTGCATTTCTCTCTCTGTCTTGCACCGCTCTCTCTCTCTCCTGCTCTCTGCCTCTCTCTCTCCCTCTCGGTGGTGGTGCTTCTCAGGCTGGGTGTGTGTGTGGGGGGGGGGGGGGGGGGTTGGGGGGGGATGTAGGTCCTTCTCCCGAGTGCTGGGGAAGGGAAGTGCGGCAAGACGTCGGAGGAGACCACGGCGGCGAGGGAGAAAGGCGCTTCTTCAGTCTGCACCTCGAATTGTACAAGCGCGTGCGCGTCTGCATGCGTGTGCATATCCACCAGCGCATGCACGTGTGCATGTGTGCGTGCGCAACACATCCAGTCTTTGCATCGCCACATCCTCCACTTCCTCCTCCTCCTCTCCTCCTCCTCCTCCTCCTCCTCCTCCTCCTCCTCCCGCGTGCAGCCATGGGAGTGCAGGGTGGAGATGTTGAAAGGGAAGTCTTGTGAAGACGCGTTAGGTAGAACAGCGAGGCAGGGGCAGCCTCAGAAAGAGAGCAAGAGAGAGAGGGTACCTGTGGGGAAGAGCCGGTGGTGGTGGTGGTGGAGGGGGGGATCCCGAGGTGGGAACCTGAGGGGCGGGGGATGGGGGGGGGGGGGGGTGTACTGAGTTATAAATAAAGCATTAGCCTGTTGAAGGGGAACAGAGATGTGAAGCCGCGTCTCTGCTGCTGCTACTCCCCTTTACCCCCGCTAACGCTAACTAACAGCTAACCTGCAGGCATGTTCGTGTAGCCGTTTCATCGCCAAGGAGGTGTACGTACGTAGCGGCGAGGGAACCCACCTCTGTCAAAATATCAGGTGGGGGAGGAGGGAGAAGGGTGGGCTACAGCCATCACCACCACCACCACCCACATGTTTTGCTGGCAGCTGTTTCATTTTACTTTTCACATCTCCACCTTTCTACTAGCACACAGTTACACACACGCTTACTATATATTCTGAACACCAGAGGATCTATATGGAATTCACCTATGCATTCAAATGAGTAAGTTAAAATGGATGTTTGCTTTATCGTGAACTCTGCAAATCCTAGCGCAAACAATGACATGAAACTGATTAGCGACAGTCAAAGAACAAAAAAATATGGGAATACTATGGATATTGTGATAAATACCGTAAGCCAATTAGCTATTCTGCTGCATTTCACTAATGCTCTTATCTACCGTTCAAGCCTCTCTATCATTCCAAAGGTGTGCGTGTTTCAACTCATCGCAGAGCATTTCCAACTGAATTCTATAATTAAACAGAAGAGAGATAAAGTGGAAAGATTGAACTGGATTATTCTCTCGATCACTGGTTATTCTTTATACAGTTGCAGATTACCTCACAAACTGCTGACGAGACAACGGAACAAAGAAATGTCTTTGCTCAGAATACTGTTTTAATATTGCATTGGGGGGTCATGGGTCCAAGTTTATAATATCAATATTGAAATATAATATTTGTGTATTTCATATCTTGGGTATTTTGGATTGGTTTTACTATCTTTCCTTATTCCTAAAATTCATGTTGTTATTATTGTTTATACTTATTACAGTACAATTCTAAAACAAAATATTGATGTACATAGCATGCTCCTGGAGAAATTAATATAACAAATAAAGAACTCATTCATTTCATTGAATTCATTGACAATATTTTTACCAGTGGCCTTTCTGAAATGGTGATATTTTCATCATCATCATTTGATCCGTTTACGTGCTTAGACATTACCGTTAAAGATGACCACCCTGACCACATAGTTACACCATAAATCGCTGGGTCATTGCTGTGGTACAGTATGTCAAAGAAAGCAATGTGGATGTTTTGGGGCCACAAACACGTCAAAAAGTCCAATAAATCTAAGAGTTAAGAGGTAAGGGATTTGATGTAATGGTCAGAGCGCTCAATACTCTATAAATGTCAATAACATTGTAATGACAGTATTTGATCAGGCCTCTTGCTTCTAAACGCACATGGCTAGGGAGAGGAATGAGGTATTGATCAGAGAGCAAATGGCAATGCTAATGTTTGCTCTTGAAGGCTAATTGCATTGGTCTAACTGAGCCATTTAAGCTAATAAGTGTGGCATTTGAAAAATGCTGTACAAATCAGATTTCATCATAAGCATTGCATCTTATGAGGATGTGTGTTTCTTCTGAGTGCTAACTGTTGACGTTTTATGTAATTTTGTCCATGATTAGCATCTATTTGACATTGTTTGTTGTGAGACATTGATTAATGTGATCGCTTCATAAGAAGAGCCAACCATACTATACAATGTAATTAATGTGATCTTAAACTTAAAACATGTTTCTTTCAAAATCAAAAGTTGAAATATAAACAAAAACATAAATGAGAAATAAACAAACAAACATATATAAAGAAGCAAATTTCTTTGGACATCTTTGAGATCTTTGAGATATTTCAGCTCAGACGAAAAATAGCAAAGAAGAAGGAGGATTAACCAAGGATGGGAGATAGAGGAGTGTGAATGGGAGATAGAGAAAGGGACAAGGAGGATGAGATGAAAGGGGTAGAGATGTAAGAGTGAGATGGAAGTTAATGACCTTGATAAGACCAGGGACACTGAGAGCCTGGAGAGACTTGGGGATGCGTTGCCGTGACAGCGATGTCGGCGACCCGGAATGGGTGGCACTTCCCGGCTGGTGTTGTGGTAGTGACTTGTTTGTGCGGACGTTTGCACTTGAAGTGTAAGTGTGTCAGTTTAAATTGGGGTGCTTACCAGTGTGTACATACATACATGTGTGTGTTATTTTGCATGTGCATGTCTGCATGTGTGTGTGCATGTCTGAGTTTTTTGTGTGTGTTTTGCATGTGTGTGTCGGCATTTGTGTGTATGTGTGTGTGTGTATGTGTGTGCTTGTGTGTATGTGTATGCATGTGTGTGTTTGTGTGTGTGTGTGTGTGTGAGTGTGTGTTTGTGTGTGTGTGTGTGCATATGTTTGCTCATAGATGTGTGAAGAAATAACGGTTGGGGCATTGCTTGGTGACAGAGGCTGATATCAATCTAATGAGATAAGAAACATATATGCAAATGAACCTGGCCACAGTTCACTCTAATCAGCTTAACGGCCCTGATAGATATCAGCTTTTTGATGCACACATCACACACACACACACACACACACACATGCACAGGCACACACACAGGCACACACACATACACACAAACACACACACACAAACACATACAGACAAAGAATCCTTGGGGCGACAGTTCAATCAGTAAGAGCATTTGCCACACCATGCACCAACACAAAGCTACACACACATTCACACACACACACACACACACACACACACACACACACACACACACACACACACACACACACACACACACACAAGCATCCAAACACGTATACCTAAAAGGTTAGATGTACATACATGATTTCATATGCATGCAAGCATGCACACACACACACACATACACACACACACACACACACACACACATATAAAATACACCGCACATACTGTACTGACACAACAACATGCGCAGCGGAGAGAGTTACAGTGTTATGGCCCTTGAGGTAAACAGTGCACCTCTCTGATAGAGTAAACAGTTAAATGGGGGCACAGGAGCACCACTGGATCAGCAGGCTAGCCAAGTTGTAGTGTAGCGTATACACATACATTCAGGGACCTCTGGGGTCCAGAGCCACCAGTGGGGGTAGGGGGTGTGGCTATTATTATCCATGGGAATCCAGGTCTTCTTGGATGGAATGGGGTAGTAGGGGTAGGGGGAGGGAAATAGTGTGTGTGTGTGTGTGTGTGGCAGCGGGGGTGTCCAATAAACAACTTGCCTAGGAATAACACAGCTGCCCTTCAGACAGGCAGCCTACTGACTTTTGCTGAACCGAAGAGATATATTTATACATAGACACATGCACGCAAACGCACACAAACACACACACACACACACACACACACACACACACACACACGCGTACACACACACATGCACACGCCTGCACACACACGCACGCACCGATCCACACTGACACACAGTTATGGGAATTCCTTAGCTTCTTTGCCAGGACATGGAGATCTGAGATTGTGTTATCAGATCTGTTTATTGAATGCCTGTCGGTTTGTCGGAAAGTCCTGGTACCGCCGCTGACGCACACGCAAGGAGCAGAGGCTACTGTTTGCTTCTGTACAGAGATGTGAACACTTAACACTTAACAGATAGGGTGAACTCACAGGTGCATCAGCAGAGAAAATGTACCGTTACCCTGAGTGGGACATTCAGTGTCACCGCCGCATGTAAGCATGTAAGCATGTAAGCATGTAAGCATGCGTGGAGGCCGAGAGGCCGTCACTGTCATGCTCCCGAGGACTTTCTGTAAACACTTTCAAAACGTCTCTTCATGTGTCTACCCATTCAGCTGTTTATGCACTTCTCTTTCTCTTTCTCCATCTCTTTCTCTCTCCCTCTGTCTCTCTGTCTCTCCCACACATTCTCCTAAGTCATTCCGGCCCTCCTATTCTCTCTCTCATTCTACCCTCACACACATTTTTTGGCATTCTTTTTAATCGTTTTGTTATATAGCCCTCTCTCTTTCTCTCTCTCTCTGTCTCTTTCTCCAGCATTCAGTTTTTTCCCTCCCTTCATGTCAATCCCTCCGTCTCTTTGCCCTTTCTAACCCTTGGATCGCTCCCTGACATTTACGACGTTAAGTCACCTATTTCAGTCGACCTATTCTTACGCAAAGCCAGGCCAAGACATCATTATGGAAATCATCAGTCGAGATGTGTTGATTTGTAAAGGGCATGGGGGCCGGCCCTCAACCCCCCCCCCCCCCCCCCCCCCCCCCCCCCCCCCCCCCCACACACACACCCCTGTGTCCTCCGGTTGCAGCCACTGACAGACAGACAGACAGACAGACAGACAGACAGGCAGATAGATGGACAGCGTGAAGGAATAAATAAAATATGAGTACGAAGGAAGGTGCCGGGGGTGATGATGAATAGTTGGATGGGTGGATGGATGGAGGTGGCAGCACCTAGCCCTGGACTGACGGAGGTATAAGACTGACAGGGAGTGCAGTAGAGGAGAGAAAGTGAGATCAAGTGAGCCCAACTATAACTATATTGCTTGGCTCCGGCAGAGGTTGGCGCCCGTCCCTTTCTGGCTGCCATCCCACATAGCATTCAACTAATGAAAACCTGGCTCGCTGGCTGGCTCATCACGGCCCGCGCCAACTGTTCCTCGCCGCTCACATCATAGTCAGTCTCAGCTTTTATCAACGGCCAAATTATAACAAATAACCCGGAAAAAAAGGGGGCCTCTTTTTTTAAAGTCGGTATAGTATGAAATCAGAAGCCCGAGATTAAGATTTAATGAAAGGTTGCATGTGAAGCCATTGTGGCGAGGAAGAGATGAAAAAAAAGAACAAAGGACGGGTGGGGGGGGGGGGGGGGGGGGGGGGGGGGGGGGGTGGGGGTGGGGGTGGGGGGGGGGGGGGGGGGGGGGGGGGGGGGGGGGGGGGGGGGGGGGGGGGGGGGGGGGGGGGGGGGGGGGGGGGGGGGGGGGGGGTGGGGGGGGGTGGGGGGGGGGGGGTGGGGGGGGGGGGGGGGGGGGGGGGGGGGGGGGGGGGGGGGGGGGGGGGGGGGGGGGGGGGGGGGGTGGGGGGGGGAGGGGGTGGGGGGGGGTGGGGGGGGGGGGGGAGGGTTGGGGGGGGGACGGAACATATGGTAATGTGCGTTACAATGCATATGTGCTCTATGAAATATATTAATGACAGATTTACAGTGTAATAAAAGTCAAACACAAATAATGCAGTATTATCAACATTTCCGTTCAACATTTTTTATACACCACACACACATGCAGGCACCCACACACATACACGAACACACACCCACACACGCACACACACACACACACAGACAGACACAAACCCACATGCACCCACCTACATGCACCCACACACACACCCACACACACACACACACACACACACACACACACACACACACACACACACACACACACATTTAAAACAACTAAAGCACTCCATTCAGGGCACACAGTACTGTCACTTTCTCCAGTATTCCCCAGGGTCACATTACAGTAACCTGCTTAAACTGCCTTGGCTGCCGATAGCTGGGAGACCGGGAGTCCACAGCCAGGCTACAGTAGCAGCCAGGCCCCCAGTGAATGACTCTGGGCTCTGGATTTGAGCTCAGTCACTCTAACAGGGCCCCCACTTAGTCACTGGCTGGGCTCCGGCACAACCTCTCTCTCTCTCTCTCTCTCTCTCTCTCTCTCTCTCTCTCTCTCTCTCTCTCTCTCTCTCTCTCTCTCTCTCTCTCTCTCTCTCTCTCTCTCTCTCTCTCTCTCTCTCTCTCTCTCTCTCTCCCTCTCTCTCTTCTCTCTCTCCCCTTCTCTCTTTCCATGGAGCTCCTCTGTGCAAACAGGCCACTTAAAAACACCATTACCGGCAGACCTCTCCAGCCTCAGTAAGCAGTTGTGAAGTGGGAAGCGGAGAGCATGAGAGGCCAAATAGAGGATTAGGGGAATGCGTGAAGGAGGACGAGGGAGCTGGAGGGAGATGTTGTGAGTGTTTCAGAGAAAAGGCAAAGCTCGTGCCACTGAGGATGATGACAGACTAAATGTAGGTAATTACAGGGCGGTGGGGGATGTAAATGAAGTTAATACAAAATATGGTTAATTCAATGAACACACGGAATTAAAGAGAAGTATTTGACATCATGAATAACCTGCACTATGTTATGTATTTTTTTAATATGGTGTATTGTTGTTGTATTGTTTTTTTTGTTGTACTGTTGTAATATATATTTGTGTTGAGATTGGATCATTCTGGTAAATAAATGTGTTCTTCAATCAATTTAGCTCATTAGCAATTCAGCTAACGGCAGATATCATACAATAACAATACATTGGAATTCTTTAAATTCAGCACCAACCAAAGAAAACTGCTTTCTGACATGATCTGCTCTACAATGATCTGACCTCACAATGTTTTCAAACTCTATAAGGACACGCCTGGAACTGCCTGCGATGTGTATCTATGATGACAGGGCTCAAAACGCATGTTTTACATAGATAAACCACACGCCGAGTCCCAGTGTCCAAACGTCACCCCCATCTCTCACCTCTCTCTCTCTATTTCTCTCTCTCTCTCTCTCTCTCCTTCTCACTGTTTGTCTTCCTCGCTCGTCCTCTGGTATTGACCTGTGGACCTGCTTATCCTTCTCTCACCATACCTCCACCACTACCACTCCTCTCTCAACAAGTTCCTGTCATCCCATCATCTCTGTCTCATCCTGCTTCTCATCACCTGTTCATTACTTGGTCACTGCGGTCATCAAGAGAGAGAGATAGAGAGAGAGGGAGATTGTGTGAGAGAGAGAGTGAGAGAGAATGAGAAAGGGAATGAGGGAGATAATGAAAGAGAGAGCAAGAGAGAGAGAAAGAGAGAGGGCTAGAGAGAGAGAGCGAGAGAGAGGGATAGGGTGAGTTGCTCGTGTTCCATCAAAAGACACAAAACGCAAGTATTTTTAGGTGGGCGTGCTTCTCTCTCTCTCTCTCTCTCTGTCTGTCTTTATCTCTCTATCTTTCTAACACTTTTGTGCTCACTTTTTCTCACTTGAGGACGGGTGTCACCGTGACTGTACGCTTACAGCAGGACCGCATGTATGCACCTCTCCACCCTCACACACACACACACACACACACACACACACACACACACACACACACACTAACAAACACACACATACGCCACCCACAGACACACAGACACACAGACACACACACTCACATACACGCACACACACACACTCAGACACACACTAAAACACAGACACATACGCCACCCACAGACACACACACTAACACACACACACTCAGACACACACACATACACACACAAACACACACACATACGCCACCCACAGAGAGACAGACACACACACGCGCACAGCCGCCTCACACCGCCGCCACCACTACCTCGTTGCCCCCTGCTGTCCTCTGGAAGCGGGCGAAAGCAGGGGAGAACAGACTGGGAGTGGGCATGGGCGAGTGCCAAAGGATTCTGGGAAGGGCTCCAAAGAACATATTTGGTGAGCGGGGAAGAGAGCGGAAATGTCCTGGTGTTTGAGAAGGGAGTCGCGGTGTGGAACGCCAGCAGAGAAATCATGTGTGAGAAGTACAGAATGGTGAGGGAGTCTGAGTCACCGGGCAAAAAGTAAAAGCGTGTGCGTGTGTGTGTGTGTGTGTGTGTGAGTGTGTGGTGTGTCTGTGTGTGTGTTGTGGTGGTGGTGGTGTGGATTGACTTAACAGTTAACAAAGGTGGGACATTGAGGAACAGAGGGCATTTCAGCATGCCTGTGTGACTCACCTCATTAATGAATTAACAGGAACAGACCTGTAAAACGACCACACTGCTGGAGAGCAGAAGCCACCGGCGAGATGTAAACAGCTCTTGGTGTTCTCCAGCACACATTTGGTGGTGCATGCAAATGTTTTTAATGTTTGTTTGTGTGTGTGTGTGTGTGTGTGTGTGTGTGTTGTGTGTGTATGCATCTGAGTGAATGCATGCGTATGTGCTTATGTGTGCGTGTGTGTGTTTGTGTGTATATGCATCTGAGTGAATGTGTGCGTATGTGTGCGTATGTGTGTGTGTGTGTGTGTGTGTTGTGTGTGTGTGTGTGTGTGTGTGTGTGGTGCGCGAATGTGTGTGTGCAAATGTGAGTATTTGTGTACATTAGGTGCTGGCATTGCACAAGTTGCCTCCGTTCATGTAACAAAGGTGTTTATAAGTCTACAAGCACATCTATATCTATGCACTTTCAGAGTGCCTATATGTGTATGTGGATGCTTATGTACCTGCACATGCATGTTGTGTCACATGTGTTTATGTGTGAACCATGGTGTATTCACATTTTGATCTTGCATGACAGAGTATGTGTATGTGTGTGTGTGGGTGTGTGGACGTGTGTGTGGGTGTGTGGGTGTGTGTGTGTGCGTGCGTGTGTGTGTGGTAGTGTAATGCTGCAGGGCTGTAGGGCTGGCCTGTGACATGCCTTATGCAAGTGCCAGGGGTTTTGGATGATCAGTGCTATTTCACACGCCTCATGGAAAACAGGTGACCCAGGGGTCAAACCCTTCGGTATCACCTGAATGATCATACCCAAGAGCTGGTCATACGTCAAAGAATAGATTATATATATATAAAAATAATATTATGGAATATGAGATGATATGATGTTATAATATACTATTGGTATGATGATTATTTAAACAAATATAAGGTAACATATTACAAATATGGCATAATATAATAATAATATATTATAACATAATATTACATCATGATATAAATAAATCATTATATATACATATACATATATTTAAATATATATAATATTTATATATATATTATACTACTGCTAAATACTACTACTACTAATAATAACACAAAGGTACATGTTATAGACAACAATGTTGGGTCTAATAAATATTAAAAGTAGCGTTTTGCTAAAAGGGGGTTGAAGTGTGTGGAGGGTCACGCAGAGTGTACATATTGACCTCTAAGTGTGACGGTGGCACAGCAAGTGTACATGGGAAATGCCTTCATGTATGCAGTATGTTCATGCTCCTTGTGTCTCCCTGCCCTCCGCAGACCCCCACACGCCTCCTGTCCACCGGGGTCACGCTTTCACACACAAGGGAAGGTCAGGAAAGCAACATCAAAAGAATTGTTGCGTTCATGTGGTATAAGTCACATTTTAGAGTCCGTCTTCTCG
>JACYXH010000545.1:0-122500 GCA_026745465.1 Lota lota
TTTTCATGCAATAATACATAGCAAATGAATTTCCACAAATTCATTGTCTTTTTTTATTCAGGAGCGGAGAAAAACGGAGAAAGCTGACTGAACGCCTCCCCCCCCCCCCCCCCCCCCCCTCCCATTTAACCCTCACTCTCGCCCACAACATATTTTATACATCTTATACAGATTTTTACAGATTCTAACTCCCACGATGCCAGGCCTGGCAGTTATTGAGTAAGCAGTAGCCCTCGTAGTCATAGTTACAAACAAAACACCCCGATTTCGTTCTCTGACACCCCCCCCCCCCCCCCCACCCCCCCACACACACCACACACACACACACACACACACACACACACACACACACACACACACACACACACACACACACACACACACACACGCGCGCGCGCGCGCGCACGAGTCAGACATCTTCTGGTTGTTATCTCAGATGCTGATCGACGGCTGCTCTCTTCCAGCAACAGCCGGTGCCTGCTTCCGTGTGTCACTGCCGCGAAATGTTAATAAAGATTGCAGCGTATTGAATGGCATCCTTCCCGCGGCAGGAAGTCTAGCCGTGGCCCGTGGCTGCTCGCTATTGCCCTCGCAACGTCATTTTGCTCATTACCGGCGGCGCGGGCGGAACGCGGTGCCAACAGCAATTAAAGCGGCGCCGGAACGAGCCGTGTCCTTGGGCCGGTGTCGCCGCCGTCTCTGACACGCCGTTACTAGATTTAGCCGAATGATTGACATACCAATAGGTGCCGGGGTGGATTAAATGGCCTCAATCAATATTCAAATTCGTCTCGCTTCTCACCTCGCCGAACCGAACCGGGCCGGGCCGTGCAACGTAGGCAGCACGTTGTGAACACCTTGTCGAGTGCGCTCGGCTCTTTGTGGCTGTGAAACAGGATTTCCTGTCCGTCAGCATTTCTGAGGAACGTTCTCGTCTTTGGGGGGGGGGGGGGGGGGGGGGGGGGGGGGGGGGGGGGGGGGGGGGGGGGGGGGGGGGGGGGGGGGGGGGGGGGGGGGGGGGGGGGGGGGGGGGGGGGGTACAGTTTGACGCTCTGAGCGGTCCAATTGACTTTAATGAATTCATCAGGATGGGAAATAGAAAGCAGGAGTGGGAGTTCTAGCTGAAATGTAGGCTATATACTGTGTGACAAAAAGGGGTCACTACTGTTTGCTGTCAAGGTTTGGATGAATTAGTTAATCCCAATCTTTTTGTCTTCTAAAGTTCTCAGTCAAGCGAGTGCTAAGGAGACATAATATCACGACTTTCAATGAATGTCCAGCCTGTCATTTCACTTGCCCCTTGGTCCAATGCATTTATGAAGCGTTTCTATTCAGGAACTCAGTCCTCCCTAGCCATGACACTGCATACTTATGTTGCCTTTTGTAAAACTCCAGCAAAATGGTAATTCAATTGCAACGGCGGACTCTCTCTCGCTATACCTATGCTGACTTAAAGAAGGTTTTATCTTTAGCAAGTGACTGACGGGCAATTTATACAACAACAACAAAAACGTGCCTGCCTTTCTCTCTGTCTGCTGCAGACAATCCACCCACACCTCATGCTTTTGTGCCGGCCATTGTTACGGTTTGGTTGTTGATGAGTTAGTACGTTGTATGGACTCCGCAGGGACCCCCAGATGAAGATGACCCTACTGTTGTAGAGGAGCCACAGGAGTTACGCCAGTCAGCCCAATGTGCGTCCACATGTATGGCCGCCTATAGTGTAGTCGCTCGGCATGCCCTTGAAGTAAAAAGAGATGACAAAGATGAATTTTTATTTGTTTCTTAAATCAAAATATGATTGGACTGTATTGTTTTTAACATGTTTGACTTTTGAGGTCAGCTTTCATATTATTAACCGGAAATGGAAATGGAAATGGAAATCTTTAAATGTTGATTATGGAAAGCAGGAAACGTGGCATAATAAAGGGGAAAAAACATAGCCTACTTATTATGAGTGTCTGGATGCCAAACGATGGAGGGACAACCCCGGTGGACTCTTGATTTTGATCAATGGCACTGAACAACAAAATCGATACCCTGGGTTAAGACAGAGAAACAACACTCTCTAAATGTCAGAAATTGTTATAGAAACGGTTAATGTTAATGCTAACAAGTCAACATTTGTTTAAAGGTAGGGTTAGGTAACTTAGGTAACTCTCTACACTTCTCTATCTATTATGCTGATTTATTTTGCTTTGGCCCTCCGTTAACGCTATTTTACTGGCTAGCCTTAGTTTTCTCTTTTTAGTCCCCTCTAAACTTCCTTAAACATATTTCTCTATAATGAGCTTGTGGTAACCATATGGGCTTTTCTGAAGAAGAAAAAAAGACCACAGCCATTCCACGCTATCTTGCAGTGGGCGAAACAGCCCGAAGTAAATGCTGCTCTTTTACCAAATCGTACTCCTCTCCCCCTCTGCACTTGAGGGATTACCAGATGAGATGAGGAGTTAATGAATCCCCCCCCCACCCCCAACCCCCACCCCACCCCAGGAATACTGGTAAGCTCTGGTGATGCTGTTTGTTTGTTTTTTGCTTATCTGCTTTTGTTGATCAGCTTTCATGCTCTTTACGCGATCCCAGCCTCCTTTACTGAACGGAACTAGTTCAGGCATGAATATTTAACTCTTCATATCATTTGCATTGAAACCCATGAGAAGAGAAGTACTTCAACATTTTTGGCAGTTGGTTCAAGTATTGATGTAATGATTACATAAATGATTACATCATTTCATTACCACCAAAAATGTATCTGTAGGCCTTCTTTTTCTCAGATATTTTTGATTTATTTATATATATATGCGTCTTTTTGGTTCAGCCGTTTCGTGAAGATTTGCAGTGAAAGCAAAATGTAAACCCTACATCATGCTCTCTGTCAGCTCCTGATTTTAACTATCCACACTTTTCTCCTTCACACCGATCAGTGATGGTAGCACATCATCACAGCTATGTGATCCCCGTAGTCACGACCCACCCTCCGTCCCCCCCAACACACACACACAAACAGAAACAAGCACACAACCACATGCACACACATAAACAGAAAGTCATACACACACACTAGGTGGTGCTAGTAGCTGCTAGGTGGTTCTAGGAGCTTCTAGGTGGAGCTAGGAGTGGCTAAGGGGGTGCTAGGTAGTGCAAGGAGCTGCTTGGTGGTGCTAGGTGGTGCTCGGAGTGTCTAGGTGGAGCTAAGAGCGGCTAGGTGGTGCTAGGAGATACAAGGTGGTGCTAGGTGGCGCTAGGAGATGCAAGGTGGTGCTAGGAGCCAATAGGTGGTGCTAGGAGCTGCTAGGTGGTGCTAGGAGCTGCTAGCTGGTGCTGGCTGCGCACTTATGTAAGCCGCTTTTCCCGGAGAGCGATAGCGATCCAAGACACCCAGCAGGGGACCATGGGTGGCTCAGGAGGAGTCGGTGGGGACAGGGATGAGGTGGGGGTGTTCTTGCGACAGCATCAAAACTTGCCATGGCTCCCCGGAGTTTTTGGTCACAGCTACACACAGAGATGCCAAACACATTTGTTCCAATTGATTGGTGAATACGTTAAATGCGTCTACGTTGTTGCACGGAGCAGACACAAACGTTCTGCAGAGACGGGGCGTTCCCCTTTCGGTGGGGTGTGAGATGATGAGGAACGAGCGTGCGGGCGGAGAGAAAAATACACGTTCTCTCTCTGAACCACAACGGGAGCAAACGGGGAGGGTTCGTGGAGAATCTGCAGAGTAATCTTTGGTGCTGTAACTCCCTTTCCGTCGTGGTTACACGGTAAAGAAGCCACCGGTGTAGCATGTACCAAAAGCGTAAGGTTAAACTTGTGGCCATAGCTTACTAGCTTACTACTCATGTTAGGTTTCGTACACAGACGCTCAGCATGTAGTGACATGATGACATTCTTACTGAAGGGCCTGAATGGCTTTCAGGAAACATCAGCTTCTAGGAAATACATCACGTCGACCAGATCAATCAAGAATCTAGGACAAGAGTGCGTGTGCGTGTGTGCGTGTGTGTGTGTGCATGTGCATGTGCGTGTGTGTGTGTGTGTGTATGGGGAAGGGGTAGTGTTCACAACGCCACCTCCCCTGTAGTGGCATTTACCTTACCGCTTTTGCAACGACACACATGTTGCCACGCAGACTACGCACATTGTGTTTTGTCTTCCTCAACACTTATCCACGGTTGAGGACAGGGGAACAGGAGAGGGTCGCGAACAAATTGTTCTCACGAGAGAAGCTGCGGTGGTTTGGTTTCCCCGTGTCCAGCGTTGAGTGGCTCCCTCTCCAGTTAGCTGCGGCTATAGCGTGAACGGAACAGAGAAGGCATATCTGTGAGGCCCTTTTTAAACGGCTGTCCACACCGCTGCAGGCTGACCGATGTGTTGGGAGGCCCCCCTCGTTTGGGAGACGATCCGGCTCTGGGACGAGGGAAAGACTCAAGCCTATAGGAAGCGGGCTGGATCCAGAGGAATTCGACAGGTTATGATCATGTGACAAAATATCATCCTACATACATCTGGGTTGATTTGAATCACACCCACATCCATATATTTCCATAAGATGCATTCATGATACGTGTGCATGTGGCAGTGCTTGCATTTATGATATTTTTATAAATCGATTACAAAGGGCCTTGGTTTGAGGCCAATAAGGCGAGGAGGATCATCTTTCCGCCACAGCTAATGAACCAATAGCATGCTTTATTGCGCAAGGAGCCAATCAGGAGATAACATTTTCCCAGGAGGGAAGATAATGGTTCACAGGGTTCACAACACACACACACCTGACACACACACACATGCACAAACACACACGCACAAACACACACACACTCACAAACACACCCCTCCACCTTTAACTATAAATGGCCATGGTTGCCTTAATTTTCCCTTGTGGCTGCGAGTGTGACTTACAACCATGTTTACCACATCCGCACAACATGAAAGATGGAAGGAAGATTACTTTGTCAGCCTTCTGGGGAAGAAGGGGGGGGGGGGGGGGGGGGGGTGAATTCCACTGTCCAATCATCGACTAGTTTGCCTGTTTTTGCCGTACGTGTCTAATTGATTTATCGGTAGCATCGATTAGTCATTGGCCCCGGGGGCTCAAGGTCGTATGATGCATGCTTAACCTGCTGCAGTTACAGGAGCACAGAGTTTCTAACATGCATGCAATAGTCCTCTCCTCGTGTATCATGGACATATTGGGTCCTACAGACCCTGATTTTGTGACTAAGGAAACATCCCTACGATTTAACAAAACGCTTCAGGTTGAATGTTCTGTTTATCTGTCCCATTTGTTTGTGTTGTTTGGGTGGAATCGGCTTTTTCTTGGTATAAGGGTCGAAAAATGTAACAATAACAAGCTTGACCGCTGGTTTCTGCAATTATGCTGCGGCAGTGATTTGAAGTTATGACAACATTGTGGTGATATCTGCACCAGGATGGTGAGGAGGGCTGCAGAACCCATGGCCAGGATACCGCCAGTGTGTCGCTCTCTCCTCAGCAGTCTTAGAATGCAGCTAGAATATCAGAGAAGATATAGAATATCAGCTGCACCGACATGGGCAGCGGCGAGCCTCTCCGTGTTCCCAGGGACGATATACTATAATACTAATGTGGTCAGTGGGGGGCCGGAGAGCTCTGGATACGGAGGGGAGCCGTGCGGTATCCAGTGTGCGTGGGAGGCAAGCTGCAGCCGTGACGCCTGTTTGTGGAGCCCTGGCGGCAGAGACTAACGTGTAGTTCATCTAATGGCCAATAGGTGGTTCACAGTGGTTGGATGCAAAAGGACAGGTCTGCCATCAGTCAATGAAAAAAAAAAGAAAAGTGATTTAATTATCTTAATACAAACCGAATCCTTTTTTTTTTCTTTATTCGGTGAGGATCTCAGTGGCTCGGAGGTTCATCTGCATATTGTGTCTGTTGAAAGGTCCCGTTTGACAGTTTTATTTACTTAAAAGTTAAGGATTTAATATTAATGAGCTTTGGCCATAAATTACTGCAAGCCAGCCATTGAATTCCAACCCTTAATGTGCCAAATATTGATTGTTCGTGCTGCTGTTTGCAAGGATCTCAAGCAATGGCGGTGCTCTCTACAGCAAATCTACGACTTCATAATGGTTGTGTGTAAACCAATGGGTGACGTCACAGACGCTACGTCCATATTGTTTTAAGTCTATGAGTTAGAGAGAGAGGACACGAGGGAGTTAAGGGAGAAAGGAGATGATGGAAGAAGAGAGGAGACAAGGGATCTAAGGGAAAGAGGAGATGAGGGAGGAAAAGTCGAGACGAGGGAGGCAATGGTGGATCGATAGCGATGGATCAAAGTTCTGCATGGCTGAAGCCCCCTCACTCTCTCTCTGTCTCACTCTCTCTCTGTCTCACTCTCTCTCTGTCTCACTCTCTCTGTCTCACTCTCTCCCTCTCTCTGTGTCTCCCCCCCGCTTTCCCTCTGTAGCTCTCTGATTCTCTATCTCCACTTTTCTCGCTCTGTCTCCACTCTCTTTCTCTCATCCTCATATTTCAATCTATCAATATATTCTGCTCTCATTTATTCATTCATGAATTCCCTCTCAGGAGGGAAGAGGGGAACAGAGAGGAGAAAGGACAGGATAGAGGAGATGAGATAGGGGAAGAGAGAAGAGATGAGAGAGGAGAAATGAAAGGAGGGACCAGAGGAGAGAGGAGAGGAGAGAAGAGAAGAGAAGAAAGGGGAGAGGAGAGGAGAGGGTACACTGTCAGTTGGCACCCGACAGTAGCTGATGGTGGTTCAATTGCACACAATCGATTCATCTAAAGACATTTCAAACCTCTGTCTACACACTTTGACATGCGTGATGTGTGGGGAATGTGTACGAATCGAGAATCAAACGGTTTTTATTTAACTCAATCTATTTCCCCGTTGTGTCCTAGGTGATATTAAAGTGCCGCCCGTGGCCCTTTTCCCGGGCATTTATCCTGTGTCTGTTGTCGGCAATGAAAATTAAAAGAGCTTCATTGAGTATAACTGTCAGGTGGCTCAATAGCTCACTGCGTGCGTGTGTGTGTGTGTGTGTGTGTGTGTGTGTGTGTGTGTGTGTGTGTGTGTGTGTGTGTGTGTGTGTGTGTGTGTGTGTGTGTGTGTGTGTATGACCATGGAAAAAGTAAACCAAGCCTATTCAATGAGCCCTTGTGCACTGATCTGCTGTGACTGATTATGCTTACTTCTGTTTTTCTAGGGGAAAAACATTGGCCAGGGCGTTCCCAGAGCCACCATGGTAGGCATGGCTGTGCATTTGTCGCGTCGGGTCTGGGTTGCCTCGAACCACCGTAGTGTAAATTGAGTCGAGTAACGTTTGTGTTTTTTGCTCCGAAACACGGCAACGATGAAGAATTGGATTCCAGATGCGGTGTTTAGAGGCAGCTCAAACCAAAGACTGTTCGATGTGGTGCGTCGCCTTCTCATTCAGAACACCGCTTAACCTAAACGTCTGTGTGACTGTCGTATTTGGACCTTTATCTCCATTTACAAGCTTGTTTTTTGCTCTGTCATGTGATTGGTTTGACACGTATGACCCGTCCTGTGTGGCTTTGTTGAAGAAGACACTTGTTTTAATGTGTTGGGTCCAGTCTATGAGGAAACATTACAACAGAGGGGACTCACAACTGTTGTGCTGCACAACATTATCTTCAATAAAATAAATAAATAAATACAGACATGCGATACTAAATATATATCTAGTTCTCTACTTCTAATTGGTATGAGTGAAACTCGAGGGCCTTTGTGAAAACGCAAATTGATGCGAAGGAAAAAAAATCTGCAACCAAAGTAGGGCGACTGAGAACAAGACTCTTGATGTTGTGGTTGCAGCTGGCCAAGATCTGTAGTGCAATCCCATTTCACTGCTGTTTGTGTGCCAACTTTAACTCTGAAATGAATACGTGCTGTCGTGCGCTGAGCGTGTCATCGGGTCTTTTGGGATTGGGTTTCAAGCGCCGAATCAATGAATGTGAAGGGAGATCTTTCAGGTGTGCTATGCTTTGCACCCGGACTCCTGTTTCTACTCCAGGGAGAGGAGGACCGGGGACTATAGAGTTACGGATAAAGGCAGTTTTTAATGATGTTACTTCTTTTTACTCATAGAAGACATCAGATAAATCTGTGCTTATCCTTGCTCATGAAACGATGCCCTCCTCCTCATCTTCCTCCTCCTCTTCTTCCTCCTCCTCAAAGGAGCATTCCACCATTGAGTCCTGGGTTGGAATTTTATCCTGACCGTTGGGAGAAACTCAGGGCATTCTTCATGTGGTTGTCTGTCTGTGTCTTTGGTCCGTCTCGTCTTGATACGACCGTCGAGGTCGGTGAAAAATACAATTTCTATACTCTGTCCTCCTGTTTGTGTTGACGTTGTGTTTTAAGGAGACGAACCGTGTTGATAAAAACGATCCCATTCGGTGGGGGTATTTGAGGGCTTTTACAGCAGGATCCCTCTGTAAGACCACCACACAGCACCCACGCATCCTGGGAGAGAAAAAAAACAGAGCTGTTTATTAACTTCCAGCACTGCAGGGGCTTCCCCATACACACCATACACACCATACACACATCCACACCATCCACACATACACACCCCCTCCTCCGTCCCCCCCAAAAATAAAATTGACTGGATATGAGTTCTAAAACCTTTAACCCAAAGCCGGCCGTGAAGATTACCAGGGCTCATATGTGAAGGAGGAGAGGCGCTTTATAAAGGTGGGGAAGGTGATGAGGTGGGATGGGGAGGAGAGAGGGGAGGGGAGGGGAGGAGAGGAGAGGAGAGGAGAGGAGAGGAGAGGGAGAGGAGAGGAGAGGAGAGGAGAGGAGAGAGGCGAGGCGAGGCAAGGTGAGGCGATGGAGGGGTGTTTGCTGCATTGAAACGGGAAGTGAATGCTTGACCTTTCAAGGCTCTTGGGACAATTGTTGAGTTATGAGATTAAAGGAGAATTCTTACCGGAAAAAAAGCTGTCTCCCCGCGTTTTAAAAAAAATGTATTTCTTCTTTCATTGTGGTTGAATAAAGAACTGGAGGAGAGCGTTTTTTGTAGCCTACTCTAAAAGATGAAGCCGGGAGGAGGACAACCAAAAAAAAGTGTGGAGTTTGTTCCGGCTTTAAAAGGAGTGCCATGTTATAACCGTCTCACCTCATCAGAAGAGGAAGCTCCACTTTAGATAAACATCAATTATACAGTATTGATAATAATAACGCAAATTCAACATGCGAGGAAATGCAACAAGGTAGAACAATACAATTAAATCATTGCATATAAAATAACCCCCCAATTCAAGCTGGACTGAAAATAAACAGCGAATGCCCTCGCTCCGTTTCTCTCTGAATGCCACCGCGGGCCCACTCAATCACCATGTGGATTTAGCATTAAGTCCCAAATGACAAAAACTAAACCCACTAACCAATTGCCTCGTGCTGTGAAACGCTGCGTTGTAAATGGCCGTCCCCGACGTCACCGCGCAAAGTGTGCTTGACTTTAATGGCCCGAGTGGGTTAATATTAGCCTAGCGCTCGGACCACTCTGTGCGTAGAGGTCTCGGGAGAAGGCTCAGCACCTCCATAACTGGGTCATATTTAAGTCTTAGGTCTTCAAGGACCGCGGCAGTGTGTGGGGGTCCGCTGGGTGATGGGGGGTGGTGGTGGTGGGCGTTAAGGGCGCTTTGTCCGCCCTTCTTCCCCCAGGCGGACTGAAGTAGGGCCATTATAGCAGTTAACATTTAGCCATTAAATGTTAACCGTCTTTGTCAGTGGTGAAATGCCAGGGCCCGTGCCGCACCCTCCACCGCCAGGTGGATAGGTGTGTATGAGTGTGTATGTGTGTGTATGAGTGCGTGTGTGTGCGTGCGTGCATGCGCATCTGTATGTGTGTGCGTGTGTCATGTGTGAGTGTCAGTCTGTGTGTGTGTGTGTGTGTGTGTGTGTGTGTGTGTGTGTGTGTGTGTGTGGAAAGAGATGTGAGGATGGGGGGGTGACAGTGGGGTGGGGGGGCGTTCAGCTTGTCAGCGGCACCCCAGGAGCACGGAGACCCTGCAGTCACACCTCCACGTTTATAGCTGTCACCCACACACTGTGCACCACTTCTTAGACAATGACACACGCATGCATGCACGTACACAAACACACAGATGCAAGCACATGGTAGCACACACACACACACACACACCTTCGAACCCCTTTCCTTGGACCATCCTCTCCAGTTGGTGTGGTAATGGAATGACAGAGCCTGCCAAGGACTGCTGGTTCGGAGAGAGAGAGAGAGAAGCGAGAGAGAGAGAGAGAGAGCGAATAGGAGGAGAAGAGAGAGAGAGAGAGAGAAGGAGAGAGTAGAAGAGAGAGAGAGAGAGAGAGAGAGAGAGAGATACATGCGAATGACATGATGTGGAGAGCATGGCGTCTTGGGGTTCGATGTGCAGGACCTGGGCTGAGCTAATAGATACGGAGGGGATGTCATGTGACCAGTGACCCATGTTGCTCTTCTCCTATTCCCTCTCTGCTCTCCTCCCACTATGTAGCCATACCCTCTTTATTCCCTCTATACCCTCTCTTTACCCTTCGCTATACCCTCACTTTACCCCCTTTATACCCTACCCTCTGTATTCCCTCTTTATGCCCTCTCTTTACCCCTGCTATACCCTCCTTATAACCTCTTTATACCCTCTTGATACCCTCTCCGCCCCTCTTGCTCTTTCTCGCTCTCTCTCGCTCTCTTTCTCGCTCTCCCTCTCACTCAAGATTCAAAGTGCTTTATTGGCTTTATTGGAAAACATGTTTACATTGCCAAAGCACAAAATGTTTAATGACATATCACTAAAAATATATATGTAAATATACTGTGGGAAGTAAGGCTTTTTACCCATTTCTCTCTCTCTCTCTCTCTCTTACTCCCTCTCTCCCTCTCTCTCTTTATGTCCACGTCTATCCATCTCTGGTTCTCTCTGTCTGCTTTTCTCCTGTTCCTCATCCCTCATTGTCCCCTAGTCGTCTCTTGCTCATCTTCTGTGTTCAGCTAATCCCATGGCTGCAGGGTTTCCATTTACTGCGAGGGCGCCGGTCCGTGTGCCCGTGCGGTGCAATGGTTTCCACTGTCTGGTTTGCTTTATCTGTGATTGGCTAGAACCCACGGAGGAGGCGGGAGTGGTGGTAGGGCTAGCCAATCTTAAAAAAATAAATAAAAAATCATTTCAAATTGCCCAAGCCTTAAGGCCTCCAGTGTATAGAGATTTGAGGGTGGTGGGAAAATACTTATGTAAAATTACACGTTCATTTTGTTGTGTGTTTGGTTCCATTTTCCCCTCATTCTGTGTTCAGTGTTTCTCTCTCTCTGGTGAAATCTCCCCAGAATGTCTTCTGTGTTTGAGTCACTGCACTCGCGGCTACCAACCCAGAAATGAAAGCAAAACAAAAATGGAGTAAAAAAAAAATCAAAATCAAACGAAACTCTGCAACTATACCCACAGCTTTAGCTCCACTCCCAAGGTGCAGGGACGGGTGAGTGGGCTGCCTGGCAAGTGTGATCGTATTGTACGACCGTACAACTCCAACGGTAATGAGCTCGCTTGTGTGTTTTGTTTGCGTGAGTGTGTGTACCCCCCACCCCCCGGCCGGCCGCAAGCGTCTGAACAATCACGCCGAGTTGCGGGGAAGGAGGAGGAGATAAAGGAGAGGGAGGAGAAGAAGAAGAAGCATTGTAAATTGTGATGATGGAGACGCAAGTATAATGACTCCCCCCTCCCTCCCCCTCCCTCCCCCTCCTCCTCCCCCCCCATTCCTAGTGTTGCCAGCGTTTAAGTTCTCACCTTGGGACGGGCTTCAAGGTGTTTTTCACAGTTGACTCAGCTTGCCATCACCCGCCCTACTCTCTTTCCCCGCCCCCCATCTCGTCCCCCTCTTCTCCCTCCTCCCCCCCCTCCCCGCCCGCCCCCTTCCCCTCTCCCCCCCCCCCCCCCCTCCCTCCCCCCCCCCCCCCCCCCCACACACACACACACTTACCTCCTCCCTCTTGTGTGTGTGTGTGTGTGTGTGTGTGTTGGACGGGGATGTTTCACAGTGTGTGATGTGGCTACGAAACGCAACAAAATGCCACCGCAAATGTCAGCTGACTCACCGCGCCTCGGCCATCTGGACGCGGTTACATAAAAAAGTTGGTGTGGAGGTGCTCTCTCTCTCCTCTCTCTCTCTCTCTCTCTCTCTCTCTCTCTCTCTCTCTCTCTCTCTCCTCTCTCTCTCTCTCTCTCTCTCTCTCTCTCTCTCTCTCTCTCTCTCTCTCTCTCTCTCTCTCTCTCTCTCTCTCTCTACGGAGATAAAGGGAGGGAGAGGTTATGTGAGGAATCTCATGGATGCGAGCTGTGGGGTTTGGTGGAGAATGTGGTGTGGGTTTAGGGAGGTGTTGTGGTGTTGGGGGTGAGGAGCGTGGGGGTCGGGAGTGAGGGTGGTTTAAGGGTGGGGAAAGGAGGGGGAATGCGGGAGTGATTGTGGGAGGTGGGGGGGGGGGGGGGTGAGAATGGGGGTGTTGGGTGGGGGGGGGGGGTGTTTGGGCGTGTTGGGGAGGAGCTGGGTTGGTGGTAGGGGGGGGGGTGTTAGGGGGGAGGGGGAATGGATTGGGGGGGGGTGGGGGGGGGGGGGTGGGGGGGGGGGGGGGGGGGGGGGGGTGGGGGGGGGGGGGGGGGGGGGGGGGGGGGGGGGGGGGGGGGGGGGGGGGGGGGGGGGGGGACCAGCCACATCCATGTCATCCCCGCAGTGAGTCAGCCTGGCGAAGGTGCCGTGCGGCAACAGCCGAAACACGCACGTCCGCGTCATCGGCTTTCAATTAGCATACCGACCACCCACTCCCTCACTCCAACCCATCCACTCTCCCCGGCCGAGCCCGGGAGAGTGGAGAGCATGTCAATCAGAAATAATCACGCCTCGGCCTGATTAGCCCCGTAATAGCGGGCAGCTTCGCATCCACGCACGCCTGTCACTTTAATTACGTGGCAGGTTAATAACGAAGGGATGGCGGCCGCGTCGACTCCCCCCCCCCCCCCCCCTCCTGTTTTTCTTTTGTACTCCTAGACGTTTCTCTCCGGGCGTTGCGTAACTTTGGCCGCTGGTCGGTGGTTCTGTGGGGGTCCCTGGGAGAGGCTAGGGCACTGCTTCATGGTGTCAGCTCAGGGATGAAGTGGGGGCAAACTCTGGGGTGTTCCACGTCCAATTACCCCCCACTGGCGGTTTAGGAAGGGGGGGGGGTGGCTGTGTTTATTTCTGTGCTCGGTCTTGCCACCGTGACTCTTCCTCAAACACAGTTAATTGGTCCCCAGACCACTGTGGCGCCATTGAGCTGATGTCCATGCTCTTAATGAGGGGCCCGGCGCAATGCAGGAGCCAGCGCTCACAGTGTCGGCCTTGTCTCCTTATGGTGTGGGACGCTTTCATCCTTTCACACTCCCACCTCTCTCTTTCTCTCTCTCTTGCTCGCTCTCAGCCTTTATCTCTCCATGGTTCTAATTCTGTCTCTCTCTTTCTCTAAGCATTTTTTTTCTACGGTTCTCATTCTGTCTCTCCCTCTCTCCCTCCCTCCCTCCCTCCCTCCCTCTCCCCTCTCTCTCTCTCTCTCTCTCATCCCCTCATTCGGTCTTTCTTATGTTTCTCATTCTCTCGCTCACTCCACGTCTCTCTCTCTCTCTCTCTCTCTCACCCTACCTCTCTCCCTCCCTCTTTCACCCTCTCTCTCTCCCTCTATCTCTCTCTCTCTACAGTTCTCATGCTGTCTCTATCTTCCTCTCTCTCTCTCCCTCCCTCTTTCACCCTCTCTCTCTCCCTCCCTCTCTGTCCCTACCTCCCTCTTTCTCCCTCTCTCTCTGCAACTGGGAAGGCAATACCTTTTCGATTGGAGCTAAACGCTCTATGTATTTTCTACTATAGTGATGCAGAGCAAAGTGTGTTAGAGAGTCATGCCGAGCTTTGAAAGTTTAAGATACTTACATTACGAAATCATTTCCTCAGCGACGTCTTGTTATGGTCACGTGGCGGCGATTTTGATTCGCTGGCGGCGATGTCTATTATGTCAAAGCCTGTGTCTGCACGTCAGCGCTTTTCTCTTGTCGTCTGCACATGTGGATTTGGTTTTTTTTCCACTTCTGCTTTGCTCATGTAGAAGACGTTCCCTCCATCAGGTCCTGTCGGCCACACCTCACTGGTCCTACACTGCTGACAGCAGAAATAAAGAAGGAAAGTAGAACGAAATGAAGCACCACTATGAAAGCCATTGGAAGCACACAGAGGAGATGTAGGGCATCCATATCCATGACTCTAGCAAATATTGAACCCGCATGACGAGAGTGTAGGGCTTCCCGCTCACTCACTCCTCCTCCTCCTCCTCCTCCTCCTCCTCCTGAGATGTAAATGGTTGTTTCGCCAGTTGGCTGTGATGCATTTTTAAACAGGCACAGCGGCAGACAGAACATGAATGTGTTGCAATGGCAAACACTCAGGGCCCGTGGCCCTCCATCTAGAACTGCCTTGTCACACACGGATATACAAGCCTTCAAAACACACAGCCACAAATGCACGTAAGCCCACAATCACACGCACGCACGCACGCACGCACACACACACACACACACACACACACACACACACACACACACACACACACACACACACACACACACACACACACACACACACACACACACACACACACACACACACACACACACACACACACACACAATCATGCCCACCAGTAGTACACACATAAATACACACATAGCCCTGAAAATGGTAGTCATTCATCACCCCCCCCCCCCCCCCCCCCCCCCCCCCCCACCCACACACACACACACACACACACACACACACAACCACTACAATGGTGGAAAAGGACCCATCTCTCAAAGCAAGCACCTCCACCGCGGCGGTGCCCAGAAGCCAGGCATCAAAATGCTGCCTGTCATCCTCAGTCATCCTGCAGCACCCCCGAGGGATGGATGACAACTCCTGTCGTTTATTCCGTGGCGAGGCGGGAAAGTTGTCGAGTTCACGGCGCCAGTCCGGGTCCAGGAGGGCAATCGGGATTAACACTTAATAGACAGACACTTTGCAGTGGAGTCGTTCGATTGGTGGTTGTGGTTGTTTTTATTTGTTTATATCATATTATTCCACGGAGGTTTGATGCCACTCGTCTATACCTCTTTATAGCCGCGCCGTTTTCATTTTCCGTTTTATGGCACAATTCAGCTGCGATATGAGGGCATTCTTTTCGCGGGACAGATAGCGATAAATAATATATCCTCAAGGCATGTGCCAGCTCCATTTTGTATTTTTGAATGCTGCTACCCTTTGACTCGACGCATTCTGCTGGTAGAAGGAGGCTTTGCAGGGAAACACGAGGTCAGACAAAATGGACGCAATACCCACATCCACTAATCCCGCAGCCTTTAGCGTCTATTTTGGTCCACGTTCTTATTTTAGTTAAAGGGGTTATTAAAGGGGTATTTCACCAGAACATATTTTGCTTCTAGCAAAATAGCCTTGTGGTATTTTGTATTTGTATACGAGTCACTCTATGAAGCTCAAAGCACACACAGAGCGTATTTCGGTTAATATTTGTGGCGCGACCCAACATTTTTTGTATACTCATTGTTTTATGGTACATGTAGCGTGGCAGTATTTCTTCACTCCCTGAAAAGAATCAAGTCTATTTTGGATGTGAAAATGGCACAGCCGTGTGCTTTGGGCTTGAGTCTGAGTTTGAAAACATTCTGGAGGATTTAACTGAATTAGAAAGATAAACTAAACGATAGATTCCTGGTGAATTCCCTATTCAATGTCGTCATCAATAAAACTCTGACCTCTTCGACTGACCCTCTGTATTCGAGCTGATACAGAGAGCGCCACTAACACTGACTGGATCTCTCCATTGCTTTCTTGTCATTGCAGGAACTCACCAGCACAACTATAACCATGTGGCTCTCGGTAGCCCCACGCGCACCCCTAAGAATGGTAAGCTCACGCTAGCTAGCATGACCGTGAACAAGAAAATACATATGTGTGGTTTTTATGTATTTATTTAATTAATCAATCGATTAACCAAACACTAAAATCCAACCTTCACACAAGTTAGCTAAAGATGCTATGCTAGTCCACATAGAGCATGTGCAAATCCTAAATATCAAATGATAATACCACCCAAGCACATTTTGAAAAACATCTTTAGAAAACATTTACCAAGAATAGTTTATATACAATTTCCATTTAACAATTTTCTCCATCTACCTTTTAATTGGGTTTTGATATTTGTCTTGTACTTAGATTTGAGGAATATATGGTTAAACTTAGTATAAGAAGGAAGGGGAAAAAGGACATAAAATACTGGATCTGATTTGTTCTCTGTTTGTTTTAACTACGACTGCTGTGATGTGGCAGTTTGATTTATATTCTGTTTGTTTCCACCCTCCGGAGAGTAAATGCAGCCAGCTACAGCAGCTAGCATGCAGACGCTCTAACAGTCAAAGCTATGTCGGGATGCTATGGTTGAGCTAGCTCTTCCTGTATGTACATAATGACTATATGTTCCATTTTACACACATTTATACACACAGACGCACACATAAACACACACGGTTACACACACACACACGTACAACACATGCACACACAGACACACATGCACACGCACGCGCACGCATGCCCGCTCCGATAAGGGAGTGCAACGGTGAGGTAATACCTTTGAGATCGATGAAAAACATGAAAAATCGATTTCAACAACACAACTAACATGGAGACTTTTGATCACAGGGCGCCCGAAAGGAGTTTAAAATGTCAGTGTGTGTGTGCACGGTGCAGTTTTCAGATAAGGCCAACTGTTTCAGGCCCGTAGGACTAGAAAAAGGAGCAGAAGGTTTCTCTGTGCAGTAAATCAAGGAGCACAAATGGCCACTCTGGTCTCCCGTCGGTTGCCTCAATCATCCAGGCCATATTCACTATCAATTGCCCCATCATCAATATATCAGATCCACTCAGCGGGTAGTTTAGATGCGGTGAAGGTCCTAACAGCTGTGTTGCTGGGATTTTATTTTCCATCGCACGTTTCTGAAATATCCTTTTTGTGTTTGCTTCTTGCTTTTATTTATTATAATTTCCTTTTGTTTCGGTTACGGTAGCTCACCGATCATTGAGACGTGGTAAGTCATATGCATGCATGCATTCATTTGTAACGTAGAAACACAGACAAAATGAAATTCCAACGCACATTGTCATGATTTCCTCCACCCCCCTGCCTTTATGTTGTCTCCCTGTACGACCTTTGACCTGTCTGGTGTGGTTTAGCGGGCCCTGGATCAACAAGTACACGTACCACCCGAGAGGATCACTAATCTGATCCCGTGTTAACCTGTGTTGCTTGACCCCAGGCCTGTGTGGTTTTGGTTGTGGTGCACCGCTCTGTGTTGTGGTAGACCGCGCTGACCCCGTGTGTGTATGTGTAGGTGTGTAGGTGTGTAGGTGTGTGTGTGTGTTCTGATATTGAGATTGACCCAACCGCATGCCCGCCTGAACCTAGGTCTCGGTAAACGACCCACCCCACCTCAACCCAACTGTGTTAAGACAGCTCCCTCGCACTCTATACTTCTTAATACCTGTCCCATTTTTCCACTGATTACAGATAACCTTTTAAAAGGGCACCTTTGTGAGCCCTCCACCCCGCCCCCGCGCATCTCCCATTACTCCACCCTGCAACCACCTCCTTCACCCTGCCACCAACTCCTCCACCCCGCTATTCTCTCTTCATCTCCAGTTTTATCCTTCTGCTTGGACTGTCCTTCCTCATTACTTTTATCGCCATTTTGTATAGTCCTCTTTTCAATCTATCCCTCCACTTTTTGCTCCATCATCCTATTTGCCCCCTGATCCACCCTCTCTCTCTCTCAAACCATCCATCCATCATCCCCCCACACGCCACCCCTATCCCCTTGTACACACACACACACACACACCTCCCACTGCGGTTGTGACTAGCCCCCACCCCTTTATTTCAATCTGTCGGTTGGAAGGGGTGGCTGGCCCCGTTCCTCACCGCTGTGCACCCGCTGTCAAGCCACCCTGCCGCCCCCCCCCCCCCCCCCCCCCCACCCCCACCCACCCACCCACCCACTCCGCCGGACACGCACACACACAGACACACATACTCCCGCGTACACAAACACACTCATGCTGGCAAACACACTAGCAAGGGAAAGAGGGAGGGAGGGAGGAAGATGACAGAGATGTGGAAGGGGGGGAGAGAGAAAAGGAAGAGGAAAAGGTGAGAGCGAGAGAGAGAGAGAGAGAGAGAGGGAAGAGGAGAGCGAGAGATGACAGATGTGGAATGGGGGTAGAGCGATAGAACCAAGGAAGTGGAGGATGTGAGAGATAGAGACTGAAAAGAAAGCAGGAAAACATTGACATGTAAGGCTAGAGAACAAAACGCAAGTGGTTGGAGGGTAAACAGAGAGACACACACAGAGACAGAGAGACAGAGACAGAGAGAGAGAGAGAGAGGAGTAGGGCACTTACACTTACAAATAAGACAAGAATGTGTGTGTGTGTGTGTGTGTGTGTGTGTGTGTGTGTGTGTGTGTGTGTGTGTGTGTGTGTGTGTGTGTGTGTGTGGCAGGGGAAGATAGGCCCAGAGGAATAATAGTGAAAAGGAGGGGTGGGTGGCAGGAAGATGACGGGTGGGAGGACACACACACACACACAAACGCAGACAAACACACACACACCCTTCAGCCTTTCCATTTCATATCACTGCTGCATCATCGGATGAATACCCCACCCGATGACATCACATGTGTCACAGGCGGGGTCTTGTTGTTGTCTGGTGTCTAATCAGGCGTTGTCGTTGATAGCCTTTGTCGAGCTGCGGCGGTGGACACACCCACACACAAACGCATGTACACACACACACACACACACACACACACACACACACCCTTCCTGCACTCCCTTCAGCTTCCACACTGTGCACACAGTCGAACCCCGCCCCTCCCACCCAACCTCCTCCCCAGCCAATGGGCTCGGGGATCCAAGTTAACCCCGCCCCCTCTACCCCCATCCCCCGGACCCTAACCCCAGGGTTGACGCGCCGCCGAACCCCACACATACAGCTTGTTTTCTCTACAACACCTCTCTCTGTCTCTCTCCTGTCTACTCTGTCCGTCTGTCTATATGTGTGTTGTGTGCGTCCGTACACCTCCTCCCCCCCCCCCCCCCACCAGAGAACAACCGGATGAGTGGCATCCTGACGTCCCAGACGGAGCCCTACGACCTGTCCTCCTCCCGCTCCTTCCAGAGTCTGTCGCACCTGCCGCCGTCCTACGAGGCGGCCGTCAAGGCTGACCTTAACGGCTTCTCCTCCCTCAAGAGACTCAGTAGGTCCCCGTCAGGCTAAGTTAGCCAGCCGCCAAGCTAAGCTAGCCATCCGCCAAGCTAAGCGAACCCCTGAGCGACCCCCGCCAATTCCAAGCTAGCTCCCACCAAGCTAGCCCCGTGTGCGTCTCTCTCTCTCTCTCTCTCTCTCTCTCTCTCTCTCTCTCTCTCTCTCTCTCTCTCTCTCTCTCTCTCTCTCTCTCTCTCTCTCTCTCTCTCTCTCTCTCTCTCTCTCTCTCTCTCTCTCTCTCTCTCTCTCTCTCTCTCTCTCTCTCTCTCTCTCTCTCTCTCTCTCTCTCTCTCTATATAAAGAAACCCAAAAGACAACAAAAGACACGCGCAATGAAGTCCCAGTCCCTGTGAATGGTAAACTACTGAGCTACTGGGCGTGTGATGCTCCTGCTGGTTTGGTGAAAAACAACATCTGTCTGTCCGTCCGTCCGTCCGTCTCTCTGTCTGTCTGTGAGTCTTGATGCACATGCACACTGCAAGTCCTTTGTTTTCTGTTGCTTGTTTGTTTGTTTAGTTTGTCTTCGACGTTTGTGCAGACAAGCCTCGTGAAATTGAGTGTATTACAAACTATGGACAAACAATATTGAATAATGAATGATGAGTCATGATAACAGTTGTCTTAAGTTCAACCCAGTAGGATACATAACCTTCTACTTGACTGTATTACAGTTTTGTAATCCCCTATTGTAATGTCCCATTGTTATATTATAAAAGAGCATTGTACCTTGTTAGAGTACCATGTTGTACCATTTAACTAATATCTCGGCCTACTGATCATGTTTTAAAGACATTTCTACAGACAAGTGGAAGTACATTGCTGATTGCAATGCATTATTACATATTAGTTAGTTAGTTAGTTAGTTAGTGAATAGTGATGAGAAATGGAAACTTGCTGGTCTTCCATTGTTTAGTCTACATGGTGTCTCCTGTGTTCAAGTGACTTGCATCCCACTACCAAAGACCGGCATATAGCCGTTTGCTTCTGTGAGCCTAGCCTGCCTTATGTAAATAATATACAGTACATCAAGGTTAATACATCTATCAAATCATATCCAATAAGCTTTCCCATTCACTACACAGCCCCCGAGTTTTCCCTTGAACAAAGTGGACCTGGCATGATGGCCTGCAGCCAAACACACACACACACACACACACACACACACACACACACACACACACACACACACACACACACACACACACACACACACACACACACACACACACACACACACACACACTTAATGAGCAACAACTCCATGCAGTCCGACGAGTCGAGCTCCAGAAAGCATTAGTCATTGCTCCTCCATGCTCCAGCGGCCCTGGTCGCTATAAAGACTGTTGCCTATAGAGAGAGCTGCGGCAGACCAGCCATAACACCCCCCCCCCCCCCCCCCCCCCTCCCACACACAGCGTATATAAAGCGCATTAAGCGGCTCATTTTACCAGGGGCCAGCTTTGGTATTGATTCAGGGGTGGCGCGGCCGATCCCGCGGCATAATGAGCTCTCATCTTGTGATATTCTGTAAAGTGGAAAGCAAATATGCCTTACGGCTTGTCTAGTTCCTCTGCGACCTCCCCAGTGGCAAAGCTGGCTCGCCAACGTCGAAAGCAGACGGAGCGGGCATTCACTAGCAAACCGTCTCTTGCTAACTTGTGGCTGACAGGCATCAATCGGAAGCTAAACCGCTAATGGTTTCCTACAGAAGAGGCAACTATTTACTGGTTTCCTCTTGTACGAGAAGACAAAGAATAATAAACAAATATAATTAAATTCAGCAACAAAAAAAAATGAAACTCTACCCTCCAACCCCTTTTCCCATTCACATCAAAAAAATGCTGCAGCCTGCGGAATTAACATAATAGAGTTCCTTGCATGAGGAATGAAAAAAAATGAAGGAAAATGTGAATTAAATGAACGCAATTGTCAAAGATAGTTGCTTCCTGAACGATTTTTTTGTTGCCAGGATTTTAAATGGAACAGTCTCCTCGGGCAATGTCATTCTATTCTCTCAGCCCCCTTCGACTTCTTCCTCCACAGCAAATTATCTGCTGCCTGCAAATAGCCAACAGGGCCCGTGCAAGATCTCTTTTGTTGCGTTGCTGTTTTGGGAGAAACGGACAGATCACAGTGGGATTGTGCTGGCGGTAAGACGGAGCCGCACTAGCATTGTTGGGGTAATGAACGCGGAGACTGGACTAACTGCATTAGCACAATGAAATAGTGACCGGGGGGTTTAGCAGAAACAGGAGACCCACGATAAGCTTTGTTCACAGACCTGGTTTCGTTTTTTTTGAATGTATGTTTTTTGCCCTAAAGAAAATGTAATGAAGGCCACTAGCGAATGGACGTGGAGTCCACAGAGCGTCGATGTGCCGCCTCCCAATGACTCCATTAACGACTGCTGTGTTTTGTTCATTCATTCATTCATCGATTTCATAATGTCTTTTCTATACGAGGTGTCAGAGGAGCAGGTGGTGTGAACTGGTGGTTACTGAGGAGGTCTGGCGCCCGTATATCCGTTTGAGTTCCAAATGAGGCAGTGCAGACTTCACAGCTCATCTGTGCCAGATGAGGAAAGCAGGGATTTGAAAGTCCTCCGCAGGGGAGTAAACTGACTAACTTTGTTCCCAGGCAACAAAAAAATAATAGAAAACAAAAATAGCAACAAATAGAAAATGTTTGTTTCCTGCAGCGGAGTCTCTATTTGATATACAACCCCAATGTGTGTGTGTGTGTGTGTGTGTGTGTGTGTGTGTGTGTGTGTGTGTGTGTGTGTGTGTGTGTGTGTGTGTGTGTGTGTGTGTGTGTGTGTGTGTGTGTGTGTGTGTGTGTGCGCGCGCGCGCGCGCGCGCGCGTTTATGGGTTATCATGTGTATCATAATCAATGTGTTGTGTATGCGCTCCCCTTGAGTGACTAGGGACCTTTTGAATCGTGGGGTGTGCGCATGGCTCCCAGTGTGTTATTAAATGAATGCGGCATGCAGTGTTGACATCCATCATTATCCACCCGCGGTTAGACATGGCGTGGAAACCCCTTTTGATCGGCTGCATTTAATATTTCAAATTGCATGTCCTACTCGTTCTGTGACAAGATGAGGGCAAAACATCTACCCAAGGACATGCGTACACGAAAACCCATTTGTAATTCTCCCACGTGATACAAATCTGCAACAGCTCGAATTAGCGGCCCGGCATGCGTACGAGGTGCTTGTCTGATATGACATTGTTCCAGTATGCTGTTGCACATGACCTTTGGAAAAGTTTGCCCCTGTGAGCCATAGGACGCCTGTTGAATCCCTGATGCAGGCCGGGCGCGTATGGGGTGTTTTGTGTGCCTAGCATGCTACACAGTCTGACTGCAACCCGACCCAATTCGCTCTGTTTGTCTCACCTCTCTACCTCCCCCCCCCCCCCCCCCCTCGTCCTTTCTCTTCTCCCCCCGGTGGTTTTCATCGCCACTTTGTTTCCCGACGCCATGCAGGGTCGTGTTCCACAAATGGAATTGCATTGTGTGGAGACACCGCCGTCCAACACTGCTCCTCCAGCTCCGACACACATTGCATCTCACACACCTGTCGACCCCACAACACCCACCCACCCTGACACCCTCCTCCCCCTCCTCCTGATGTCGTCGTCGCCCCCCCCCCCCCCCCCGCCCCCCTGGCTTCAGGTCTCAGGAACGACACCCACCCACCCTGACACCCTCCTCCCCCTCCTCCTGATGTCGTCGTCGCCCCCCCCCCCCCCCCCCCCCCGCCCCCGCCCCCCTGGCTTCAGGTCTCAGGAACGACACCCACCAACCCTGACACCCTCCTCCACCCACTTCAGATGTCGTTGTCACCCCCCCCCCCCTGCCCCCACCCCCTGGCCTCAGGTCTCAGGAACAACAACACCCCCCCCCCCCCCCTCCCCCCAACCCCAACCTCACCGCTCCTCTCCATACCTTGTCCTTTTTCTCTTCTGCTCCCCCTCCTCTGCAGCGGATAAAGAAGTGGACGATTACTACACGCGCAAGAGACACCTGCCTGACCTGGCTGCCCGCGGCACGCTGCCCCTACACGTGATCAAAATGAGCCAAGACCAGGTACCGCCACACAGTTGTTGTTGTTGTTGAGAGTCGAGTTCCTCAGGGTGCACAGGAACGTGCATGGAGAAGCACGTTTCCGTGCACACTAGAACCCCCTGGTTGGAAAAGCAAGCACGCTTTTCACTGCTTTTTCGCTTTTCCGTGCACAACGGTTAACCGCCAAGTCCATTCGGCTGGATCAGACGGACTCAATAATGGCCATGTTTAAGAAATAATGACACCGTCACTCACGATAATCCACAGAATTCACAGTTTAAACTTGTTTGTCTGGGATCTATATTTATGTTTGTGTGTTTATATACCTATTTTACCAAAGTACACCCTCAAGCTGTCTTCTGCTGGCTGAGATTTCAAATATAAATATTTATTCTTTGAGCGGCATAACCTAAATGGCTTTGGGCTCCCTTCTATTGAGTGGCATGAGGAGGCTCAGTCGAGGGGAAATGTGTAAAAATCAAGAAACTAACTGGATGAATAAAAACCACCAGTTAGAAAAGTAGGTTTGTCCCCTTTGGGTGAAAAGTGAAAGAATTCAAACATTAATTGAGAAACCCACAACTAATTACAGCGTTTCAGTTTCCCTAAATTGTCAGCCACTAGAGCCACAAGACCCAGGGAGAAAGCCGCTTGTTTGTGTTCTTATTAAATGGCAAAGAGTCAAGGGCACTCGATTTTGTCTCTGACAGTAGTCTCCCCTAGTATTTCCTTCATTCCGCTCCCAGTAAATCCCTTGTCCCGCCCCTTTGGTTTTGATTGACACGCCCCTCCCCCAATCATGTCTCCGTGCAGCACCGGGACCAGCAGCAGCAGCAGATCCAGCCCCCACAGCCTCCCATCTCCCAGGCTCCCCCCCAGCCCCAGTCCGCCTCCCAGCAGCAGCCCCAGAGGCAGCGACGGCGGGTCCAAAGGGCCATGTCCCAGGACCGGGTCCTCTCCCCGCAGAGGGCTCCCCAGCAGGCGGGCGACTATGTCCCGGCGGCGGCGGCGGCGGCGGCCGTCTCCGCCGCCGCCAACGGCATGTCGCCCTACGCCGGCCGCATCCTCTCGGACGAGCAGCTGCTGTCGGCCGAGCGGCTCCGCTCCCAGGAGCGCCTGCTGCCCCACGACCGGCTCTCCTCCCAGGACCGCCTCTACTTCAAAGACCGCCTCTACTCCAAGGACCGCCTGCTGTCCCAGGAGCACCTGTACGCCAAGGACCGCCACTACTCCCAGGAGCACCTGTACGCCAAGGACCGCCACTACTCCCAGGAGCGGCTGTACTCGCACGAGCGCCTGCTGTCCCAGGACCCCCTGCTGTCGCCCGACCGGCTGGTGATGTCACTGAAGCGCGGCATGGTGAGCAGCCACTCGGGGGGCGGCGGCGGCGGCGGCGGCGGCGGCGGCGGCGGCGGCGGCGGCTTCCGCGGCAGCGACAAGTCCATGTCGCGCGCCATCTCCCACACGGACGTCTTCGTGCCCACCACCCCGCTCATGGACCGCTACAAGATGAGCAAAATGCACTCCCATCCCAGCGCCACCAACACCAACGGCGGCGGCGGCGGCGGCTGCGGAATGCCCGGGGTCGGCGGCGGGGTCGGCGGCGGCGGCGGCGGCGCGCACGCCAACACGCTGTCCATGAACCAGACAGTGTCCAAGCGGCAGGCGTTTGCCTCGCGACGGACACACACGATGGAGCAGCTGCATTACGTCCCCCAGCACCAGCAGCCGCAACACTACCGCACAGGCAGCAAGACGGAAGTGACTGTGTAGCCGCCCCGGCCTGGCGGGGGAGTACTGTGCGCCGGCGTGAGTGTGAACCCGTGTGCGTGTGAACCCGTCTGCGTGAAAGTGCGTCTCGGACAGGGCTCCGGTAGCCGGGGGGGGGGGGGGGGGGGGGGGGGGTGCGTCCGTCGTTGGATTGGCGAGGCACGACAGAGACCGGGGGGGGGGCGCAGGTTCGAGGGCGCAGGTTCGACGGGTGTGCGTTTGCGGTTGACGGAGGGGGCGTCCGTGGGAAAGACAGCGCCCCCCCCCCCCCCCCCCCCCCCCCCCACCATCCCTGGTGTCCGTCTAGCCGGAGGGGTAAGGTCTCGGCGGAAAACACGAAGCGGTTCCTCAGAGACGTGGAGAAGAACAACACTGTATGTACAGCCTAGCCCGGCGGAGGGGATCCGGCGAGAAGCGTTCTCTCTTGTGCTAGAAAGAGTTTAGCATTGTCGAGCTGACTTCCTTATTCATTAGAATGTCTCCACTGCCCCAATAATCCATCCGTGTGAAGCCCCGATGAAAAGACGTGGATCGTGTGTGTTTTAAGGCTTTATCAGTCCCTTTGTTCATCCAATGTATTCTGTGACCTTTTCTGGGGAATCTTAAAGGGCTCTGCGTGGTTTCACATGAGGACTGTTGATCGGCTCAAGGCGACACACGAAACCGCTGGCGATGAGCCACGAGGAGCCGGTAATAACTTTATAAATATATAAATAGGAATATGAAAATGATCATTTGTAAGCCCAGTCCTACTCACAGCTATAGATAATCTCACGAGAGAGTGAAATGGATGCTCGTAAGCTCTTCCATTTGGGTGGCTCTTGACGGACGTTCCATTTCTAGTGAAAAAAAAGAAGACATATATTAAAGAAAAATCACACACACACAAAGAAAAAAAGAAAAGAAAAAACGAAGTGGTTTTCGCGGGTTATAAAGCACAATCAAATAAAATGTTTTTTTTTTCTGTTGCGTTTAGATTTGATTTTTGATTCCTTTTTGATTTTATTAGTGATGGCTAGCTTGTATCAGTTTGTTATTAAAGCAGCACTATGTTCCTTTGCTTCCAGTAGATGATTGTAAATAAGCTATTCTAGAAGCAGTATTATGAATATGGGCAGGTCTGTCCCGGTTGGACCTTGTACTAGACTGTCTCTTTTTTCAGTAGATTCTGAAACAAATATAACGAATTATCACTGTTTTGTGAGTTCAGAATAGAAACCCACTTAACTAAAGTATTTGACAGGATCTATTAATACTATATTGTGTGTGTCTTTTTGCAAAACTGTTTCCGGTAGAGGGGGGGTGGGGGTGGGGGGAGGGGGGGGGGGGGGGGTGGAAGGGTGAGCGAATGTGAAGTGGACCGGACCATCGGTTGGTAGGACTGAGGGGTTCCGTTCACATGAGAGGACTCGGACGTTGTGAAAAGAGAATGATGATGCTTGTTTAAAGTAGGGTCAAATAAAACCATCCATATTTTTCTAACCGTTGAACGTCTCTGCGAGGCTCTGTATTTTGTGTTTCTGATGCCACTGCAGCAATCGCCATGTCTCCCCCCTCCATAGCACACACGTTTGGTAGGAACAGTATTTCCGAGCTACAGTCGTGTTATCACGTTGTTATTACTGTATTCTTATAACTAACGACATCTGACCATCTTAGGAAACACACAACCTAACAACTAATTGTATTGTGGAACTATGGATTTAATATTTGAACAGCACAAATCCTCAAAAACCGTATTGACAACATAACATTTCTTGTTTTAAAAACAGGAATGCAGTCCCTGGTGTGTGTCACATTAAGCCTCCAGAAGCATAGACAATTTATAGGACGCCCATTTTGACATTGGATTATATATCGTTTGGTGTATTTGACAAACAAACACACACAGACACAGACAGACACACACACACACACACGCGCCTCACTTCTGTCTGTTTGGCCATGATATACGGCAGCGGTGTCGGGCCAGAGCGATGCTTCACGTTGATGTATGAATTAATATTGCTGACTTTAATGTTGGTCAGTGCAATTTCAAAAGCCCTCTTTAAAAATGCATGGATATCCATGAGGCGCAAATGACAATTCACACTGCAAACAACAGCAGCGGCCATCACAATAACAGGCCGGGAGCGGTGGGACAAGAGAAACGAAATAAGTTTGGCTTTTCAATTTACGCTGATCCTCCAGGCCATCAGCATTTAAATGAAAATATGAGTGCAATCAAAAGGAATGGGTGGCTGGGAGAGAGCAGCTGAAGTGAGGTGTTGGTGGTGGTGGTGGTTAGGATGGGGGAGGGGGTGGTGTTATCAGGAGGACGTGAAGGAGCAGCATCGCCAGGAACAAGGGAGGAGAAGGAGGCGGCGGGATGAGGAGGTGGGGGTGATGGGGGATAGGTTGCCCTCCATAAAATAATCACTGGCTTTTAAACTGTCTCCGCCACCACATATCACGCAGCACACATTTTGGACCGCAATGCACTCCTTCAACTCCTCCCATCTCTAACAGAAGGAGGAGGAGGAGGAGGAGGAGGAGGAGATCTTGCTATGCCTGTTATGGAGTGAGTGTTAGATCAGCATCTTAAGGCAAAAAATAAAAGTGTTTTTAATACTTCCAAGAAAAGCACAAAGTAATAACGATGATAAAACCTTAGCTTATCTAAATGCCTACCGGCAATTCAGGGTCTTTGAGAAGGAGTAATGGTATGCAAACATTGATTTAATTAGTGGAGAAGATATCTAGTATTTAAGTGTTCTATCATTTTCCACTTGCATAAATTATTGCGGTGACTATGGCTGATAAACAAAAGAATGCCCTTAATTATTCAAATTCTTAATCCCAATTATCACAACCACATTTCTGAACAAACTTTAACAAATGTGCGAGCCGCTTGTTCACAGTACCGATGTTCCAATGTGGAACCACAATTCATCTTCATTAATTTGTTATTAGCAAGTTAGCTAGCTTTGTGGGAACTCGGGAAAAACAAATCTGGCACAAAACTAAATCATTGTCAATTCTATGATCTAATCGCTTGGGCTCTCTCTCTCTCTGACACACGCACACAATGTATGTCCCACAATACTGTGCAACTCCGCATCTTATCTCGCTGCTCACAGAGTCCAACTCCAGCTATTCACGGTAATCCACAGATTGTGGCCCGATTCTAACAGACAGTTGTTTTTTTTCTCTCTAGTTTTCTCTTTTGCGGCAGATGCCAGGTTTAGATAAACATTTAATTAGCGGACTCGTCAGCTCTGTCAAAGCTAATTATTCCCAATTCCGAGGCCGGTGGCCAGAAGACAGAGCAGCTCTTCACAGTGGGTCCATTAAAAGAGAAGCTGTGACTGCGGCCTACTTTCTGGACGGGACGCGAGGAGGTGGTGGTGGTGGTGGTGGTGGTGGTGGGGAGGGGGAGGGGTCACCCCAGACCAAGGCTGCCAGACGAGCACACTGAGCAGCAGAGCTATTCCTGCCATTCCTCCGCATCCACCACCACCACCACCCTCCTCTGGGTGGCTGGGGCGAACCAACATGGCTCCCTTTATATTGTGCCACTTCACACACGCCTCTGTTGGGAAAATGAATACCCAACAAAACAAAACCAAAAACCAAATAAACCAGAGTGGGAAGAAGAAAACTTTATTACATTAGACCGTTGCAGTCTCCCGCTGCCTCATAGGCCCCGCAATTCAAATGAATTTGGGCCTGTGAGGCCTGAATAACGCAGTTATTCTATGCCTTAGTATGCGTCCCCTGTCAGAACAGCCGTGATCAGGGCTAGCTATGGATGCAATAGGCCCCACGTGGCCCGACGTTAACAGCAGACATAGGCCTACAGCTCGCTGCCGTACGGAGACTGGACGAACAAGGCAAAGAGACATGCGGGACAATCAGATGTAAAAGGGTCATTGAGGTTTTGTTGCATCCAAACCATAGGTCATACATAGAGGGAGTCGATGGCCGATCGCTCTTATTACGCCAAGTTATCCCTGCTCTATGGGATCATTCGAGACATTTTCTCCACCATTATATGTAAGGGATGTCAAGGATGGAAGGTGATGACATCATCACGATCATGAGTGTAGCACGCTGCGTAGCGCGCTAGGCAGCGCGTGCTGTGCAGCCATACTCGGGGGGGGGTGGAGAATGAAAGAGCGTGGAAAGCAGGTCCAACAGTTCACCTTGTCATTCCAGTCACGCTTGGAAATCACATTAAGTCAATTCTGGCGTGAATACACAAAATATATATAAAATAATGCCCCCCTCCACCACTCCCTAAAAATGCCATGTTCACACGCAGTCTACAGACACACACACTTAGGCAGGGCCCTGTATGATTTCCCCACCCTCCCATTAAATCACCATCTAAACTATATAGGCAGATGCTATCAGCTACGCTATCAGCAATGCTATCAGCTACGCTATCAGCTCTATAGGGTACGCTCTGCACGGAGACGGGATTCCATCTTCCATAATGCCTCCTGAAGGTGTCATTTGGGGGGTTTGATTGATCCCCTTCTACCCCCAACACACACACACACACGGTAGATCTTCCTCACATGTTCATCCTCCTTACATATCTCCCGGAACACAGTTTAGACTCCCCAATAAGGAGAAACGTACATAAGCCCTTGTGTGTGTGTGTGTGTGTGTGTGTGTGTGTGAGAGCATTGGAACAGTACTGAAACATCAGTGTGAAGAACACAGAAATAAATTGCATCCTTCTCATCGGCCTCTGTGTGTGATTTACACTGTCTCCTTGTGGGAGCTGAGCACACACACACACACACACACACACACACACACACACACACACACACACACACACACACACACACACACACACACACACACACACACACACACACACACACACACACACACACACACACACACACACACCTCTCCATCATAGATTTATTGTCAAGATTTTTCACATCTTCTAGAGAGCGTGAGGGACAGCAAGATAGAGAGGGAGGCATTGAGCGAAGGAGGGAGAAAGTAAGGGAAGGAGGGAGGCAGGAGAACTGAAAAGGTGCTCTCTTCTCTTCTGTCAGGCAGACTGGAGAGGGAAGATAGCAAAATAACTGCATATTGGCACCAAATGTTAAAAAAAACGGGATAAACTGTGGTGTATTCAAAAATAAAAACTAAATGGGCAATCTGGAAGGGGACGATAAAACATCTTTACTCACCAAGTTGCTCCAGAAGTAGGAAAGTTTCTTTAGAACCGTTTTTCCTTTTTTTGGCCTTGAAAATGTGCTGTCAAAGTAGAAATATAGAGCAGATACATTATTTCTTTTCTTTTTTTATAAAACGATAAAAACGGACAAAGGTTGGCTCAGTGCCATTTTAGAAACGGGGGAGTCTGCTGCAAGGTTGCGTTTAATCACGCAATCCCTTCATTAACTATTGCTTACGATTATAAAATGTAGGTCCTATTTCTTTGATATGAACTATAATTAAAAGTGTACTATACCACAACCAACTACATCTCGATGAGTGGGAATTAAAAGGACGGAGGGAAAGAGTACCCTGGTGTATGATTTATTAACTATTACAAAAGTAGTAATATACAACACTTCAAATACAACACAAATGGTCTTGGTTATCCAACACCAAATATCACGTATCGTTTCGTCAGATTGTTTTTTATTCACAGTGATGATAGTGTATTGACTTTCTAAAAGTACATTGGTTGAAAAATTATATTCAGCGGTTTATAAGAATTTAAAATAAGTAACTCAGTGAAGCCTTGCAGGGCCACATTGTTCGCCTGAGTGCTACGCTGTCCAGGTCCAAATTGCAGCTAAATTGAACGTTTTTAAATTGACAGTCTTATCTAATCTTTTCTTAAACAAAGTAACTTTCATCCAAAGGGAGAGTAGGCCCACTTTAAATTCACCCCACCATGTGAAAGACTAGGATATCAAGCTGAAGTTAGCACAGAACAGCGTATAATTAAGCATCATTCAAGATAAACTATTAAATTACCACACAAAACAATACTCACACTTGGGACAAAAGAGGCCCCCATCGATTCCAAACCACATTAATACAAAAGTATAAATATTTGATCTTCTGTAAAACGATATCTTTTTTGGAAAAATGGGACAAAATTAAAAAAATCTAAACGAGATCTTGATGATCACAATCGGCGTGTGTGTGTGTGTTGGGAGACAAATGTGTGCTAGGAAATGAGTCATTGAATGATTGACTGGGCGGGTGTTATGAGTGAAACATTGAAATGAATGAAATATTCGGCTTTGCTGACGGTTCTACGCGGCGTTGGGAGTTGGTGCACACGATTCTCCAACACACCGTCTCAAGAGAGAAGGAGGAGAGCGGTTTGTGTTCTGCAGCAGACGCAACACAGTGACTACAAACGATCATCTGGACTCTGACGTCAGAGACTCGCAAGGCTTTACAGCTATAGATCCTCTATCTATAGCTCATGTTTGGTTACATTCAAAGGCTGGTATGTAAAATAATGTTGATTGTCAGTTTTGCAGGAAGAATGTGAGGATTTATGCTATTAAATATGAATGTTCTGGACTTATTGGCAAACATAATATTATGGCTTTCAGGTGGTCCTAAACATTTAGCAGTTCTGTTAATGAATAGCGATTTAACATTATATTTGATTTTGATTATGCAATGATGGTTGTGGACTCTACATGGTTGTAAATAACACAGTTGTCATTCACCAAATGTGAAAGATGTGATTTGAATAATTACAGCGCATACATAATCAACATACAAATAAATATGCAGCAACAAATTGTAAATTCAAATCATTCCATCATAACACTGTGCCTGATGTATTGGACTGTATATGAACAGTTTAAAACCTGCCCGCACGTCAACACTCTCTGAATGGTGTCAGAGATTAGTCTTTCCCTTCCTGGATATTGTTTCAAGGGGCTTGTTTCCTCAACCCTGTGAAAAGACAGAGCAACAACACAATTAAATGTAACACTACGGTCGTAGAAAAACATAAATCAACATTGTCTACCCCCTTTGAACTCCATACACAAGTTATTACTCTGTTTTCAGTGTCCTCAGAGGCATCCAAAAAATGCAGCGGTATTAAATGCAAGGGGTTTTCTTTTAGTGTGCTCTCACATTTGTACTTTCAGGGATATTGAATAACTTATTGTGACATTTTTCGTTTTTTAAACAGAAACCGTATTCATTACTAGCCATTGTCTCAATGTTGACAATGTAAACCAACCTAGACCAAACTAAACAACCTAGACAAAAGAAAAATTACACCAAACAAAATCAACCTAGACCAAATCAAGCCAATCTAGCACTAACCAAACTAGACCAAACCAACCTAGGCTAAATCAACCCAGACCAAACCAAACCGACCTGGACCAAACCAAACCGACCCAGACCAAACCAAACAACCCTGACCAAAGATAACCAACCTAAAAAAATAACCCACCACCCCAAACCAACATCAACTAAATCAACTAAAAACCAGCCCAAACCCCTTCTATAAACGCACAGCAGGGTGTTCATTATATCTGCAGGAGCAGGGCCACGCCGGCCAGGGTCCACTTGGAGGGCTTCTCCTTGGTCTTGAGGTTGTAGGTCCAGATGTAGGTGGGCCCCCTCTGCCGGGTCTTGTAGACGGGACACGCGTACACGTTGCGGACCTCCTGCTTGTCCACGGGGATGGCCCGGATGAAGATGACTGGCATGGCAGGCGTGAGCTCCTTCAGGCGCGCCTCCACAATCATGCCGGTCTTCAGACGGAGAGAGAGAGCGAGAGCGAGAGAATATGGATAAGTGGGATTTGACTATCTTTGACAGATTTCACAGAACAAACATTTACTTTCTGAGGTGAGGCTTTATCATTCGGCTGACCGAATGCCAACCATAGTTCGTTAGGTAGTTAATTACTGCACCAAATGTGAACTACTCGTCCATTTATTTACTTATGTTAGTACCGACAATACAAAGTACCACTAACCCTTTTGAAAGAGTGCTTGAATAAACCGTGTATTTATTGTGTGCCCTTGAAAAGAGGAGAATGTGAAGTTGGCACCGACTTTGAAGTCGTGCTTCTTTTAAGCGCTAGGCTAACACTTTACTGAAACAGTGGAAACACTGAAACACTGAAGCAGTGGAAACGTTGAAACAGAGGCGTCTGTCTGGTAGTTCAGTAGTTCATCTCTCCCTGCTCCTGACACACACGCGGCTACACGACGACTTTCATGCAATGAAAGTAAATCCCGATGACTTTGGGGGAGCCCAGAGGACGAAGCCCTAATTGCATTGGCTATTGGCAATAAACTTCAGTGCTCTTTAAGTGTCCGACATAAATTAAACCTCCCGACACACAGCATTGCATGTCAGCATTGGCAAAAAAAAACTAAAGAAACGTATTATAATCCTGCTATTCAACTTTTTGTTTTGCGTACGGACGGAATCAATCAGACAACAGACATTGTCGACTCAATTAGGGGAATCAATTGAGTGATTGTAAATGTAACATTGTTGTCTGCAGGGTAGTAACCAATCCAATTAATCAATGTGACTCCACCTAAACAATTCCTTATCTAGGCCGTTCAGCCTCAGAGGAGCCAGAAAGCAACCAGCCCGATCGCTTGGAATTCGGGAGGAAGACGCATTTCCGGTCGAGTAGGCTGTGCAAAAATCGAAAAACAGTTTTACGGCTGGAAAGCAACGCATGCATGAATAAAACTGTTTGTATAAGTAATCACCAGTGTACATCACTGTCCGATGTGTCAACAAAAAAACATGTAAAATACAGCATAATTTCCACATTCTCTACCGTTAAGCGTTCTCAGCTGTCCTGTATATATTTAACCTTCTCTGATGTCCCAGACCTCCCCAAATAAAAGTCAATGATAAAGATGAGCAGCTTCATGAGAAATCGTCAACTCACATTGCTGCGCATGGAGCTCAGAGCTGACTCCAGATGGAGCGGTGCATCCCTCTCCCATTCACACTCCCCTGCTTACTACCAGCCAGCCCCCCCCCCCCCCCCCCCCCCCCCCCAGCCAGCCGCCGGCACAGAACTGCCCTCAGGCCTCCAGAGAAGAGAGAGAGAGAGAGACAGAGGAGAGAGAGAGAGAGACCAGAGAGAGAGAGAGAAAGAGAGACCAGAGACAGAGAGAGAGAGAAAGAAAAGGAAATTAAAGGAGAGAAGAGAAGAGAAAAAAAGGTGGAGAGAGAAGGAAAAAGGTGGGAGAGAAAGAGATGGCATAGGCAGAGGAGGAGAGAGGAGCACAAACAGGGTGGAAGAGAGGAGCAGATATTGGAAAGGGCAGGAGAGGAAAGAAAAGAGGAAAGAGGAGAAGAGAGATTGGAAAAGGAGACGGAGGAGAATAGGGCAGAGAGGGGAGAGAACAGAAAGGAACAGAGAATATGGACCGAGAGGAAAGTATAAGGGAAGGGAGAGAAGCAAAATACAGCAGAAACCAGAGGAGGAAAACTAAAAGGAAAGAAAATGGACTTCAAGTTAACAGAAGGGAAACACTAGTACAGATAAGAGGAGGAGAGGCATACAAGTTTTATGGGCAAGAAGAGAACGCGAGGAGGACACGAGTGAGAGGATAGATGAAGGGAGGATGGAAGAGAGGTGGGTGGAGGAAGGGGAGTGCTACAAGCGCACCAGTGGGGCATCTCTTAGCTGCCTCCAACTTTAATGAGAGAGAGAGAGAGAGAGAGAGAGAGAGAGAGAGAGAGAGCGAGCGAGCGAGAGCGAGAGAGAGAGAGAGAGAGAGAGAGAGAGAGAGAGAGAGAGAGAGAGCGAGAGAGAGAGAGAGAGAGAGAGAGAGAGAGAGAGAGAGAGAGAGAGAGAGAGAGAGAGAGAGAGAGAGAGAGAGAGAGAGAGAGAGAGCGAAAGAGAGAGAGAGAGAGAGAGAGAGAGAGCGAGGGAGCGAGAGAGAGAGAAAAGCAACGGCGGGTCTAAAGAGTGATTTAAGTGTTAAGTGCATGCTCTGCACATTCCCTCATTAGCAGGTCTACAGGGATGTTCTTGGAAATGTGGGTGTGAGTGCCGGAGCTGCAGGCGTGTGGACGGATGGAACCTCTGAGAGAGCTGAGTAATGCACTGTGTGTGTGTGTGTGTGTGTGTGTGTGTGTGTGTGTGTGTGTGTGTGTGTGTGTGTGTGTGTGTGTGTGTGTGTGTGTGTGTGTGTGTGTGTGTGTGTGTGTGTGTGTGTGTGTGTGTCCCCGGTGGCAGCACGCTAACTGGATAGACAAAAAATAAAAATAAAAATTCTTATTTTTTTTAAACAATTTAAAATGAACTTGCTCAAAGGGCATGCCGAGGTATGTTAATGAAGGCAGTGCTGGATTTGTGCATTTTGTTTTTCATTGGAATTTGGTCCGAAAATAAAATAGCTGTACATTTTTTGTATTTTTCCAAGTCGGTAGTTTGCAGGTTTTTTCTTTCCCGGTGCTTAATGTCCCAGGTAAGGATCATTGACACCGGACACACTGAGGCATTAGCTGTGTTATTAATGTGCTTGCATGTGTGTGTGTGTGTGTGCGCGTCTCCAGCACCTGTCTACGCCTCCCGTCCTGTAATTAGTTGGTTAATATCTCTGTCCCGAGCTAATATGACAAACGAGCATCGAACAACTCACCTGCGTGTCCCAGCGCGCCCCCTCCATGAACAGCCCGTGCACGTAGGCGCCTTCCCGCGGCGGCGCGCTAAAGTCCTCGCGGTTCTTCTTGGTGACATCACACTGCAGACACATCCTGTCCAGGGGCCACTCGTTCCTGTGACAAAATAAAAGCGTTGTCGTGACGGCTTTTGAAATGGAGTAGATAAGGTAAAAAAATAAATAATAATGGATTAATTATTTAAAGACGTTAGTGTGACACGGAGATAATTGATCTGACAATCATGGGTGAACTCCCATCCGTCAACAGCATTGATTAAAAAAAAATAGTCCCTAACAGTCCCTAATGCATACATGCAAGTCCTTGTATCCTTGTATCTATGGACATAAATGATAAGATGTGATAAAGTCTTCTGGGTACTAGCCCAGTAAAATATTATGGATATGAAGGTGTGGCTATGATGTGTGATTATACTAAATAATATACCATGGTATTTTAAATGATTAATGTATCAATAGTGAAAGTGTTTTTACTATTGATTCAGTTCTCGGTTTGCGACGATTCATTCAGGAGAGCATGCTAGACAATCTTTTGAAGGTTCCCTCGGTTCCAAGAAAAGTCAACTTATCCTTTACCCAAAAAAATTCATTTTGTGTGACTGTGGGACCCAAGCCCACACTCAGAAAACCCTGAGCACACCGGTAATGGTGATCCTTTTGTTACAGGGATTGCATGCATCGTCACGACCCACATCCAACTAGTCTCTCGGGACAGACAGCGGCTTGCATGATATTTTCTCCAGCCCACAGGTCTGTACTTTAGGTAGCCACATCTTGAGTGACCGCGTCCAGAAATCCAGAACCTGATCCAAGGTGTCGCGACCAATTTCGACACGGCGTAGAGAAAAAGACCAACCCGGAAACATAAAGCCTAAGCAGGCGATTGTAATGCATAGCTTAATACCGTGTCGTGATTGGTGGAAATACCTCTCTGGATTTCTGGGTGTGCTTACTCAAAACATGGGTCCCTAAAGTACAGGCAACATAAAAATAAAAATAAAAATAAAAGAGTAAACCTCCAACTGGATCACGACCCATTTTGAGTCCCGCCACATAGTTTAAGAAGCTGCTGTGAGTCAACTACCAAATCAATCCCTCAGCCAGCCAGAGCCCTGTGTACAGCGCACACCCCCACCTTCTAGCCATGGCCTGCATGATGGCGGTGAGGAAGGATTGGGGGTTAAAGAAGCCAGCCAGCCACACTGCGGGGGGCAGACAGAAGTCAGTGGCCCAGGCCTCCAGTTCCTTGATCCGGGCCAGCAGGTCGGTGAACCAGAGGGTCAGGCCTGACATGGATGGGTAGGCCCGCTGGGTCCAGCTGGCCGGAACCACGTCCAGAAAGATGGCGTTCTGCAGGTCCTCCATGTCCCCGGTCATGGTGAGCTCTCCCTGGGGGGGGGGGGGGGGGGGGGGGGGGAGGTTGGGGCGTGTCAGTCATTGGGGTTTACAGTGTCTGAATTATGGAGTGAGCCAAACCTGCGCTCCCGTGAAAGAAAACCTGGGAGCATTGTCTACATTCTATCACAATTCTAATGTCCCTCCATTCCCAATGAAACGCACCTCTCTTACAATGTGTTAAAATGTAAGATGAAATAAATACAGAATGAAGACATTCTACTTAGCCTTTATAATAAGAATTTGAAAGGGAACAGCCCACCATGTGGTTTTCTCCATTAAAAACATTATGATTCTATTTTGAATAACAAAATAGCAAATCTGTAAAATTGTTCAGTGATTTTGATCCCCAGTCCAATGTGGAAATTTGTGAACAATTTTCAGATTGCCTTTAGACAACAATTCCAAAATGTTTGCCATCATCTGTTTGGGCTAAGTCATAATGGTTTTGGGGGGCTGCATCTTATTTGGAGACCCCAGAAAGCCTGAAAGCAACACTGAGGTTAACCAAATCACAGAAAGTGATGTATGAAAACTGCAAGCTCTTTGCTTCTGATAAATCCCCTAGATTTTCTCATTTTGATTCGCCAAAAGGACATTCTGAGGAACAGCCTGTGAGTGCATATGGGAACGTCTGTTGTGCATCATTTTGCTGCTGTCCTTTCTGATACGCTCGCTAATATTTACTCTAATTAAAAGAAAAAACACTTCTTTGCAATTATGCCAGATGCCTCTTTTGTTTATTTTTTTATTAAAAGTGTAATAAAAAAATATATACAAACTAAATCCTCACATGTTATTTTAATTGATCTGAAAACCCTCACCCTCATCATCATCAGCAGTATCAGCATCATCAGCCTCATCTTCATCACAAAGTGGAACACTAAATTCCATTGAAAACCACTCCTATGTGCATGTCTGCCCCTTTAGAAACCAGCGGTTGTCATAAAAACACCCGTACAGACAGACCTTAGATAAGCACACACAGCAAATGTACGATAAGGGGAGATGTGGTAGATAGCGATGCGAGACAGCCCACACAAGGAATGTGCGATAAAAATATATATAATACAAGAGCGTTCTCCCTCTAGCACTACTACTTTATTGCTGGGGTAGGTTTCGCTGGATTTATCTATATATTCCTCTGCGTGAACCATTCCCCTTCCAGCTCTCTGGAAAAGATATACTAGTTGGTTCACGGGTGGAGCAAGACACAGACACACAGACACACAGACACACACACACACACACACACACACACAAGCCAAGGCTAACATCCCTATGTATTCCGCTATAAAACACGAGATAGGGTTCCATTTGCCGGTACAAAAGTGTGCATGGCGTCTAAATCACTCCATTTATTGAGGCTGGTAGTGTTGAGAGATCGGAATCTCATAACTCCTGACAAACGATTTGGCACGGTATTATTTTGCTTCGTCTTCTCGTTTCTCGTCCTTTTTTTCTTCTGACACACGGCGCCTTCGAGCTTGGATACACGGAGGACAGATGTCTCATTTTGTTTTTTCGCCCTCTGTAAGCAAGAACTTGTGAGTCATCTTTTCAGACTGCGAATGCTGACAAACAGCAGGAAGAGCGAAACGAAACGCCTAAGATATGCAAGAATACTAATATGCCAACTTGTCAGTGTCTACAACGGCCCAGACAACAAAAAGTGAATCATGTGTGTCAAATGTAGACGCGGTTCGCTTTGCGTTTGTGTTTTTTATTTTCTCTTCCATCGGGGCACTCAGTTATCATTTGATTGAAGGTTCACTTGCCGTTCAGCAATGTTTTAGCAACGCTCTTTAAAAGAAATTATAATAATAAATAAAGAATAAAATAAAATAAACGGTTAATCACAACAGTCACCATCATCACTACCGCTGCCACGTAAATGCCACAGGAAACCGCTTTCTGCTCCTAGAAAAGCCCAGAGCTCAGGGTGCACTCTGCTAGCTATCCTCCAGTTCCTGTTTTCCTGAAAGATTGGTTTGGAAGGGTCTCTAATGCTCCACCAAAATTAAAAGGATATTCAAACACCATTCTCTTAATTTCAATGCAATACGCTATTCTGTCAACGGTTAAATTATCACATTGAATAAATACATTAGAATAGCCTACAGACATAATTCAAAATGGAACAAACTCCCATCTCAGCCTGAATGGTCGGAATACAAATGTGGGAAATTATCCGGTCATTGTGCTGCTCACCTTGAGGCCCAGGGCGAGCTCGCGCAGTGTGCGGCGCATCTCCTGCGTCAGAAAGTTCATGCGCTCACACTCCTGCAGCGCCACCACTTGGTAGGGAGTCCTCTCCTCCGCCCTAGCCAGCAGCTCCAGCATGTTGAAGTCCTCCGGAAGCCTCTCCACGATCTCCTCCAGCACCGCACGCACCTGGGGAGGGGGGTGAGAGGGAGGGAGTTGAGCCAATGAGTAACTGACCGAGTGAGCTCAGAGAGTTAAATGAGTGAATGAATGAGGGAGCGAGTGAGTTAAATGAGTGAGCGAGTTTTTAACTGAGTTAAGTGAGTGAATAAATGAGGGTAGTGAGTGGATGAGTGAGTAAGTGAATGAATGAGTTAAGTGAGTGAATACATTTGAAATATGTACGACATCCCTACAAAGTGAGTGAATGAGGTTAAGTGAATGAATACATGAGTTAAGTGAGTGAATGAGTGAGGGCCTTAAGTGAGTGGTTGAGTTAAGTGAGTGAATGAGTGAGGGCCTTAAGTGAGTGGTTGAGTTAAGTGAATACTCGAGCGATCGAACGTAAGAGTGGACGGGGAAAAGTGAAAGAGAGCGAGTGTGCTTAGGTGGGTAAATGAGTGAGCGTGACAGCATTGTCTGGGGATGAGTTAATGAGCAAGCGTTGGAGTGTGGAGTATGCTGGGGGTGGGCATCAGAGTGGAGTGGTGGGGGCGAACAAGTGAGCACCCGAGTGGAAAGCAACCGTGGAGGAGACGCAGAGAGCTGTCAGATCGCAACGGGGCGGTAGGGATAGCTCCGTGTGGCTCGGTCTGCGGTGGGCTGGTTGTTCAGCACAGAGAAAATTAAATGAGCCGAAAAAAATAAATAAAAAAACTATTTTAGTTTGTTAGATAAGATGGACCGGGGAATACTCTTCTTTGTGCCACAGTCTGTGAGCTGGCCAGGCATAGTGTAATTGTAATAAATCAATATCTTCTCTGCCGTTCATATTGAACATGATAAATAAATACTTGACGAGATCATTTGGATTCAATCTCATTCGTTCAAAAGGTGTTCGCCCAATGTTTGGTCTACAACATCTTGCGGCGCCAATGTCAACAATTCGAGAATCTGTTACCAGTTTGGAATAAAGGTGGTGCCATTAATATTCATGGGGAAAATAATTTGCAACAGCAGCAGCTTTTACTTCCACACCAGTGTGCTCTAATCCCAGCAGACGATCAATGCATCATCATATTTCTGCGGCTAAGTGATGCGAAGCTAACGTTGGTGTCGACAGTTTCCCAAGGCAGCGCCGCGCTGAAGATCAATCCAGGGATTAGGCACAGCACAAAGGATATGAGGTCATCATATCTATGGATTTTCGGTTCAGGTAACGGACGCCTGGGCCTGCCGGCTGGCGGGTGAGGGGAATACAAAGTGGACCCGGCGTACAGACCGTCACCGGGTGAGACAGCCAACAGCGAGGGCCTCGGAGACGGAAAAGGTCACACGTCACATCCAGGCCCCCGGAACACGCAACAACAGACTGCAGCGCGGTGAGGGCTTCCTATACCACACCCGCTCCTCTGACGCCGTTGCTCAGCCTGAAACTTCAAACCTCAAACTAAACGAGGAGAGGAAAAACTAAAAACACACCTGAGAGCGAGTTTACTGTGAAACGCAGGCAAACAAAAAGATGCCAGGACTCAAAAAGTTCTGTTCCTTTTGAAAACCGCTTAATCTTTGGCCAGGCTTTCATTACGTACCGAGAGGATGAAAAAAAAAAACTCCTTGTGTAGCAAATAAAAGACAGAGTTTAAAAGACAAGCTGATTTGAAAATTTTATTTTTTATATATATATACAAACTATTGAAAAAAAAAGAACATGTACTGCAACATACGTATCTCTAAAAGTAGGAGCAGACTGAACTACACTGAGGAATCCTCCACGTAGTGTGTATGTATGGTATGCGCGTCTCGATTTAAACAACTAAAAACACCTCTCCAATATTTTGGGGCAACCATCTGTGATTTGCTTAACCGACTGATGATAATTCATTATCGCCACATTCTGTGTTAATTCGCGTAAAGCCAAAGTTCTACTGGTACCTTCTCCTCTCGCGTGGCTCCGCCTCCTTCGCCGGCGGCTCCATTGCGCGGCTGCATCTCCAGCACGGTGCGGAACAGCTTCTCAGAGGTCTGGCTCAGGAAGCCGATCTCAGCGTTGGGGTGCAGGCCGTACAGGTAGGGGGACTCCGCAGGGAGGGTGTCGTCGATGTACTGGACAGAGGACAAGATGGCGGTGAGGTCAGCAGCGGAGATCGGGATCGCCTTTAATGTGTCACAGACACGCATAATACGTCTACGAATCCCCCGTTCTTCAACATCTCTATTAAACTCCTCAAAACCTATATTGAAGTCATAGGGACAACCTGAGTCCAACCCATAATATTCCCAATAACTACTACCTGTCCTTCGATCATTGGGGGTCAGCGGAGTAGTCAAACCACTTGAAATATTGAAATAGCTTTAACCAATTCTGATTGTCTGATGGGTGAAGGACTACATACTGTAGCGTTACTCATTCAACCTTTCTACCATTCCTATCCTATCACTATGACATACAGTATATACCGGTAATGTACCTATATATTTAAAAGTGAAAATGCATTGCTTTCAAAATGCAGCTAATGTATTACTACAGACGTGGCTTCACGACGACGACACCGCATATCACACCTAATTCACGATATGTTTGTTATGTTAACTTCATTTTAAGAGTTATGTTTTATTCATGGCCTTCCCGCAGACACGGGGCGGAGAGGAGAGGAGAGATGCTCGCCGAACGGCGAGGAGAAACCATCGGAGAGTTATTCAAACACTCGGCGTGGATCAATCACGGAGATGTTAATGACGATAACAAGAGCGACGCAGGGGAAAGAAAAAACCTGCCATCTTCCATCTGCTGGTTCCGTAATGAACATTGATGTGCTTTTAAGTTAAGCGTAGATGAAAGTGTGAGTTCAATTTAGAGAAAAAGAGTGCTCTTTGTGCTGCACTTACTTCTGATAAGAGTATAAAAAATTTAATCAACCTTTTAATCATAATATCTTGGTAAAATGGAAAGTATATGTTGGCTTCTAACACAGGAGCCTCTTCCACGCGTCGTCTGTAACGGACTGCTAACCTTGGACGCCTGCGACTTAGCGTACAAGTTTTGCATTTTTATCTGTGGGCATAAAACCCTTTAAAGTGCCTCATTTAAAGAGCTATCCTTATCTTTTTTCAATCATCTGATTAACACATGGCTCTCTCCTCTTTTCATCTCTCCCTTTCTCTGTTCCCTACAGCCTCAATCACCCCCTGTACCCAGGACCCCTCTGTACCCAGGACCCGCTCCTCATATCTTCTACCCCCTCCTCACGCCCTTTGACCTGCTGAAGAGAGCATGGAGCCACAGCTCTGTCGTACCGGCGACACGGTAAAGACTCTCTTGAAGCTTGACTGTAGATGACCCGTCCTCTCCTCTTGATTTCCTCTCACCTCCTTCCATGTCCTCTCCTCTTATGTCCTCCCCTGTCCTCTAATCTCCATAAGGAGATTAGAGGAACCTCCTCCCTGGGGTTCCTGGGAAAAGTCCCTTCCCAGGCCAAATCTTTCAGACGCTCTAGCCCTGCCCAACCAGGCTCCCAGCCACGGCCGATGTGTGTGCCCACTAAGCAGCTCCCATGCTGGGTCATAATTAACTACATGTATCCCTGTAGCCTCACAGTTTCCCATGGGGACCGGGTGGGCAGAATCTCATTGTTCCCTATTTTATGATCCACCAATGTCAATGTTCACGTGGTGTATTTTCTTACATCTTTCATAATTTATACCCAAACCTATACTCGTCTGCTCCTGTTGGTCTCAATGGTAAACAGACTTCATTTATATAGCGCTTTTCTAACCTGTGGCCAAGTGGTGCCTCACATTCAACCATTCATACACCGACGGCAGTATCAACAGCCAGCTCGTCGTAGCAGTTAGGGTTAGGGCTGTCGTGCTCAGAGACACCTCGACACTGAACTAGTAGCAGCCGGGGATTGAACCAGCAACCTTCCGGCTGCCGGGCAAACGAGTCTACTGTCTAACATTAGGAACTACAACAAGGCCAAATACAGCAAACTATCTGCTTACTGCATCACATTCATCTAAATGGAACAAATTAAGGTAATATGCTTGCCGAAGCTTATGTTCTCAAATTTTTCCCCTTAAGTGAATGATTTATTTGCTGAGGCCAATTTTATATCACACCTCAGCAGATGAAACCACTACCTGGATGGAGATTCCCGTTGAGCGCTGCAGGCAAACCCCTAACCCGATAATACCCAAATCCATCAAGTCTTCTCCACACAAAGTGAGAATCCCTCACGTCAAACGATTAGCCTTTCTGTTTCCCAGCGGAGAACAGTGCAGGGCTTCTCTGCTGTTGAACAAAATGGGCGATTTCATGTAGCAAGGAGGTGATCGCTTGTGAACGGCTCACTTCGTGTCTCAATCAGAAGCTATTTTTATCTCCTGCGATGACTCACCCGCTACATGTTTATTTATTATTTCTCTCTCTTCCCCATTTGCGGTGACCTTATCTCTACGACCGGGACAACAAACGGACACATTTTCAGAAGCGCAACTCATCTCTGTTTTTTTGGGGGGGGGGGGGGGGGGGGGGGGGGGTGTTTTGCTTCGTTCCCTCTGACCGTGACTCACCTGGTGGTAGCCGTTGTAATCGGTGTTGCCGGGGATGGGGAAGCCGGGGGCTAGGTAGTGCTCTCCCTCCACCATCTCTGGCTTAATGAACTCCTCCAGGTACGTGCGGCACAGCCTGCGGTCCCAGTCGTCCGTGATGTGGCCCCCGTACATGATCTCCCCGAACAGGTAGCGCAGGTCGTCGTACGGCACCTGGGGGAGGGTGGGGGTTTTGGGGCGGGGAGGGGGGGAGGGGAGGGGGGGGGGGGGTGGAGGAGGGGCGTTCTCATTGTCACGAGGGCATGGCGTGCCAGGAGGTGGCTAATGATTTTTGTTGTTCTGTCTCCGTAATTAAGGTCGCACACAATCAGATTTTCAATTAAGATTAGAAATGAGGGTGAGAGTGTTCCTGTGCTCCCCCCCCCCCCCCCCCCCCCCCCACGTCTTTCCCAGAGGGACAACGCAAGCGCACATGCACTGCTGTGTACATGCACGTACTTGAAATGCGCAGACACACGTCCACGCTGAGCATTACGTGCACATTGCAGCCGTGCTGCTTCTCCATCGTCTAGGATTGTAATTAAAATGATGTGTCTCATACACTAGATCGTTTTGTCAACAAATGACGGTCATTCAAGGCATTAAATGGCATTAGCTGGTTATCTTGCCTTTTGCGGCTATCTTAGCAACTCCATTTCCTGCCGATTCCTCTCTTGGCGTAGCAGCAGCACTTACAGTATCTGTTACCGTCGTCAATCTGTCTCTTAAAAAGGTAACGTGTACAGAGTTTTACTTACTGTGCGCTGGCATCACTATACCTAACTACTATGCATTATCTTATACGAATAAATGGGGTTGGCCTCAAGTCCAGTGGCTTGTCAATTGGGATCCAATTCCAATTACTAATAGCAATCGATTAACCCCACAACAACGAGTAACCAAGTCATTACACTTGGGAAAAACAAAACTAAGAAAATATAATTCTCCACCAATTAGACATATACATTGACGGAGAAAGCGCAACCATTGAAAACACCCCACCCACCAGCCCTCCACCCCGGAACACACACTCCACACACGCTCACCTTAGGGTTGGCCTCCAGGTAGTTGTACAGCACGTTGATGGAGATGGTGAGGTCCCCGGTGTTGAAGGGGTACGAGCGGTTCCAGCCCTGCGGCCCAAACTTCCTCCTCTCCGCCACCACGGCGTGGAAGTAGCACAGCGCAAACAGGATGCTCCGGAACTCGTTCTCCCGGGCACACATCTCCAGCGTGTCCTGTGGACCGACGGACAGAGAGAGACAGAGAGAGAGACAGAGAGAGAGACAGAGACAGAGACAGAGAGAGAGAGAGAGAGAGAGAGAGAGAGAGAGAGAGAGAGAGAGAGAGAGAGAGAGAGAGAGAGAGAGAGAGAGAGATCGTTTAATATGTAACAGCCTAACCCGGACCCTATTGTGGAACTCACCTATTCTTGCACCTGTGCCTAACCTTAACCCCTATACCCTAAACACACTGTGTGGTTACATGCTGTTCCATGACGTTATTGCACATTATTAAGTACATGCTGTTATATGTTGTCGCTTATTTGCTTATTTCACAGTTATAACTTGTTTAGATACACTAACAGGACACTGTGATGTAAAATGTAACCAAATGTTCATCTTTGAAGCTAGACTTTGATTGGATTCCTACGCACTATGCCGCTAAACCCAATCACTATGCAGAAGGCATGTTTGCCTCAGACCAATCGAGAGCCTCCCTCATGATCATGAGTGGATTTTGTCTACTGTGCAAGTGTGACTGTGCTGCCACAATTCCCTCCTAAACTCAATGTTTCTGAGACTAAAGGGAGCTCTTATGCCCAGCATCATAAACCCATGATGAGGATTATTAGCAGTATTATGATTGTTATTAGTACATTAAACAGTGTGTATCTGCTTGACCTGGTGCCTTGTTCTAATCGTCTCCATCTCTACTTGATGGTTATGACTAAGGGGCTTTTATTTATTCATAAAGTCATCTTATTTTTTGTTTACTAGAGTTGTAAAGTAAATGGCCTTGCGGGGATAGTAAACATTCCCACTCCTATATTATTAACCGTTCTCCATAAGACCATGACAGAGACGAGCTTGAGGGTACGTGTATCATAGACTGCAAACAATATGAACGTAGCGTCCGTGACGTCACCCACTGGTTAACACACGACCGTCCTGAGGGCGTCGATCTCCCTCGCCATTATTTTATTAACCAGCAGCGGAATTGATCCATGTTTGCCGCATCGAGGGCGGGACTTGCATAGCCGCCTCGCACCGGTTTATGCATTGGCTTTGTATGTACGACAATTTAATCTTGGTTGTTCCCGTAGACTTAGAATGGTGGCAGGTCATTATACCGCAAACCGTCCGTTAAAGAACTACATATTAGTCACTTATTAGCATGTGTACAAATCCTTTGTGAAAGATTTGTAAAAAAAATAATGTATTAATAATATATTATTAAACCAGTAAAATAATATTTTACTGGTTCCGCACAACAACAACAACCTTGCTGACATTTGAGCTGAGGGCACAGCGAGCCAGCAGCGGTACAGACAGTGTGCTGAGTGGTAATAGTAAGAGGCAGTGGCAGGGACCCACGCGTGGCAGTGATCGGCGGTCCCTCGCGGCCGGATGCTGCGCGTGTGCTAACAGGCAGACAGATACATACACAGGCTTTAAAAAAACAACCGCGCCGAGATTTACTTTTAATTGACACAACTTGTCAACTGCTATCAGCCTGTGACCGCCTCCAGGGCTCATTGTGCCAGACAGGAGAATATTAATACAAGTAGAAATAATAATAGTAATAATAATTAAAAAAAAGATGTCTGTAATGGAGGACAGGGGGAGATGAAGTCGTGGGCGGCAAATTGAGGGGGGGGGGGAGGAGGGTTGGGCAGGTAAATAAGTATGGTACCCCCGCCCCCCCCCCCTCCCCCCCCCCCCCCACACACACACACACACACACACACACACCAAAACTCAAGCGTAGAGCACAAACAAGAGCTGAACTTTCTTGCGTCCTTGTCGTCACACCGGAAGGCAAATTAAATCCCACGTGGACTCCCTCGTAAAGGCCATTGAAACCGATCAGCTGAAAGGAAATCGGAGGCGGAATTAATAGATCCCCTGCCGAAAAGAACGTGCTCTACCACGATGCGCCGCAGCTCCGCCTGCGGAGACGGAGGGCTCACGGATTAACACGGGAACGGGACCACAGCGGATGCGCGTTACGCTGGCGCTCTATACGCGTCTGCTCTACGCCCGGGTTTTGGTCTGTGGAGGCCTTAAAGGGGGTCGTTCAGGATCTGGGCTTTTTCGCCTTTCTGCGATCTTCCGGACGGGGTTAGACGAGAGCAGCGGGACAGCAGCTTCTTTTGTCGATCGGTTCAGCGATCCCTTGTGCGTACCCGATACCGGTTAGCATTTGCCCTCTGATGCTATATCCTCAGGTGCCAGAGCATTAGCTCCCCAACTCAACTTAAAACACATCGCAAACATGATCTATTTAAGTGTGTATATCTGTAATACACTTCTTTACAAAGGCGAATTCCATAACCGACAATTCAGCCTACTGTAGTGGTTACTATAGGAGCATTTCATTCCGAATAACCGTTTCTTTTTACGCTGGGCTTTGCACAATGATACAGATAGCCCTGACAACGAAGAGGGTGGAAGCCCTACCTTTCTCTTTATTCATGTATGTCAGAGAGAGTGGCGCAGTACACGGCCCTCTGGCCTGGCGTCTGTTGCTCTGAGTAGATGCCTCCTATGATCCCACATGTGAACACACACACACACACACACACACACCGGGTTGCAGGCTCTCTGAGACAGTTAATATTCTGCGCAGTGTTTCGTTGCTAAGCGCCGCGCCTGCGCTGGGAGAAGCATCGCCTCGCTATTCACAACCTGCCGTCTGGGAGGGAGAGCTACACTAAACCCAGAGACAACACATTAACACACACACACACACACACACAAGCTTAAGTACACATGTACAAAACACAAACACAATACAAACACACACACACACACACTTGATAATGCACTTCAGTGTCTCCATGAAATGCCCAGATCCAGACTCCACATGCGGCGACAGTAGGTTGAAGTGCTCACCAGAACTACAGCGTGTTCATAGGACTTACCACACAGATGGCGGACAACGTTATGTACTCCAAGCAGCACAATACTTTCAAAACACAAAAACACACACAGACATTCCTCACAATGATCTCAATTCAACTAAGAAAGCTTGAGCATAGAGAAATGGCATCTCACATCTCCAACATGATGATTAACAGAGTTCACCGTTTGAATGGGATTCTTGTTGTGGTAAAAAAAAGTTACAACTAAATCCAGTCCCACTAGCCAGTCCTTCCTAAAGTCCAGGAGGACTCCTCTATTATGTGTGCTGAGTGGCTCCCGGAGATAGGAATTGACACTGGGTTTTTTTTGCGAGCGCCACCGTAAAGGTCGAGAGGAAGGAAACTGTGATTGCAGTGGCTTAGCATCGGCTTTGGCCAGGTGGGTGGGCCATTACGCGCCGTTAGCCTAGCACTGATTAGCTTCACAGAGTAAACATGTCGGGGACATTCTGGCAACCCCACCCACACACACATCCCACCTACACACAAACACACACACACACACACACCAGCCTTATCAGCAGCAAGATGGGCATCATCACACCCAGGATGGTGGAGGGACTGAGCTATGCTACGTGTGTGTGTGTGGGTAAACACAGTGTAGCAGTAGGTACAGTACACGCAACAATGCACAGAGGTAATGGTGTGTCTACCAGGGAGCCCAGCAGCTTAGCTTAGCAGCGTGGGGAGGGATGGCGGACACACACCTAATCCATTGTAACAATAGGGCCGGGGGTTTGGTATGAGGGGCTTATATAACGTTTGGGAAGTTTGATACGGCAGTGCTTCTGCTGCCAACGTCACAACACACACACACACACAGACAGAATGGCACAAATGCACAGAGACATTCAGACACCTACACACACACACACACACACACACACAGACCTCCACACACACACACACACACACACAAAGACCTCCACACACACACACACACACACACACACACACACACACACACACACACACACACACACACACACACACACACACACACACACACACACACACACACACACACACACACACACACACACACACACACAAAAGAAGTCACTTGTCAAAAAGTCCTTCAAAATCCACCCAAACCTGCCAAGAATAAAAAAAGAAAATAGTCTGTCGTTTTTATGTAAACACAGAAATCCCCACGCACCTGGTGTCCTCCACAGGGTCAGAGACACTTCCGGGCGTGGGCGGGGATGATACCCTAGGCTTCGCCGCAGCAAATTGGCGAGTGGATAACAAACCCACAGAGAAAATTGCTGTGCGACACTTCGAGCCGAGGAAGACTCGGAGGAAAACAACAGCCTGCATCAAAAAGTTTGGGGTGGCTTACAACCGCTTAAACCGTCGGCAGGGGGGCGCGGCCCATGATTGGGGTCAACGGCGCGCACTCAAGTTTGACCTCTGACCCCCCCCCCCCCCCCCCCACCCCTATGCATTGTGGAATTTCCATCAGAGCTCTGTAGCACAATTCAAGGCTAACAAGCTAGCAGCAGTCAAAACGTCAATATCATTACGTGAGACGTGATATCGGCTTGGGTGGTTGAGTTCTTGTGAGCTTGAAAAAAAAAAAACCTCTCTCTTGTTCCGCTCTTATAAAATACTGCAAGGAAGTTGCCAAGCTACGTTCACAAATTAATATAACTGGGTCATTTCACAATTGGAAAGGAAAGGAAAGTTAGGACAATTGGAATATGCAGCTAATTTTCAGACGTTGTTTAGCCAATATTTTGCGGCTTCAGTTAATGAAATATTGGATTTCTCACAAATTAGTAAATGAGTGAACCTAACCCTTACTTTTGATGACTAAAGCTACCCTGTATTTCTTTTTAATCGGGATGAATTTGGCAACCATGGAAACCTCAGCACTTCCATTGAATGTTGAGTTTGCTTTGATTGCTTTCAAACTGACATGCAAGTTGCCTTGAACAAAAGTGTGTGCTGAAAGACTAAATCAATTACATAACAAAAAAGGTATCCGTCAGTGTCTGCCCACTCTCGTGCCCGTGTCGTGTGATGCTTGGGCTCCGCGTCAACGCCACAAAGCAGCATCACAAACCCTTTCTTTGCACACCGAAAAAGGATCAAGTGTACAAAGGACGATGTCATCATTTGTGAGCCGAGAGTGGTGAGTGGACGTCACGGGCTCCCCATCGATCCACTGGAGCTCTGCGATGGAACGGTTTGGCCGGGGGCCGTCGGACGCGCCGCGAAACACAGGCAGTGGCTCACGTTCCGCTCATTGCTAGGGCAGCGATTCCCAGCCGAAGGCAAGAACGGTGACGGAACGCTCATTAAAACGTGGGGCTGAAGCTGGGAACACAAGATGAGCTTCCGCTGTCTACGTTGCCAGTGTGCGGCCCACGGTACCTGGTTGAAGTTGTCCAGGGCCTTGTGCAGGTTGGCCTGCATGCCGGTGGGGGGCTCGTTGGTGATCTTGATGGAGTTCTCCAGGATGCCCTGGGGGACGATGTGGCCCTCCGGCGTGGAGGCGGGCTCGGCGCTCACAAACACCCGGAAGTGGGCGTGGCCGGCGGCCGCGTGCTGCTCCAGTCGCTTCTCCAGCGTGCCCAGCCAGCGCGCCACCAGGTGGATGTTCTGAGTCGGGGGAGGGACACACACACACACACACACACACACACACACACACACACACACACAAACGTACGCACACGCCCAATGACACACACGCACAGACACACATATACATTTTGTTAAAGACAAATTCCAGTTAGTTGCACTTAAAAACTCTTATAAATAAATAAGCCATTTGCTTCTTATTACATCATATAATGAATTTTTCTTTTTTTAAGAAAACAAACACAGGCCAATGAGTTGTCAGACAACATGAATAACCAATCACCAAAGTGTAAAAAACATAAACGCCTTTTGGAGAACATGGAGCGAAAGTGAGTGTTCTCTCAAAGTTCACACACACACACACACACACACACACACACACACACACACACACACACACACACACACACACACACACACACACACACACACACACACACGGTCCAAATACGACGCCGACAAGTCATTCCTGCGTCATAAGTCAAAGAAAAAGAAAAAGGAAAACGTTGCGTGAAGAAGCAATTAAAACACGGGCTATTCTCCCGTTCCTCACCGGGGCGTTGAGATGGCAGCAAATTAAACGCTACACAGCGGTCAAGAGACGCTTCAACCGCTGCGCCGTCGTCGCACGCTCACGAGCGTGACAGTTCCCCGGCGCTGATTTGGCCTCAATTACCATTATCATTTTTTTCCCCCGCCTTTTTCTTTTTTCCCGGTTCCCCTCGGCGTATTCGTGTTTCAATACAGTACAGGCAGCCGTTGTTTAACAAGTAAGCTTGGATGAGTTCAATTTTCCAACTCAACCGTCTAGACGAACAGTGTGTGTGTGTGTGTGTGTGTGTGTGTGTGTGTGTGTGTGTGTGTGTGTGTGTGTGTGTGTGTGTGTGTGTGTGTGTGTGTGTGGTTATCCTGTGAGTGATAAGCAGTCAGCCAGGCCCCTCAACCACCACCTTACCCCCCCACCACCACCACCACCATCATCATCTCCAGCTCCCTGCGTACCCGTCACGCGGGCCTGCCCGCTCCCTAAATCTAATTAGGCCACTAATAACTCCAGTCATTAATTCATAAGCCTCTTTGCTTTCTCATTTCCCTTTGCACTCCATATTTAATCTCCCTTGTGAAAGAAGACCCCGCCCCCTTCCCCACCCCCACCCCCAAAACGAGAAGCCCGCAGTGGGGAAAGGATGGTCCGTTTCGGGTAGGGAGGTGGGACTGTTATACATATATAACAATTATAAAGAAAAGAAAATCTTAAAAGGCCGTTCAGCGTAATTGAGCAGTTGAAAACTAGTTCAGTTTAAACTATTTACCTTTTTTACCTCATGTTGTCCTGAGAGCGCAGATTAATGGTTTACAAATTAAACGTTCAGAATAATTCTACATAGGACTTCCCCCTCCTGGCATGTAAATAGTCTCACAATAAAGGCGCCGCAAGGAGACAATGAAAGTGACTGCCGGAGATCTTGTCACTGTAATGAAGACATTCATCTTGTGCCAGGGAGGGTGAGAGACATAGAGAGACAACTAGAGAGACAGAGAGAGAGAGAAAAAGAGAGAAATTATGAAAGAGAAAGAGACAAAGAGACAGATGATGAGAGCGCGATTATTGAGAGTGAGAGGGAGAGTGAGGGAGAGAGAGATAGGGAGAGAGGATGAGAAATAGAGGGTGAGAGTGAGCGAGAGAGTGTGAGCAAGAGAGAGAAAGGTCAGCTCTTGACAGGCTGACTGACAAAACAAAGTATCCGTACACTATTATATTATACTATCCTTACACTATTATATGATACTATCTTTACATTGTATTATACTATCCTTACACACTAACCGTACACATATTGCCCATCATAGCCTTTAGTTTTTCTATATTATATGTTAATTCAACTTTTAGGTGCCACATTGTTTTCTGTGGGATCCCCATCTCTGCTAAAGGCCCGCAGCCTGTCTGATCACTACCCTGATACTACATCAAAGAGTCACCTATTTGCATAATAATATAAAAGTTGAATCTAAAACCCATTAGAAGACACCACTGGCAAGGTCTTTGATGCATGGCTGGCATATGCAACCTGAGGCAGAGTGCAGCAACGCACACACAATTTACATAAATATACACACACACATACATACTTACCCACGCACACATTCAAACACATATACACATTACAAAGCCATAAACACACACACCCTGACACACACACACACACACACACACACACACACAAATGGGGACTTCCTCAAGAAAAGATCTAGAAGAGTGCTGCACAGCTGGGGTCCTCCATTCAGAAGACCCCCGGCCGTGCCAGGACAACACACACACATATTGCACACACACACACACACACACACACACACACACACACACACACGAAAGTATGTACATTTGAATAATGAGTAAGTTTTTGACATTATCAGTCCGAAAATGCTGACAGACCCCAAAATGTAATTAATAACTGTACTTTGGGTTCCTTCCTTCTTTCACAGGTTAAATTGCTAATCCGTAATACAACATAAATAAAACATGCTCACACTAATAATACACCCGTTATTTTGGTCACGTGCATCAAACACGCCACACAAGTCGTTTTCTTCTGTATTCCCAAAGGGACCACGGCTACTTGTGTGTCCAGTGAGGTCTGATACAGAGTCTCATTTGCCGACACAACGGTCACTTCACATCAACATCTGATCCTCGCTCACCGTCACTACCCCGCCAACAGGAGGAACGATGATCTGCTTGTGAATCAACCGTTTGTATGCACTACTGTCACCCCAGGAGCACTAGTGCTGGAGTGGTACCCTGACTAACTGTAGCTGTAGGTAATGAGCAACTGGGTAGCTTTAGTGAAAATTGCATTTGTCACAGCGTTAGGTGAACAATGAGCAATTTGATGGATTGTTTAAAGAATGACAGAACATTGGCTAAATGTTAGGATTTTTTAAATGACTTCCAAGGTATGCACTCTCCCTTTGTGCTTCTGTTTCGTCTTATTGCTTGAGTATTTTCTATAGAAAAACGCCTGTAGTTTCAACATATTATTCTTATGAATTGGAGCACAAAGCAGCAAGAAGATATGACGGCAATGACTTTGGCTCCTCTCTCTTAAATTTTTCCTTTTCTACCTCGACATCATCACAGACTGTTCTGCTCCATCGCGGTCGTTCAAAACCAAGCGTGTCCATCAATGTGGGGCTGTGGAGAGAGAGAGAGAGAGCGAGAGAGAGAGAGCGAAGGGAAGAACTTGAAGAACTAAATGGAGGAGGGAGGCATTCGCTAACGATTCAACTTTGAAAAGGCCTAACAATGCCGGTGGTGCGGTCCGTCACAGAGCAAAGAGATGGGCTTTCCCTCCTCCTAATACGTCTCGCCTGGTTTCCTCCCAATCTGCTTGTCTGTTTCTCTCTCTCCCTCTACCTCTTTCCTTCTTTGTCTCACTTTCCTTCTTTGTCTCTTTGTCTCTCTCTCTCTCTCTGCTGGCTGGCCAAATAGGGGTGGCTTTAGCGGTGAGTGTGGAAGGAGGAGCACCGGGAGAGTTTATGGACGCTCGATTCCCCCAGTCTGAGGAGTCGAGGCTGGGATACTCCGGTCCAATATTCCCCATTGATTGCCTCTCCATCTGCGCCATGAGGCTGCTCATATCTCTCTCTCTCTCTCTCTCTCTCTCTCTCTCTCTCTCTCTCTCTCTCTCTCTCTCTCTCTCTCTCTCTCTCTCTCTCTCTCTCTCTCTCTCTCTCTCTCTCTCTCTCTCTCTCTCTCTCTCTCTCTCTCTCTCTCTCTCTCTCTCTCTCTCTCTCTCTCTCTCTCTCTCTCTCTCTCTCTCTCTCTCTCTCTCTCTCTCTCTCTCCCCCTCTTTTTTCTCTTCTTTTTTTCTCTCCCTCTCTTTTCTACTCTCTCCCTCTTTCTTCATGTCTCTCTCCCTCTCTCTTCGTTCGTTCATCACCTTCCCTTGAAGTTGGGGCTGCTTTTCAAGTTACTCTTTCTACACATCCATGTCACCCAAGGTGTGCGTGTGTGAGGCGGGCTAAGAGGGTAGTTACCCTTTTGGAGTAGGGCAAACCCTGCTATTGACCCAGTGCCGACGAGTGCAAGCAGGTGTGTGTGTGTGTGTGTGGGCAAGTTAATGGTATATGTGTGTTAGTGTGTGTGTGTGGTGTGTGCACGCGTGTGCAAGATAATGTGTTCAGATGATTGATTAGTGACTCACACATTCGGCGGCAAACTGTCAACTCCAAGCGGCTCTCGGCAGGATAGATGTAGAGGAGCAGAACTTTGGAACTTTATTGGTGTGAGAGCAGTGGTGAAAGAAAAAGGAAGGGGATGTGCAGAAGCACACAGCGGGGGGGGGGGAGGGGGGGGGGGTATCTGAGTGCAGGCCAACAGACAGGTGATGATGAAGCGAGTGGGAGGACCGTTGCTACGGGGATGGGTCCTTTTTTAAAGCTCATCGATTCCCATTCTTATTCACAGGGTAATTAACCCCCCCCCCCCCCCCCCACCCAACCTCAACTTCTCCCCTCGGGTGGACGGAGAGCTGTGTGAATTCAAAGAGAGAAAGAGAGAGAGCGAGACAGACAGACAGACAGACGGAGAGAGCGAGACGTACAGAGAGAGAGAGGGCAAGATAGAGCCAGAGAGAGAGCCAGAGAGACAGAGCAGGAGAGATCATATGATAGTGAGAGCGGGAGCGGGAGCGAGCGAGCGAGAGAGTGCACCGAGGAGTCCCTGGTGCCCGCAGTCTTCTGCTTGGTACCCTATCTGTCGATACCTCCCATTAGAATTCTACAAAGGTTTTCGCTTAAAATGCAAACGCCAGCCTTGCCCTCCAGATAAGGACAGAAGACACACAGTGGAGGAGAGGCTGCAGATATTGTACCGTTCAGTTCCAGGCCATCGTCACCTGAGAGGGTACGTACCACCCCCCCCCCCCCCCCCCCATCCCCCTCCCCAATTTGATTCCACTTCTGCAGACTCCTTCATGGAAGAGGAGCCGTCATGAGAGGAAGGTGTACGTGGCTATGATCAGGAATTAAAGAGCTGACTTCGTCCTTTAATCAGTTAGCCGATCGACATTATCAAATATTCTTTTGATAATGGTATAATCCTTTTTTTCCAAGTCATTTATAAAGTATAAATATTTGGTTCAAATCATTTACTATTATTTATGACATTTCATAGACTAAATCATTATTTGATTAATCAGAAAATATAATCGTTAAATCAATCAAATTAGAGAATAATTGATAGTTTCAGCCCTTCTTCCAAGACACAGTTGAAGTGGGTCCTTTGTTAAAAGCTGTTGAATATGAATGTCCGTGCGTGCGTGTACCTGTAAGATAACCCAGTGGCCTTCCTTGGCGGCCTCATCCAGAGCTTGTTCAGCGACCACTTCCTGCCCCTGGCCCAGAGACACATTGTGGAAGTTCTTGTTGTCAAACGTGAATCCCAGTGTCCTTCCTAACACACACACACACAAAAAAAAAAGTTTAATACACATTTCTAAAACTGAACCCCCCCCCCCCCCCCCCCCCCAATTCAAAAGGTAACCATTTTGTCTCTGAGAAAAGAGGAACCTACTCCTACTCGTCTAATTTCACTTCAAACAATCGGCTGTAGTTTATTGTTCTTTTGTGTTCCTTTCCATTTTGTGCATATTGCAGTGGCACATTTTCCTGTAATTAGTGCCATTTTTGTGTGTGAAATTGAACAAAAAAAAAAAGTGCTCCACCAGTCAGAGGAGGTGCATTGATAATCCATGTTCACAGCCGCTGCCGGGAGCTTCAAAGGCAGTACATCCTTCACTCAGGTTCTCAAACGCCTGTCTGTCCATCAACCAGCACTCTCAAAACTCTGTCCAATCTAACTTTACTAGCTGGCGGTCTGCAGCGTGGAGCCCACAATACTATACAGGTAGGTGAAGGTGAAATGAACCAATCAATCCGTAACTCAACTCACCCATCAATCAACCCCCGTGCCGCTCAAGTAGACAACCACATATTAGTAATTAAATACAAATATAAAGCGATGTTTGCACACAAATCTAACATTGATAAGGCAGGCCCTTTGAAACGATAAGCCCTGTCACCTGCAAGCGTTGACTCTCCAGTCTGTTCTTGGAAACGAATACAATCCCCACAACCTGAATATTTCATACAGCCGAGATCAAATACCCAGATTGAAATATTTGGCAGCAGATACAGAGGGTGTCACGCTGTGGAGTGGTAGAAGCACACACACACACACACACACACACACACACGCACACGCACGCACGCACGCACGCACATGCACATGCAGACACACACACACACAGGCAAACACGCAGCCGCACACTCACCCCGTTGTTCTGGATCACTACAACACGCTTTTGCTTCCGGTATAATTTGGGTTTCAAAGAAAGAAAGAATGGCAGGAGGACAGGAAATAATAGGATAAAAAGAAAGATAAAAAGAAAAGAACAAAGAAATGAAATAACTAAAGAAAACACAAAATAATAGAAAGTGAAAGGACATGAAAATGGCGTGTCCCGCAACAATACACAACTCCTCGTACAAGAATGCAGAGAATCTCTTAAACCAATGACATTTACTTTCCTGCTCCCCCCACAATGCGCCGCTGGTGGCGTCTCATATATTGGTGACCTTTAAAAATAATCTCTTCAAGTCCTTGGTTGGGCAGTGGCCATTATGCGTCCGTCAACAAATGCCTGCTATCTCCGCAGATCACAGAGTGTGGATGAACATGTGGGGGGTGGGTGGGAGGGCGGGAATGTGATCGTGGGGGCTGATAATCCCTCGCACTACAGAGTACTCCATTGTTGCACATGCAGACTAACAAGGTGAATTTCACAAGGAGTTCATTAAAGATGCTGTAGGTAAGATTTAAGAGGAATAATTTGAGTGCACTCTGTTGGAAATGTCATAACCATCCGTCAGCTGTTTGTGAGTGAAATGTGCTGTGAGAATATCTGTTTTGAGTTCACTTCGCCCCTGCCTCTGTGTGAGAGAATATATATTTTAGACCGCTCCAGGCTCATTTCTGACCAATCAGGGCATCGCTTCCCAGATTGGTTCAGGGAATCCATCTTTCCAGTCAAACACACTCTTGCACAGTGCGTTATTATTTCAATGGCGGAAAAGGTAGGAAGGAAGGGAGCAGAGAGTGAGGGTGCGTTTTTTGGGTTTATTTTCTCTTCTATTCTCGCTGCAATATCCTTTTTTACGCTTTCTCTCTTTGCAACTCTCTAATCGAACCTACAGCGCCTTTAAGCAGCAGCGGTGTTTACAGCCTACTTGGGTTGCCGACGTTTCGAGCAGGAAAAGTATCCCAAGAGCTTACTTCAAATACACCGATTTCGTGTAAATGCAGCAGAGAACGCATGGACTGTATTTAACTTCATAGACACATGGTGGGATACCAGTTTATATACAAATACAGCTATTGCTCTCAATTTCATAGAAGTGATAATGGCACACACCAGCAGTTTAGTTAGTTATGGAACTCTCTAGAAAGATGTTATTTGACCGGAACTCGTGTCATTTAATTACTTTAAAGCAAGAATTAAAGAAAAGGAGGAAAATTAAATCATTGTTTGCAAATCTTTGGCCTGTAGTATCATATCAGCTTCCCTGCTTACAATTGTGTTATTTTTTCATTTTTATTTTTTACTATTTTCCTAACTTCCACTTTTCTATCATATGTTGTAACCGTGTTTGAAATGTTGTGCTGCAGGTTTCAGACGGGTCGCAAAAGAGATTTCTAATCTCAATAAGACCAACCTGCTTAAACAAAGGTGAAAAGATAAGAAAAGAAAATAGCAACTGAAAGGCTGATGGAGGGCTGAGTGCTGCAGTGAGGAAGACACATGAGGGGAGGGCGTATCCACCGTGTTTCTCCACGTCCTTCAGAGGGTCAACACCAGGGGAGAGGATGAAGAACATGGGCGTCGCTGGGCCCGACTCTTCAAAGGAGGCGGCAAAGTCCAGGGAGCGGCCCACCACGTACTTGCTCCCCAGCTTCTCCGACACAAAGTCCCTGCGGGATGAGAAGAGAGGAGATGGCTCTCACTTCTGCTTGTGATCCTGGGCCAGACGCGTCGGGTCAGTCCGGGTCTATTTCAAAGGGTCCGACTTATGAAAGAAGGGGGACATTTGATGGATTGTCACATTGAAAGTGAGAAAAAGTTAGAAAGTTTGTCAACTTTTTTTTTTTTTTAAAGCTCTCTCAAGTTTGTTGCCATTATATACACACAGCAAATACCCTTTTTGGAAGGTGATATTGTCCCGCATAGATTTAATTAAACTGATTTAGCAGGTTTGCTTAGACCACATGTTAATTGTTGACATTGTCTATGTCAAGATGTAAATCTGCCTTGATTTATATCGCGAGGGAAAGTGTAGGAGGATGTGTTTTTAAACTGATTGGAAAGCAGCATCGGCATTAACTTGTAAATCAAAATGGAGTGCTCAGTTCCCGGTTGTATGACTTTACCTAAAACTAGATGGTCAACGGAAAACAAGTTTCAAAATGTTCCCGCTGAGCCAGTCCATTGCAACCGATGGATCGAACCAATAAGAAATCCACAGTGCGATACAAAATTCACCACCATACTCATGGCCAGGACAAAAAACATTCAAGCATTCAAACTGCGCCCTTCCGTCTCTAAGTCCGTGAGAATGCGTAGTGGCGTGTAAACCCAGAATAGAAAATTGTGGATTTGTTCGTTTGTCGGCATTGTTAGAGAAAATGACCTAGCAAGGGCAGTTCGTATGCGCTTACTTGTGTCGGAGAAAACAAATATAACACTCGTTTGGAATAAATTGATTCACAATGGCTTGCCAACTGCCCAATTTCAGAACACACCTACATCTTGTAGAAAAATCATGGCTGATTCCCATCTCGACATAGACAACGTCAACAAATAACCTGGGGTGTTAGCAAACCGGTCAAATCCTTTAACCTTGTTTAATGCGGCCTTCTGTAACGTGGATCATTAATGCCAGAACTGCTGCTTGGATAAGTCGCTCGCTGAGTGCAAATGAGTCATCCATGAGCTCAACGTTTGGACAACAGGGTTAAGATGTTTGCCCTCTGACCTTTTCCTTCTAATAAGTTCAGGTCAGTAGAGAATAATTTAAAAAAGAAAAGAAATGGGAAAACCTCTTGCTTGACGTCAGGCAAGGTCAAAGGTCGCGGCGCCTCACCTCACAGCGTACGTCATGCGGTCGGGCCGCAGCGCCCGCATCATGCACAGCTTCTGCAGCGACGTTTTGCTCTTCCACTCCTGGGGAAACTTCTCCTTCTCCGGACACTCGCACTCTGCAAACTTCTGCCAGCGTTTGGCCGAGCCCTCGATGTCCCGGTCAAGGTTCCGGAACTCTTCCATGGAACACAGCGACTTGGAAAACACGGCGGGAACAAATAGCAGATATGGAGTTTCTTTTTTGGACTGGACTAGAAAAGTAGTGACGGAACCTTGATCATTTGATGTTGGTTTAGAGCTGCAACTTATGATTACTTTCGTAGTGGATTCATCTAACGATTTTTCGTTAATGATTTTTTTTCCAGAAAATATTATAAATAGCAAATTCCCATCAGTGACGAGTGCAAAGTGCTGACTTTAATTTGTTTGCTTTATCTGTCAAGCAGCCCAAAAAAACTAAAGTATTTATTTTTGAATGATACATGAAACAAATATTAGAATTTCTTAAGCATTAAGCAACCAATATTTGGCAATTGTACTGGATAAATTACTTTAACAATTATTCCAAAATCCAAAATCCAAAATTAGATTAGATACATTTTCTGCCAATCGACCAATCGTTGCAGCCTTACTGTTCGGATTTTCGTACAAATAAGCCTGCAACACTGTTACCACCGCCACCAGAAACCAGCCGAGTGCTTTGAACAATTAGCACAAGACACTCGCTAGGTGTGGCTCGCACCCAGCGAGCTACAAGTTGCTCTCGGCTAACTTCCACCGACACAGTGAGGCAAACGTTCAGTACTTAAACATTAATAATTGACTGTGTGGGTACCACTTACAATGGATAAGCTCATTGACAAGACAATTCCTGAAATAAAAACGTTGATCATCCATTCATCGTTGGGAGTCCAGGAGTCTCAAACTAGCTACAACATCAGTCCTGCCCTACCCCCTCCCAAAGAAAATCCCCATCCTTTTGTTTTAGAAGAATCATCAAACTGTCTAGGAAGGCAAAATATTTTTCTGCAACCATTGGCAGATGTGAAACGATTTCAGTGACTGAAGGCCCCCCTAGGAGAGGGCAACCCGGCTTCAGAGATGCTTATATTTGGTTACTTTTCTCTGTGTCAAATCATTAGGAAATAAATCCTTTTGTTTCTCTTGCCTTTTTTCTTTTTCAGACAAAGCAAAACACATTTAAGATGCCCCTTTTGGTTCGTGAAGGGCATTTGCAGTTATTTATGATATTTTATTATATTTATATATGGACGGAATAATAAACAATGGAAAATTATCTTTAATTGCAGCTTTACACCAAAGTCTTAGATTTGAGAAAGCAACTCCGGAATAACCACAGCTAGTTTATCAGTGAGGCGCATTCAAGATTCCAGCCAGTTGAGTACGTTTGTTTTGCCTTAATGAACAGCCAAAGGCACTTGGATTGTTTTAGACTTGAATAAGTGCCACATAGGGAAAAACACAAAAGTTGTGGACGACAAACAAACCAACAAACCAAAAAAGTAGCAAATAAAAACAGAGGGGACAGCTTATCTGTCCGGCGTTCATATAAATAATGTTGACTCAAACAGAAACGCTGAGCAAACATGATCCCTTCCACTTCATGGCGGACGTGGGGGGTGGGGCGTATGAAATATGCATCTGTTTGCAGAACCTTTGCACTCTTACTGTGGCGATCCACCTGACAGCCTTCTTATCTACTCTGGGGGGTGGGGGGATGGGGGGGGGGGGGGGAAGGGTCTGGGGGGCACTAGGTGCACCCCTTAGCAGGCGTTCTCGATGACGTGCACACAACAATGCACGGACACGATGCACCACACGTGCACACACGCAATTCACTCAAGCAAACGTGCAAACGCAGACGCAAACATGCGGACATACACAAACACTGACACGGTAGAACAAAACACAGCACATGTATGTGCATGCACGCACGCACGCACAGACGTGCACACACACACATGCATGTGCACACGCAAGCCTTGCACACACACACACACACACACACACACACACACACACACACACACACACACACACACACACACACACACACACACACACACACACACACACACACACACACACACACACACACACACACACACACACACACACACACTATCATAATGAAACAATGCATGAAATTACACTCAGATTGAAAAAAACTGAACTCAAACTACCAATCAAATGACAGCGAGGTTGAATGCCTCCAGATTTCCCAGGTTGATAGCGACAGAGACAGAAAAGAAATCGGACACCCTTTTCGAACAATAAACTGGTAACACATATCACACATATATAGAAGTAAGAAAAGGTCACTTTGGTTTAATAACAGCTTCTTTGTCCTTGCAGAGTTCTCCCTTTTCCTTCACACACACGCACGGATGCACACACATCCATACAGCCAGGGTAATCTGAGGCACTCCATCCACCTTTGAAATCCACTCAAACCACATGAATGCAGAATTACATATTGGGCTGAGCGCAGGAAGCCCAATGGGCTGTGAGCCAGGTCTTAGGATCTGTAAATATTGAGAAAAAAGGTTGAAACATTCATGAGGAGAATGAGAGAGCACGAGAGAGAGCATGAGCGAGAGCAAGTGCAATAGCAAGAGAGCGAGTGAGAGAGAGAGACCCGGTCTTTTGGGTCTCCTGGGTCTTGCATGTCGCTGTTGCCACTCAAAGAGTATCTGACTGGAGTTGGAAGCTATGCTTTGCCAGGCGGCAGCCACTTAGCCGAGCTGAAAGCACAGTGTTGTGTACGTTTAGATAGTTGATGAGTTTGGCGGGTACAAGTCAGACTATTTGCATAAAAGGATGAGAGAGATTAGAGCAAAGTGGTAGCTTGATGAGTGAGGTGGAGGAATGCGATGCTTGTTATCTCCTACACACAACACCTACACAACAAATGTAATGAGACTCAATTCCAAACAGCCATGATAATATTAAACACAACAATTTCGACCGATTGTTATTACCGGCCTGTCATTCGGGCCATTTTTCTTCAGTCGAAACCTTGTGAATCAAATGTGACTGCAGTGTCTCGCTTATTATTAGCATACTATTTTGATTATGACAATTTCAATGACAAAAGTTTTAATAGGTTTTGATAAGTGGATGGAAGTGGCCGTTAGTGTATCAGATAACTAGCATATCAGCATGGATGTGATGGCTCACTCCCAGAGGAACGCCCCAAGACTTTCTTCCACCTACAATGGAGCTTCTGCTTCATCTGACACCAACATCAGTTCATTGGAAATCTCTCTCCCTCGTTCTCTGGTATATTACTATTTTTTTAATCTGCTTTAGTCGTCGCATTACTGCTGCAAGACCAGCAATGCAAAAAAGATTACAATCTACTATTATACTTGTCTGGTGAAAGAGGTGGGAATCTAGCGAATGTCGTAGAAAGCTTCGGGGTAACTGTGGAGGATTGTTAGTAGTCGTGCGTTGTATTCCAGCCAATCAGGAAAGTTGGTGCTGAAAGATGTAGCCGGAAATTAAATGTCGCCTGCTACACCCGTTATTTATCAGGAATATGATTTCTGACTCCGAGGGAAAAGGAAAGCCGGATTGGATTTGAAGGCTTGGACTAAACTGCAATTTGAGATAAGCAGCAAGAATGATCTTTTTTCTATTTAATACTTCCCTTAACCCTATTCCGAAAAAAACATCAAGAATATCTTTCTTTCTTCCGAGCAGCCTCTACAGATTGCACGAAAGCTCAGTTGCATTGATTTTGTGACCGTTATTAATATTTTGGATGGCACGGGAAAAAAAAGAAGCTGTGGAGGCAAATTGGCCAAACTGATTAGACTGTCCACACTTTGTAGTACAGTACTGAAGCTGCGAACCAAAAAGAACCTCAACCATCTGCCTATTCTGCCTCTTAAGAGAAGTTACCCCAATAAAAGCTGAGTCAAATATAAATAAACATACAGCATTTATAAAGTGCTCTTTGCTAGCCACCATGACCACTCAAAGCACTTCACAATTAACTCTATCACCCACTCACACTCAGGCGTACATTTATACACACTGCAGATAAACGCATCCCTGCATCAAAGGCGTTGGTTTGCCATTAGTTGAAGCAGGAGTCCAGGTATGACACACAAGCGTCTTCTCACCTTGATCCCTCCCCAGGAGTGGTTGGTAAGGAAATCCACGGGTGAGGACACACCTGGCGTGACGGGGTACCTCAGAAGGAAGTCTAGCTCCACGGCGTTAATCTCCTTACTCATCAGCAGGATCTGGAGACAGGAGACGGACAGCAGGAAGCAAAGAGAAGAAGCTCGGCTCAACTTTCTGTTTAATTTATTTCGCCCCCCCCACCCCCCCCCCCCCACCCCCCACCCCCACTGCCAAGACAGCACTCTTGAGTCCCCGTCTGGTGTGGTGGTGGTGGTGGTGGAAAATCCGATCGGGTCGGTTCAAACACTGAGCCATGTCGAAACCCCCCTCTTTCTTGCTTTGAGGGGCTTAAAGGCCCTCTTTAAAAAGGGCCGACCTTCATGTCCGTCCCGTCCCCCCCCCCGACTCTCGCCACACTTGTCTCCACCCACCTGGAAGACGAGCTGGGCGGTGTAGGTGAGCTTGTCGCACTCAAACAGGCCCCGGGTGGTGTACTGGAAGACGGAGGAGGTGATGCTGTCGATGAGGTTGGAGACCCGCTGCTTCAGAGAGTCGTCGGGCGGGGCCTTCTGCACCGCCTTCTGGAACACCACGCTGAACGCCTGGGTGGGGTCAGACACACAGGTCACATGGGCTCTGTTGCTCCACCCTGGAAGGCTCTCAGGTCTGCTCCTGCTAGGGACACTTCAAAATGTTCTACCTGGCGCCTCAAGCTGAGACTACTTTATGTCTTTTATCTACTGCTCTGGGGTTTTATCGTGTCTGTTCTATTTGATTTGATGCTGTAAATTGCTGTTTTAATGTAGCTAAGCTGTAGCACTTTGGTCATTTTTTAAATGTGCTTCATAAATCTCACCTTTTTTTCTGAGTTGGAGTCAAACAGAGTATTTTTTTGTGCAACATGCGTCGTATTGGATTTCAATATGTACATTGCTGTTTTAATCGACCTAAGCTGTACTTAACCACCGTGTTGGCCCACCCTGGTCATTTTTACATGTTCTTTATAAATAAACTGACTTGACTCTATTGGATCCTTTTCTATCTCATCAAGAAAACAGCAACCAACTCGGGCTGGGGCTGGATTTCAGAGATTTAGCTTATGAACTAACATTGGGGAATTTCGCATGATATATCAAATGACATGCTCAAACATTTATAAAAATCCAATTGGGAAGTATCTAAATTACCTCCAGTTTTTATTAAACGGTAAATCATCGCATCAGTCGGCTAGTGTACAATATAATGACTGGGACCCTTCTATCGCTTTCGATTAGCCATTTTACGTTGATGGAAGACGATAAAGAGAAAATAAATGCACAGCTGAAACGAAAAAGAAAAGAACAGCCATTCTGCTTCCACGAACCACGAAGCCTAACGTTGTGATCCATCCATCCCACTGCGGACGCCAGACGTTGCAGCCCTAATTCCCTTCCCTTCACCAGGGTCGCACAGCACAGAATGTAATAAGCCTCTGCTCTTAGCACCTGACGCATCTCGCTTCATCGCTACGGGTCAGAGGTGCGCTACAACTCTCCGAATGCATTACGTGGCGTTGTGCTTTTCCTCTCCCCTTCCGCCCTAACGGTGGGAGAGAGATGGTGTCAGGGGCTCTACCTCGCGAGCGACGGTGTGATTACAAACAGTTCCTCAGCAGCCGGGTCATAGCCGGGCTAGCTGGCCCCCGGCCCCGCGGCTAGGGGACATTACACCGCTACACATAACCACGCTAGGGAGGCGCCGGCGCAATTAAAAGCCTAAGTAGCTAGCATAAAACACACGAGGCAGACGGTTAGAATCGAAATGGTCGTTTTCTTCCCTTTTTTTTCCTCCTCGTTCTCTCCACAGCGTAGCAGCGAGCCGACGCCGAGACAAGAGGAGGGGGAGGGAGGGGCCGGAGGGAGGGGGGGGGGGGGGGGTCTACCTTGAGAGAGAACTGGTACATGGGGTGGATCTTATTGAGGTCGTTCATTATGAAGTACAAGAGGGAGGCGCGTGCCGCGGCCGCGCGGTAGTGCTCCCGGGCCTCGTTGATCTGGGCCTCTGTCACCTTGGCTTCCTTCACCTGAGAGACACACACACACACACACACACACACACACACACACACACACACACACACACACACACACACACACACACACACACACACACACACACACACACACACACACAGATGCAGATGCAGAGAGGGTGAGCAAGAAAAGCAGGCAAATAGAGCATCGCTTACGAACGCACAAAATCTACAAAACAAAGCAGGATTCATCAGTACAACGCGGCTACAGACACACACACACACACACACACAAACATGCAAAATTCATCAATCAACTAATGATCAAATGATTTGCTGAGTTAATAAAATACACTGCGCTCAGGAGTGGAAGAGATTCCAATTTCACGGTGAACCGGAATGTTCCCACGCCGCACACAGCACTACAATAATGTGGCTTCTTTCCCCTGCTTAATACCTGAGCCATTACACTGCAGCTGAAGAAACACAAGGAAATGGAATACATAAAGGAATGTCTTGCAGGCACTTTCAAGTGTCAGGGACAATGTTGAAAGCAGCAGTCATTTCGGTTTTTTTGGTGTTGTTTTTTTGTCTCTTTCCTTTTGTGGCTTGCTGCAAAACAAGAGAATGTTGCGGTCTCATCATGTTTGTGACCTTAAAGAAACAGGGAAGGACCCACACTGGAATCTACGGAGATAATCAAGCAGGAGCAAGTGGGTTAGAGAGAGTGAGAGAGATAGTGAGAGAGGGGGAGGGAGAGAGAGAGTGAAAGAGGGGGAGGGAGAGAGAGAGTGAAAGAGGGGGAGGGAGAGGGAGATAGAGAAACGGTGAGAGAGGAATGAGATGGAGAGAGAGAGAGTTACAGAGGGAGTGAGATGGGAAGAGTGAGGGAGAGAGATGGAGCAAGCCTCAGAGCGATATTGAGAGAGAGCAAGAGAGAGCGAGCGAGCGAGCGAGCGAGAGAGAGCGAGCGAGAGAGAGCGAGAGCGAGAGAGAGAGAGAGAGAGTACGAGAGGCAGAGAGAGAGCGGGCGAGAGACCTTCTCCTCTATGTCTCCGGCGGTGAGCTTGGTGGTCTCCAGGTTCTCCACCAGCTCCGTGTCCCCCAGGAAGTCCCCAGAGGCTGCCGACAGACGGGACAGCAGGGTATCCTCCAGGGTCTTCAGGGTGATCTTGAAGCCATTTTGCTGCGTGGTCAGGTTGGACTGGGGGGACGGGGCAGAGACGTTATCACGATAATCAGGAGGAATATTGCATAAATATCACGATATGTTTATGAATGAAAAAATACCGTTCTAAACAGTCTAGCTTTGGGTCATGACATTGAAGAATGGGGACATTTGAGAAATATCAAATTAAAATTATGATATCGGACTCAAACTAGTTCTCCTTTCCCTCTGACATTTCACATTTCATATTTTGATCAGGGCATTTCATCTCATCGCAATTAATTTATATTACAAAACGTGGGTTTCACCATAAGTCGATATTATTCAAAGAGAATAAACGATAATATCGAAATTTTGCCCAGCCCTGCATACAATGCTGTGCAACATGCATCACATGCCTTGCACCAAAAACATGCCTCCATCGAGTGAAACGATACACTCTCAGGATGGACCGTGTGACTGGACACACACACACACACACACACACACACACACACACACAGCAGACGCATGTGGGATTCTCTTTCACCAACGCACAAACCCCACAGAACATTATTAAAGGATGAACGAATTTGAAACGAGTCAATGTTATTGATCGTTTCGCGTCGATATTTCTATATCGGACGTAGGGAGGAAAGAACGCGTTGCTTTCTCAATGGGCCGGTTGGACGCGGCGGCGCCGTCAGCATGCATTTAGCCGCGGCATCGCACGGCCAAGTCAATCCATTTCTGGAGTGGAACATGAGGTATAGCTGTCGGGAGGCGTGGGGTCCGCGGCGAGGGGAGCGGACATTGAAGGGCGCCTCAAAGGCAGCGCTAATCAATATTCGCCCCACGGCCCCCTCTCCGAATTGGCTATATGAGCCCGTGAAGAGCTGCCGTGCTGCGGGGCTGGATTAGCAGGCTCCCGTCTGTTGGCTGACACCCGGGTCTCTGCCAAGTGACCTCACCGCTCGCCGGGATTATCGACGCCCATCGACGGGTACCGGCTTTGATGCCGGATAAACGCACGCACGCACGCACGCGCGCACGCGCACACGCACACACACACACACACACACACACACACACACACACATGCACGTACACAAACACACATGCACGTACACAAACACAGGCAGGCATGCACACATACATACAAAAAAACACACACACTCGTCGCTTGTAGCACATATAGGCAGCACATAGACACACACACACAAACATACAGCTTGATTATAATGGGTGTTGTCTCTTAGGCTTTGCCATATGGATGAGACCCTTTTTCCCCCCTTTTCCTTTCTTTGATGTGTGGTAAAAAAAAAATAAAGAAAAAATAAACACTTTGAAAAGAGGCAAGTGACTCCCGAGCACTTCTGAGACGTTGGCAGGGCAAAGACAGCCCTCGTGTCCTTCCCTCTTTGTAGCACCTGGTACTGCCTGTCCTACCCCCTGGGTGGGCTCTGGTACTGCCTGTCCTACCCCCTGGGTGGTCTCTGGTACTGCCTGTCCTACCCCCTGGGTGGTCTCTGGTACTGCCTGTCCTACCCCCCTGGGTGGTCTCTGGTACTGCCTGTCCTACCCCCTGTGTGGGCTCTGGTACTGCCTGTCCCCCCCCCTGGGTGGGCTCTGGTACTGCCTGTCCTACCCCCTGTGTGGTCTCTGGTACTGCCTGTCCTCCCCCCTGGGTGGGCTCTGGTACTGCCTGTCCTACCCCTTGTGTGGTCTCTGGTACTGCCTGTCCTACCCCCTGGGTGGGCTCTGGTACTGCCTGTCCTCCCCCCTGGGTGGGCTCTGGTACTGCCTGTCCTACCCCCTGTGTGGTCTCTGGTACTGCCTGTCCTACCCCCTGGGTGGTCTCTGGTACTGCCTGTCCTCCCCCCTGGGTGGGCTCTGGTACTGCCTGTCCTCCCCCCTGGGTGGGCTCTGGTACTGCCTGTCCTACCCCTTGTGTGGTCTCTGGTACTGCCGGTCTTTACCCCTACGTATGTATTGTATGTAACCTCAAATGTATTGTCTAGTTTAGATTACAAAAACTCTTGGATGCTCGTCAGACAAAAAGCAAGCGAATGTCGGGCTCAGCTAACTTGTGATGGGCATTTGCTATCATTACATTTTACAGACCAAATGGGTAAATGAAAACACCAAAGAAATCTGAATTAAAAGAAGTTGTAGCCCTTAACACACACACACACACACACACACACACACACACAGCTGGGAATCTTGTTCTCCCTCTACACCCATTACCCACAACTGGTGAGCCACTTGACAACGCTGACGCATCCTTACTGAGTTCCCGTCGTCCTAATCGCATTGGCTCTCGCCGCTGTCGCGCTTTTGATTTTGTGTGGAGCGACTGTGCCAGTGTGAAACACAACCGTTAGTGTTTGGGTTGTGGCAGCCCAGGGCCGCCGTCTGGGACGCAAGAGACAAATGGGCAACGGAAATCAAAATCACGAAAATAAAATCGAAATCACAAATAATGAATAAATATGAGCGGGAACGGGATGTTCCACCAAAGAGAATGGTCGTCAAATCCGGAGTGATTGAGTAACTGTCTGAAAGGCGTGCTATGGGTGTGATTCTGTGTGTGTCTGATTGTGTTTGTCTGTGTGTGTGATTGCATTTGGGTGTGTGTGAGTGATTGTCCATTTGTGTGTTTTTGTGTGTTTGAATGTGTGTGCATGTGTGATTGATTGTGCATGTGTGCGTGTGCATTATCCCTGTGTGTGTGTGTGTGATTGTGCACGTGTGTCAATGTGTATGGCGTGTTTGTAATTGTCCGTTCGTGTGTGTGTGTATGCATGTGTGTGTATGTGCGATTGTACGCATGTGCACGTGTGTTTGAATGCGTGCTGTTAACTTTTCAGGAGTCTTCCCACAGCTCCCTCACTGTGCCCCGTCTCCCCCTGTGCTACCGGGGGGTAACTGTATCCAGTTCAAAACGTTCCCCAATGACTCCCATAATGAGCCAGATATGAACAGTTAGCTCTCCTGCGGCACATCACACACCTAATTGCCTTGCGTTGCATTAAAAAAAAAAAAAAGAAAAGAAAAAAAAACTCTAACAAACAGCAGCCATGTGCCCTCATTGTCACGGAGACGAGATAATACGTCTAGCGCTGCAGACGGAGGGCTGCCGAGAGAATTAGCGCCACAGAGACCCGGTGAGGTCCATTAGGAAGTCACGCCGCAACCCTGTGTTTTCAATCAACATTGAAGAGCACACACACACACGCTCGTGGACACACACACTCACACACACACACACACACACTTGCAGACACCCACCCACCCACACGGTGATGTTCCTGAGGGAATAACCCCCATCCACTCTGCCCCTTTACAAATCTCCCCCCCCCCCGCCCCCCCCCCCCCCCCAAAAAAAAGTCAAGCTAACATTTAAGCTTCTTAGCGCGCGGCCGCCGTCTCCAGCTAAACAAGCGCTCTCTTTATCTTCTTTATCCATGTAGTCATCTTACGGCTCAGCGCCGACGCTAACCTCATTAGCGGCATAATGGGCGCCCAGTCATTCAGCGCGACGGGAACAGGTAAGGAGCCAACCTCCGCCGCGCTGCCGATTGTTATCAGCCGGGGTTGTTTACCCCGCTGCTAGAGCTGCGCGAGCCGCGCTTTCCCGCCAAGCCCCGTTGTTGTTGTGATGGCGAGGTTCTTCCCGCGTACACGGCGCACAACACTGAACTACCCTCCCCCCTCCCCCACGCAGCCTGCCTCTCCCTTTTTAACTTGCAGCATTAATTAAAATGATACAGACTTCCACAATGAACCCCCCCCCCGCCTCCCCCCCTCTCGTTCCTCCCATCTCTGTGAAACGCTAATTAAACAGGGTTCATTAAATCACATTGCACTTCTCCAGGAGAGATCCGCTGTCGTTCTCAGTGCTGAAAGGATTCGCGGTTTAAAATAACTAGCATAGCTCGCTCATGCGAGATGCTTTGCTCTCCCATACTCTAAAAGAGAAACTGATTTGTGTGCGGATGAAAGCCTACAGGTATATTATAAAAAAAAAGTGTATATATATCTCTATAGGAGGTGGACCCACATGCAGGTCTACATGCTGACCAATGCAGAAGCTAGATGGGGGGGGGGGGGGGGGGGGGGGGGGGGGGGGGGGGGGGGGGGTTATTCTGAAGAAGAGCCTGGCGTTTTGTCCTTTATTGGCTTGTTTTGGTATTTTCTGGCGATCACAACTTCCAGGAGTGACGACGACAACCACAGTGTGTGCAGTGTGTATGCGGACCTGGCTGCACCACCGCAGGATTTTGGGTTGTGCTCCCTGGCTAACAAGCGTCCCAGCGAGGGACGGAGGACGTGTGTGTCACTGTCCCAGCTAATTGCCACACGGCAGGCTACAGTAGCCCCGACGGCCAAATCCTTTTCAAACGGGCTGACACAGTTATCCTCCAACCCCCCCCCCCCCCGCCATGTCAGTAAGACAAGCATATGCCGTCATTAAGGACCGGGCTTTGATCAAGCCCATTTTGGCTTCATTACTGGCAGGGTTTCTTTTTGCGCGCGAGCCACGGAAACATAACGCCCCAGAGACAATTAACTGGCACCGGTTATTAGCGTGCTGGCACGCCGGCCGCCGGGCTCGGGCCAGGGCTTAGCGCCGCGCCGCGAAGCATAACAGAGCCGGGGAGCTAACGGTTAGCTCTGACCTGCATCGGCAGGCGCTGTGACGGCTGGAACCGGGCCTGAAGCCCGAGATCAGGCACAGCAGGAGGAGGAGGAGAAGACGAAGAAGAAGAAGAAGAAGAAGAAGCTTCCAAAGCTCTCCTGGATCTCACGTGTATGTGGGGGGGGGGGGTCCACAGGATGCAGAGAATCATTCATGTCGAAAACAGAGACCAAAACGCTCTCGACAAAAACGTGTATAATCCCACAGCGCTTTTCTTTGGCTTTTCAACCGTTGCCCGCGAGGCTCGGCCACGGAACTGTTTAAGGAGAAATATATGAAATCAAGATAAAACAGACCAAGGGTTTCTCTTCACTAGGATGCGGTTGGAATGCGGTTGGTGGAACATGGCTTGTGATGATGAATAGGATGCTGGCCCCTAGGGTCTTGGCGGGGAAACTTATGCCGTAAATCTTCCGCCTGGTAAACCATATCGCTCCGGAATGGGCAACATTATTCCTGGTTTGGGATGGGTTACGGTTCTGATGCGTGGCAATGGACTTCAAGTAAAGTTTTACGGGATTGATTTATTATACTCAATATTATAAGTCAAAGCACTGTATGCAGTAATACCACACACACACACACACACACACACACACACACACACACACACACACACACACACACACACACACACACACACACACACACACACACACACACACACACACACACACACACAGTCCCAATCATAGTGTCTCTACGTGAAGGACATACATTATGCTACACATAAATTTGCTAAGCACGTTGTTAATCAAAGCCTGTTTATTTTAGGATTCGTGTTTTATCACTTTCATGCAGTTCCAATTGAATCCAAAGCACCAAATCACAAACACGTTTCAGGTTTTATCAAGCGCTAATTACCTGTTTAAACTAATGACGGCAAGAACACTAAATGCAATTTTTGCGTTGTGTTCAAAGACACTGCTGGTGACGGTGGTCAAGGTGGAGGAGCGCTGTTTTGTTTTATGTACAAAAGAGGAACGAAAACAGCAGACTGTTCCGTGCTGCACGGCCGCTCTGTCTGTTTTAGATGTGTGACTTCACAGTTACACCTGAAGAAAGAGAGAGAGAGAGAGAGAGCGAGAGAGCGAGAGAGCGAGAGCGAGAGAGAGAGAGCGAGAGAGAGAGAGAGAGAGAGAGAGAGAGAGAGAGAGAGCGAGGAGAGAGAGAGAGAGAGAGAGAGAGAGAGTGTTCTGGCGTCTGGGGAGCGTGTTGTTTCTGTGATAACCACTCAAGGAGCGGGACACATAGCCCGCCAGACTGCCTCTGAAGGTGAAGTTTAAGAGTCTTTTGAATGTTTGATAAAAGGACATCTGTCAAAACCAAAATAAAAAGACGAAAGAACTAAAAAAAGATCCTTTGTTGCAGATTTTTCTCTTTCATCCTCCTGCAAAAGCCCCCATGGTCCTTTAGGAAAGCATTCATTTCTGTAATACCTATAATACAATACAGGTCTGGCTGATCCAGCTATCGCAACAGTCTCTCCTGGCGTCAGTAAAACATCCGTTATCAATATCATTTGTCCAAGTTCCTTCTTCGTACCGATTCAGCCGAAGGGCACTTAGTATGTGCGCACCTGCCACCCATGTTAACAATAGCAATATAGCACTTTGGTCTTTATGATAAGACATTTTCGAAAGTACTTGCATGGCAATTCACTGTTATTTTGTCTTCAAACTCCGCGCTGACCGATGCACATTGACTCCTAAAGACCAAAGTGCTGTATTGCCTAGGTTTAATTTTGTGGCAGGCATGCACATGTTTATTGTTTTGGTAAAGCCAGGAGAGACGGTTATGATGGTTCTATCACCCAGACCGGTATTGTCCTTTCATTTGGGTTTCCAAGAAGCTGCTGTTGCTCTGAGTGCATTAAGAAGCATCTTCCTCTCTTCTCTTTCAATTTAAAGGGGCGAATGAAACAAACAACCTCACATTTTTCAGCTGTTCACCAGCGGTCATGACGATCTCATAATGAAACACATCCATCCTTATAATCTTGACAAAATATTACGTAATGCTGTTTCCATGGATTATTTTCTGCTGTAGCAATCTTGTCTTATACTGTCGCAAACAAGTTGTACAAAACTCGATGAAAATTAATGAGTTTCATGTCATCTTTCTCAGAAAGTTGCCGGTTTACCGCCACTAATTGACAACAGCTCCCATCAACAATCTAGCATTTTTCAAAATTACCAAAGAGGAGGGAGAGAGAGGGAGAAATCTCTCTCTCTCTCTCTCTCTCTCTCTCTCTCTCTCTCTCTCTCTCTCTCTCTCTCTCTCTCTCTCTCTCTCTCTCTCTCTCTCTCTCTCTCTCTCTCTCTCTCTCTCTCTCTCTCTCTCTCTCTCTCTCTCTCTCTCTCTCTCTCTCTCTCTCTCTCTCTCTCTCTCTCTCTCTCTCTCTCTCTCTCTCTCTCTCTCTCTCTCTCTCTCTCTCTCTCACCCACCTTGAGCTCCTCCAGGTCGGGGCGCTCCATGCTGACCACGGAGGCCAGCAGCTGGTCCTCGAGGCCGTCCCGGGTCACGGTGAAGTTGATCAGGGTGCACTGGGCCTGCAGCTCCGGCTGGTAGTGGGGGTTGGCCAGCTTGGTCTGCAGGATTAGCCGGAAGCTGGGGTTGTACTCGCACTCCTTGTCCCCGATCCGGATGCACCTGTTATGGGTTTAGATGGTCAGTAGACTCCCCAGGTTCAGCAGGAGAACTTCCAGGTGTAACCTTGTGAGACCATTCTGAACTTGCAAATTCACATTCTGTTTCTCTCAGAAGTGTGGCTCCCACCCATGCTAAAATACTAGGACCAATCAGTGCTAAGAGGAGTTTTATTTGTATTTTTACTGAATTTGAAACTTAATTTTAACAAACAATGAGAGGAAGATGTAGAAATTAACAGAGCAACTAAAAGGGTTATATCTGTTATAAACTGAATAACGATGTTGAAAGATGAACAGCTATTTGCGCGGAAGGTCTTTTTCAGAGGGCAGTTTTTTGCACAACGTAAGGCCGTAACCATGTGTGGAAATTGATTGCTGCCCAGGAGGAAAATGCAAAAGCTGCTTATCCGTGTGTGGGGCAGTAGTTCACTTAAGGGCTTTGCCCTGTCCCCAGGTTTGGTTATGTGCCTTTTTAAACACTACAAACAAGAAGTTATGTGTAGTTTTCAGTTTCAGTTTCCTGAAATGGATAGTTTCTAGTCCAATTATCTTGTAGGTACTGCATAATGTCCGGGGAAAGATCCACGATGCTGGAGAGATCCATGTACTTTCAGCAATAAACGGGGTTGTAAAAAGGCCCGTTACCCCAGGTTATCCTCTTGGGACTCATCTTACCCACTAGCATGACTACGAGGTTTCAGTGTAACGATCTGGGTCAACTCACCTGCCCTTCTTGATGGTCTCCCGGCCAAGCAGCGGTCCGAGAACCGGGTCTACAGCCTCCTCCATGTTCTCTATCAGAACCACCTCTCCCGCAGCCAGAGCTCTCTCTATAGCGTCCAGGTACCTGACCCGCACACAAACAAGAGACAGATTAGTGCACCAAACCCTAATGATCAACAACAACAACATCAACCCCAAAGTCGATCACCCCTTCCTCAACCCCACAATGGAGATGAACCAATTAAAGAAGGGTTTGAAGGCAAGGTCCCCACTAGAAAGCTACATGGTGCACCACTCTGCTATACGCACCGTGCCTCAGTAGAAGAGTATTAACACTAGGAAGGCAAAAGGAATCTAGTTTAATAAAATGAGAGGATTTTCCTTGAAACTCGGATGGAAACGTTACAGTTCAATAACAACCTTTTCACGATAACAATAAGATAGTACCCATGTATATCTGGAGTAAGATAGTGCCGTCTAGGTATCCTTTGATCAGGCTTCCTAACCCCAACCTGCTCCTTAATCCACATGCATCTGAATTCACTGTAAGTCACCCAACCTAAGTTGAAGCTGGGCGCAGCAGAGACCAACTTTACGCTATGCTAGAAGTTAAAACTATTTAAACTTTGACCCCAGTTGATGCTGCCCTCTAGGAGTGCATCCAATCACACCAGGACTTTGTTGGACGTTCTAAAACCGGCAACGGCTGTCTTCATTCCTAACCCTTAACACGTGTTCAACTCCCATCTGTTAGCTGGCTGTATTCCTAACACCCGGGCGTGTCTGGGTGGGACGGTCCCCTCACCCTCTCTGTCCGATGCGTATGACCCTCAGGGTCTCCCCGTAACGGTTCTTGATCCACTTGATGCCCTGCAGTTGGGGGTCCACGATGAGAGGCCAGCGCTGGCAGGAAGTGAGGATGGTGGCGTTCTCCGTGGACATCCTGTCGGCGGGCAGCCCCTCATTCTGCCAGGCCGCCACGTCGGCGTCGTCCATCAGCATGGTCAGGGGGTCGAGGTCAGGGGTCACGGGGATGGGGATCTGAGAAGGGGATCGCGCAGAGGGAAAGACACCGCAACGATTTTATTGTTTGCCTACAAAGCACTAAACGGGCTGGCGCCGACCTGACCTCTTTTATCCCATCAAGGTCACTCGGGCCCGCTGACCCGTTGCTTCTACTTGTCCCAAGATCGAGGTTCAAAGCATCGGCGAACTCTGGAATGAGCTGCCTCTGCATGTCAGGCCGCCCGCCCCCCCCCCCCCCCCCCCCCCCATTGCCTGTTTTTAAATCCCGTCTTAAAACACTTTTTTTCCACCTTGGCTTTTAACTCCGTATGAGAGCATTTCTAATAAAACATTTTTTTATTATTGTGTTGTTTATGGCGTCTTTGATTGTACAGCACTTTGGTCAACTGCCGTTGTTTTTAAATGAGCTCTATAAATAAATTTGGTTTGATTTGATTGCAAGACATGTTTAGTTCTATAGCAGCACCACTTCAAACACAATAGGACCATCTCACCTCAGGGAAATCTCAACCACTAGGAATAAAAGACTTGAAAGGCATTAAATCATATATTGAAAACAGAAGAAAATACAAGGACCACGTCCTCGTAAAGTGTGTGTTAAGCACTTACCGTATGACTGAATGTTTTGTTTAGCTTTTTGTCTTGTACGGTATTATAAAAAGATAAATCACTATGTTGCTTTGTCTGTATGTGACCGGTGTTATGGAAAATTGCGTTAAAATTCAAAATGATAATAAAGCACAAAGAGCCATTCACAGTGCTTTACAATGACAGGAATCACTTTATATAGCCCAAAGCTTATTAATGATGCGCTGGGAATCTCCATGTCCAAAACCGACATCCATGCTACACTCGCGTTCCATGTTGTTTCCTCCATTACAACAATATGATTACATTTCTTGTTTGTGTCGCTCTACAAATATGAGGCGAAATTCTCTGTATGCTTTGGGCTCAAGAACATTAAAGGGACTATCATTTAAAAGACAAACGTGAAATAAAAGTAGAAGATGGCGATGACTTCTTAATAAAATGCCGCGGCAAACAAACATTTTGATCCCTAATTTAAAAGAATAAAGAGTTGAAGGCGGACCTCACATGTTCTGAAAGTTTCTTTCAGATATGTGGTGCATAGAAACTAAAAGCTATATAGTAAGCTGTGCTAACAGCTGTAGCAGTATTACTAGTAGTTTGAATACGGTTTGTTGTGCAGACACAGCGAATTAATACAACATATACTTCTATCAACGCCGGGAACGGAAAGAACAGTACGCCAGGTGACATTTAGCTTCAAATACCAGCCGTCCCTGAAACTTTCCCTTATTGTCAGATCTCTTCCTCTCAGATGCAGCGTTTTTTTTTGGGGCATGTTAACTCTTTATGAGAGTTGGAGTCCCTTGTTTGCTTCTCGCTCCGCCGCAAAGCTTGGCGACGTGCACATTTTGTTTCATGAAGAGCTTAGCTCCTGGTTATCAGATCAGATGGAGAGGATCAGAGTGCCGGGAACGGTCTGTGAATATGTGAGAGCAGGGTTCATGAGAGCGAGCAGACACTACCTGCAGTCTTAAACGTCTGGGGAGCGGGAATGAGCCAGGCCCGTTCTGTCAATAGGGTTTGACGGACAGGCTGACAATATTTACGCACATTTGTTCTGTGTGTTTGCCTACTGTGTGCGTGTGTGTGTTTTATTAGCCTGCGTGAGTGTAAGTAAGAAACAATGCCTAGTCCGTATGCTAAGGCTATAATTAGAATCAGAATCAGAGAGAGCTTCATTGGCAGATACGTTTGCACATTCAAGGATTCGTTTTTTCCTGATATGTTGACGCAGTGAGCAAAGGATATAAAAAAAAAGAAAAGTAAAATACCAAAAACAAAATGAACTGCAGGATTTAGTAGGAGGGGCACTGTGTGGCCAATCGATTGTTTGGGGGGAGGGGCATGGGCCTCCCCAAGCTTCCCTCCCCCCAGCCTTGCATGTGTGCAATGGTTCTGGACGGGTCCTTACCTTGAGCTGGCTGAGATAGGGCTTCCAGGTGCTGTCCATAAGCTGCAGCCGGTAGCGCTTGGTGAAGTAGCCCAGGTAGGAGACGAAGGCCGTGATGAGGAGCACGTCTCCGCACAGCGTCCTCTCCTGCCTCCGGAAACTCTCCACCGCCTCCGCCCAGCGCACGTTCTCCGAGGCCAGACCCCCCACCTGCACGCACACACGCACACACACACACACACACACACACACACACACACACACACACACACACACACACACACACACACACACACACACACACACACACACACACACACACACACACACACACACACACACACACACACACACACACACACACACACACACGTGATTGACAGGCAAGATGGATTCCCCCCAACCAATCAGGGAAGAGATGCCCTGATTGGTCAGAAATGAGCAGGGAGCAGTATAAAATCTAAATAGTCTCATACTCGAAACCGATATTCTCATAGAACGTTTCGCTCACCAAATTGCTGAAATGATATCTCTTACATCTTACCTACAGCTCCTATAAATCACTAGACTACATGCTACTTATGCAGGAATAATACGGCCTGCGTGGGACCAGCATTAGCCAGCCAAGGGTTCCACCACAGCCAGGAAACGTCACTGAGAGACAAGGCGTTGGGTTGAGTCCACTGGCTGACAAGGTGATAGCTCCGGTGATTATGTTTGTGATGAGCAACAGAGCCCCGTTCGATGCGCCTTGTTGTTCCTGTCAGCCCTTTTTCCATCTTCCTGTGAATAATTCTTCATTACCATACTAACCGTATCTACATGCTCCCTCCCTCTCTTTTGCTACTGTCAGCAGGGGGATTACACTGTGGTCTACCACATTGACTGCCGCACTGCGCGTGTGCCCATGCGTGGGCCTGTGGGCCAATGTGTATTTATGTCCATTGGTATCCATGTGAAATAACACAAACGTTATATATGGCTGTGTGTGTGTGTGCATGAATATTTGTAGGGTGCGGTGCACCTGCTCAACACACACACACACACACACACACACACACACACACACACACACACACACACACACACACACACACACACACACACACACACAGACAGAGACAGAGACAGAGACAGAGACAGAGACAGAGAGAAAAAGTGCGAGAGAGAGTATGGATGGGTGCAACCAAGAGGGATCAAATCAAGCAAGAGTATAGAGCTAATGAAAGATTTGTCGATTAAGGATTTGTTTTATCTTGAGTTGTGTTGCAAACCTTAATTCTGAACATTTAAGAACAAATCAGCAATCAAAACCCCATTAAACCTTCTTACAACCTAAAAGCTTTGATAACCCTCTGTGGTGGATTTGCCAAATCAGATCTCTTCAGAGCAATCATCGCTTATGGGAGAAAAAGAAGCCAACACAGACTAAAAGGAGAAGGCTGGTGAAATGTCGTAACTCATATCTCAAATTCTGAGAAGGATATAAATACGATATTCTTAATAAGATAGATAAGACAGGATATCTATGCCGACAGTCCCTTGTTTTCATTGGAGAAAATTAAATGTTCTTTGATCAATCTAAAATATTCTCTTTGGTAATTTACACCATCTCACTGACACATTTAATATTAACCACTAACTGAATTTAAATCAGAATTTCAAGGGAGGGAGCAACACAATTCAAATTACAATAAATCCAGATCAACAGTGTGATTTAAATGTAGCTGTGGTCATGGTTAAACTGGAATTAAAGTGTGCTGCAACAACATGAATTGCTAAAGCTACAGTTAACTAACCTAGTTAATTATCATCAGGTAGATGCAACTGTGAACAGAGAGATTGAGAAAGAACGACACAGAGACAGAGACAGAGACAGACAGAGCTATTATCTAACCCTGTGACAGCTAATTTGCATAAATAACATGATGCCAACTATCTCTATTGGATGAATCCAATGAAAATCGTTTTCGTGCAGAAATAAGTGTATCAGTTGTGCACTTATTTTACGGTGCATTATGGCGTGCATGTAGTGCACCATAGGGAACCAGATTTGTACACTGACACTTCAGATAACACTACCAAATGGTGACCCCCTAAATAGTGCACTATATGGGGCACAAGTGGACCAACTAGAACACAGCCAGAGACAGAGAGAACAGAGAGAACAATAAATAAATGTTTCCCTATGAAAAAGAGGTAGAGGGGAAGATCATAGATGTAAGCGATTGTGTGTATGTTTCTTTGTATTATAATTAGTCTATGTATTGGATGTTATCAATTTGTATATAAATATGTTAATGTTCCATGCATTTTCTACTTAAATATGTACTACTATGTACATATTTATTTCGGTTTATGTCCATGTTAGGCAACATGTTTGTTAATTTAAAGGTCATGTCAATAAAGCTTTATCGAATTGAGAGAGAGAAAGAGACAGAGACTCACCAGGCGGTTGGCCAAGGTGATGGTGCGTTCGGTGGACTCTGCTTCCTGTTGACACTTTAGCTTCTCCGAGGTGGCCTTCTCAAACTTTGCCGTCAGTGTCGACAGGTTCTCATTGAGGAGCTGATGCACACACCCACACACATCCGAGCACACACACAAACACATGCACACAGCACAAACATGCAAACACACACGCACACAGAGGAAGAGTGATTGACGCGCGGTTGCAGGACACCGCACAGAAACATAATTAAGACGTCAAATGAACAATCGCGCAAACACGCACACACACACACACACACACACACACACACACACACACACACACACACACACACACACACACACACACACACACACACACACACACACACACACACACACACACACACACGCAAACTGACAAGTTCCTGTTCTAACCCTCACAGAGGAACATGGTTTGCTGTGTCTCATCAGGATGAAAACAAACTCAGGGAATTGGGCGAAAAAGTTGTCTGGAGCACTACAAAATCTACACGCCCACTCCCTCCACCACCACTGTGGATTTACTTGGCGTTTGGAAGCAATTAGCGGGAGGACAAACAGAGGATTAATGGGCAAAGGAGGCGCTCAGGTCCCGTAGATTAGTCGGAGGATTGCTAATTCCCCTCGGCCCCCGGACCCGCTCAAACGAGCCCACTGAACGGGCACACCACAAAAAAGGGAAGGAAATAGAAACAGGGACGGGCAAGAGAACTCATACTTTCGCCGTTTCTTCTGCTAAGCCCAGCAGGTGTACCATTACGGTGACAGAGGAGAAGGGAGGGGTTGCGGGGGTATAGGGGGAGGGTGGGGGGGGGGGGTGTTGCTTCTAGTTAGGGAGGATGTCGCCGCACCGATGTGATGGGAACACACTGCCGGGGGTTTTACGGACGCTGTGACAGCGGCGTCAAAGCGGTCAACGTTCTTTCGTTCAGAACACGCCGTTGGCTTATCGAACTGTATTGTCATCGTTTGGCGTCGGCGAGGGGGCTTGAGTCGTCTCGGTGCCCAGGTGAAGGAGGTGCTTGTTTGCATGGTTGAGAGTCGGCGAGAGTTTTGATTGTTTTTCAAACTTTATTTTATATGATGATGAATAACGTTGAGCTTGAACTAATGGGTTTTTCCAGGTCGATCGATTTCTTTTGAGATGCATTTCTGGTGGAACCCTGAAGCGCCCTGTTTGGATGGCATACCAGCGCTGTGCCATCACCAAGAGCGTGATACATAATACATGATCTCTCACTAAAGTGCTGATTACAAGGATTCTTGTCTCTGGAGTTTTTTGTTTCAGAGTCCATTTTGGTCTTTTTGTCAATATATAATAAATTATATATAATTTATATATACTATAATATAATATATTATACTATAATATATGATACATGCCATGTGAAGAAAACCTAATGACTTGTTGTTAGTATTGTTACAATACACATTAATTAAAGACACATGTATGCTTTTTTTTGGGATGCAATACATGTATTTAAGTTCTATTCAAATGAAAATGTCATTTCACAACGTGGTTTGATAATGGCGGGCTATTTTAATAGTTAAATATTTTTGGATTTCTTGAGGTCAAGTTAAACGTGTGAAGGAAACGTATTAGTATCACTGTCAGGTGTTTGGCTACTCTGCACAGTGTTGACTTGAAACCGTTACAAACGTATTTTCTTAAAACGTCAGTGTCCAGAGACATGATGTTTTAGCTTTTCTTTGCGCCGGGGAAACGTTACTAGTGCTGTACTGAGTTTGTGTGTCGCTGTTTTCAGATCACCGCATCCAGCGAAACATCTGCAACCAATACGAGCCAAAAGAAAATGAAATGCCCCGTTCACCCAGATTTCGGATCGTCTGCTTTGCGAGACTACGCTCACACTCACATTGATCTTGCTCTTAATGGCACCTAGCTTGTCCTGCGCGGTGGCCAGCTCAGCGTTAGCCTTGCTGAGCGCCTGGCGCTTGGGCTCCACCTCACAGAACGTCTCGTAGAACCGGACAATGTTGATCACCCAGGAGCAAAGGCCTGCAGCCGCCAAGGACTTGGAGGTCACGAGGTCGGGCTGGAACTCTGGGTCCTGGAGAGAAGAGGGTGGGACAAAAGGGTAAAGCACCAGAAAACAGACAGAAGTAGTCTTCCTTCGTATTGTCTTACACTAGAGTATTAACATTGACCAAAACAGCAGCGGGCCAGCGCCTGTGATCTTCTACACATCTCATTTTGTTACCTTTTCTTTTGCCTAAAAGAACTAAACATGAAGAAAGGTTCTGCATCCTTTTTGTAATGTGGTCAATGTGGATTATTTGGCCCCGTGACTTTTTTGTCATCGTTTGACTGATATGCACCTTTTTCACCTAGCGGCCATCTTGGTTCAAACCGCTAGCTGGGTGGCGGAATTCCACATTCAGTTCCCCCCACCTAGTTAGCATTCAGAACCAAGATGGAATCCAGTGGTCGCTAGGGGAATAAGACCCACATCTTCTCCCTAACTCCATCACTCCTCCTCACTCCTTTAGGAACGCTAGCGGTGCTTACCTGCAGGTAAGGCTGAATAGCCTTCAGACACGCCTCTGGAATATTCTCCTTGTTGAAGGTGACGAGGGAGTCCAGGAAGGCGTCCACCTTGGCCATCATCACCTTCGCAGCCTTCCAGCTGCGGTCTTTGGGGACGCGGCCGCCCGGCGCCATCAGCACCATCACGGCCGCCGTCACGTTTGTCACCGCCACCACAGGGGAACCGAACGACTTCAGCTCGGTCAAGTTGTTCTGGGGGAGAGAAGGAGAAAATGAAGTAAACAGAAATGACTTAAATCGAGTCCTGGTGGGAAAGCAAAAAATAAATAAAAAATAAGAACATTTCCTGTTTTGCTTATTCCAAAAAAAAATAGGCATAAAGCGAGGAGATAGGGAGAAGATGACAGCCAGCACCGGGGAACCAAATGACGTCCCCTCGGTCAAGCAGCTCGGAAGGATGACGGGTCGGCAGACGGGAATGACAGGGGAAAACGCAAAGGCACAATCAATTAATTAAGTTCCGGTGAAGGGGGAGGAAAAAAAAACCCACGCCTTTCAAATCCTTTCGGGCGAGAAAAACAAATCAAAAAAAGGGAATCAAAAAGTGCAGGGGGAGGCAAGAAAGGAAAATACCCGCTGACTTTGAGACGAGAGACAATAGTAATTAGGGCCTCTTCAGAAAGCTCTGGGCTGCGGTCGAACCATCTGCTGTGCCCACTTGAACAGGGGTTGAGCACCTAGTCTCCAACACCCCGGGGGTTGTTGCAGGGGAAGGTGACATGGGAGCCAGAATGTGTCCACGGAATGCTGATCAGCGAATAACAAGCCACGACCCGGGATTACGAGGAGTTTTTAGCTGTGGGCTTGGCGTAGGCCACGGCTGTGTGAGGTAAACTCCATCGAAGAAAAACACAATAAAGTAAAATAACACAAATTAACATTATTAAAGTTCTGAAAATCTTGAAGGGACAGTATAACGCTGATGAGACAACTATCCCCAATTACTTTGAAACAAATCCATTCATTTGAGGGGTTTGTCGACAAAGCAAGGAGCACTGCAGTCTGACGGATTAAAAAAAATCCAAAGGAGTCGCCTGAGGAAAGTTGAACAATAGACGGAACAATCAAAAAAGTTATACAGAAACAGACCAAAAAACAATGACATAAGAACAAAGGAAATTAGCATGAAAGGCTTTTCTCACAGAAGACCATGTATTTGCTTTACTTCATACCGAATTCGGCGTGAGCGACAAAAACCATGACCACCATGGGTTAGCTATTTAATCTTATTGGCTGGAGCTTTTCGAACCACGCAAGGCTGCGTCCATATGTTGAAAGCTATTGCCGCCCAGCCAAGGACAGACTGATATTCATTGCGAAATGCAAACCTCTATAGCTTGATTGTCTCACGTTGCCAGGTTACGGCGCGGCAGGTTTACGAGGACGTGCTGCTCACACACCTTGTTGAGCGTGTTGAGGGCCACCTGAGCGGCTAGGAGAGCCGGCTCGGCCTTGGCCAGGTCCTCTTCGCAGTCCCTCTGTTTCCCGCTCACCACCACCGCGATGTCCGCCACCTTCGCCTCCTCCTCGTCCGCCACCGCCTTCTCCCTGGACACTTTCTCCGTCTCCACGCCGACCACCTGACAGGAGGAGACACGCCTTCCTTCACCAACAAGCTTTGATCTCTCTCTCTCTCTCTCTCTCTCTCTCTCTCTCTCTCTCTCTCTCTCTCTCTCTCTCTCTCTCTCTCTCTCTCTCTCTCTCTCTCTCTCTCTCTCTCTCTCTCTCTCTCTCTCTCTCTCTCTCTCTCTCTCTCTCTCTCTCTCTCTCTCTCTCTCTCTCTCTCTCTCTCTCTCTCTCTCTCAAACTGCAGACACATAATTGGTTAAATCCTGCAGATAATTCCTATTTGACATTGCATTGTGAGTCTAACGCCAGAGTTTTTCTGAGTGAATGAGATAATGGAGGTTTTCTATTAACAGGAGCCTGCTAGTGCTAATATACACTTATTGACAGATGACGGAAATTCATTCCTTTTCTCTGCCCCCATGACGGTAAAACATGGAACTGTACTGAAAAGGTGAGCACAAAACAATGACATGCCATATATTATTTGTCGATTCTCTATGTGTACATGTGGGGAACATTAATAATGTATAACAGAAGAGCAGCCTGTGTACATAATACATTCGGTATCGTATAAATCAGGCATAATGCGGAGAACCCAGGCTGACCCAAAAAGCAAATACCTGCAGGTCGGTTCTAGGGGGAATAGGGAATACAATAAAAATTTGCAGTTATCATTTTTATAAAGATCCTCTCATGGACCGTTTGTTGCCTAATGCAATTAGACTTGGAAGAATGAACAACTATCAGCTGATGCCTTTCAGCTGCGCGGTTAGCAAACGGATACGAGAAGAATAACGGACAATTGCTCGACCTCTGCGGTCGACCAGCGCAGGAAACAATGCTTGCAATTGTCTGCATGAGTCTCAATGGGCCGGCGACAGTACATTTCCACAGTACATGCTACATCGCTACAGTGCTACAATGTACATCTACTATACAGTATATGCTACAATGCTGCAATCTACATCCACTATACAGTACTATACATTACATGCTACAATGCTACGGTACATTTCCACAGTACATGCTACATTGGTTCAAAGTACATCCACTAAACAGTGCTGTACAGTCCATGCTACAATACATTTCCACGTGCAAACGGTTGTCCCTTCCACACCTGAATGAGTTTGTCAGCGTCCTCGTTCTTCTGCTTCAGCTCCACCTCCTGGGCTGCTAGCTTGGCCTTCAGGTCGTCCACCTGGGGAGCCATGAGAGGTCAGAGGTCAGATCACGAAGGTAAGCAAGACGTACTGGCGAATGTTCAGGATGAATTAGTTAAGTTAGTTCAAGTATTCCTGCTTTCCCTCAAAACAAAAATATTGAAATAACCAGCAGTTACACAACACTTTCCAGAGTGTTACTCTGGAGGAGTTTCTTTAAAGACGCCTCACATTCCCCACTCCACAATGGAAGCGTACGAGAATGTAATAAAAGGAGTAAATGAATGCCATTAAACTGTGGATAATTCTATTTCTGTCAGATGAAATGGTGTAAGTAGCAATTAGTGTGTAAATCATGGGTCCAAATGAATCTATGGCTATCACCTAATTGCATCTCTGGGATGGATCTTTTTGTTGTTGTTGTTGTTGTTGTTGTTGTTTATGTCATTGCTTGTTAGTTATATCATCTGGAGATGGCAGTTAGTATTAATTGAAAAACAAATTGATGCTATGCTCTCTGGTCAATAAAGAAAGAAAAAAAGTCCAATGCCTCAAAGGACCCATGAGCAGTGTTTGGGGTATAGATTTTGTTTCATAATTATTTGTTTGTATACATTTTTAAGACGATAAATAAAAAACATTAAAAGGAAGACAACAAAAAGGGGGGCGGGGCAGGTGGGGGAGGTTCGGCTCGATAATATTGCCTTGGATATCAAACTGTTAACAGCACTGCACCCCTAAACACACACACACAAACATATGTACACAAAACACATACATTATTCAGGAACACTCACCCACCCACATACATACATACATACATACACGCATGCAGACACACACACACACACACACAAAGTGCTGTCGTAAAGACAAATGGAGGCAGTTAGTCGGCCCTCATAACTCCCCACAAATAGGGCGCCACATTTACCTCCGACTTCATCACAATGCGACGCTGGGGAAATAACAAAAAAATAAAGAAAGAAATATATAAAAAAATAAACAGAGCACTTTAACGCGGCCCGTCTTTCGGCTAATTAACAAACAGAAAATCATGGCCTGAGGGCCCAACCGCTTGTGTTTGAGCGGCGCGTGAAGAATGTTCCGGTCTATCGTGGAAAGAGCGCCAAGTGAGCCATCAACGTGATGAATAGGCGGAGAGAGAGAGAGAGAGAGAGAGAGAGAGAGAGAGAGAGAGAGAGAGAGAGAGAGAGAGAGAGAGAGAGAGAGAGAGAGAGAGAGAGAGAGAGAGAGAGAGAGAGAGAGAGAGAGAGAGAGAGAGAGAGAGAGAGAGAGAGAGAGAGAGAGAGAGAGAGAGAGAGAGAGAGAGAGAGAGAGAGAGAGAGAGAGAGACTGTTGAAACAGCTAAGAGAAGGATAACAACTAATTGCTGAGAGCCACGCCGAGAACTGATTCATCTGGGCCAGTATCTCTCTCTCTCTCTCCCTCTCCCTCCATCTTCTGCCTTCAATTCCCCAACCGTGACGGCAGCCCGCCTTCGCCCCTAATGTAAAAGAAGGAATGGCAAGTGTGTGTGTGTGTGTGTGTGTGTGTGTGTGTGTGTGTGTGTGTGTGTGTGTGTGTGTGTGTGTGTGTGTGTGTGTGTGTGTTACGGAAAATACTCTGAGGTTGATAGGATTTCCTAGAGAAAGCCCAGAACGTTCACCATTCCATTCTCTCCTATGTCAAGCCGCTTACGGATTCACCTGGCACATTTGGAAATTCAAAACGAGGGTTTGGCTTGCAGGGCCTCCAGTCTCCCTGTGATGGCTTCATGAACACAACAAAAATACATCTGGCTGGGTTTGGGTTTCCAGTCATTATCCTTGAGAACAAAACAAAACAGGAAGCCATGCATCTCCTTTAATAAACGGGAGGAGCCGTGAGTGTCGACTCGTTTGGAGATTTGTTTAGAGATTAGGGAGTGCTCACAACGTACACCTACCTCAAGTGATTACTGTCAGAAAGAGAACATCTCCGAGGTGTGGTGTGTGTGTGTGTGTGTGTGTGTGTGTGTGTGTGTGTGTGTGTGTGTGTGTGTGTGTGTGTGTGTGTGTGTGTGTGTGTGTGTGTGTGTGTGTGTGTGTAATATACATTCCTCGCTAGCTACCCATAAGCACAGCCAGCAGACACAAGCACTCCTACTTTGCAAATGATGCTCTCTTGCTTTAGCTACGCTCCTGCTCTTTAGCTGTCTTTTAATCATCGTGATCGACTCTCTACTTAAGGCTAGCGACTTGCTGCGTTGTGGTGAACCTACATTAACGCATGCTGCTGTTAATGTGTAGCTGTGACTGTTCACTGGGCCAGTGGTCTCGGGTGCAAACAGGCTGCTCAAAGGAACATTACAGCTTAGACTGCAGCGAAGATTACACTTTGGTCGCCACGACGACCAGGGAGGAGGCAGCAGGGCCAGTAGAGGAGGAAACTCTTCTAATGGTCAATGGCTACGCACACACACACACACACACACACACACACACACACACACACACACACACACACACACACACACACACACACACACACACACACACACACACACACACACACACACACACACACACACACACACACACACACACACACACACACGTGTATATGTGTGCTCAGGGGCTCGCTTTGTTACTACAGTAGAGTGTATTTGGGGAAACTAATGTGTATGCATGGACCATCACTCTGAGGCCCACTGACGTCATGAGGGCTGTGTGCGTGTGTGCGGGGGTGGGGGGGGGGGGAACTCTTAGGGGGATTGCATTCCTAATTGCGTGGGCCGCCAAACAACAAGAGATGTGTGTATGTAAGGGAGAAAAAAGAAGGCCTGTGTGTGTGTGTGTGTGTGTGTGTTTGCATAAGTGCTAGTGGTGTGTGTGTGTATGTTTTTATGTATGTGCCTGTACGCGTTGCCAGGAATACATTTGTGTGTTTTCCTTTCTACAGTTAAACCTCTGCAAGTAGGATCGCTTCAATGCCAGGCCCTTCTGTTGTGTTATCAGCACACCTATCGATGGGAAAAGGTGTGGAGAACAATTACCATATGAAAGCTACCGATCGGTTGAAGCAGCAGACCCTACTTCTTAAACATTGTTATGTGACATGAGAACAACAACAACAACAACAACAGCAGCAACACATAGAATCACACGTTTAATTGGTCAGGTGCTTGGGAACAGATTGTCGACGTGATGCTCCAAAAAGAGAGTGTACCGTTTTGAAGGGATTGATAGGACGAATGTAGATGTAGTCTAACGAGCTGTAGAAGGTCATTAACAAGCTTAACGGACATGCTCTGAATGGAGATGTCGTGCTCGAATTAAAGATCTGTAGACACAAAGCGACCAATCCCTCAGACCATTTTCATTCTTTAATTATCTGGCAACCGTCTTAAAATTGGTCAAATCCATAGCCATGTATTCAATAGGTAAATATCCTTCCATATTTTGACTTAGACAACGTGTTATGGCATTCAGGGCTCCTCTTTTTTCCGTAATACGACGGACTTCCAGATGAAGCAGGTAATTAGCGCCGGGAAAAGTGTCGCAGCAATCGGATCTGATCCTCCGGGCTTTGATTGGATCGTGCAAAGCATGCGGAAAACAAAATCCCTGGGACTGACCATCAGTTAAAACAAATGTACGCTCTCACACACCACGATGCACGATTACAGTTCTCTGTCTATTGATTGTGCAGAAAATCCCCCTTCCTGCTTCAATTATTGTTAATTGGCCACGTCTCTTAAGAGATTTTGAATCATCGTGTCAGACGAAGGGAAGGGTGTTACATGTTTGTTTTATGTTAATTGATTTATGTCAGTGCCGTTATTTTGGGGATTTGGCTATCTGTAAAATATGAAAAAAAGGTAAACATTGGAAAATATTACTATAAATATTTCTATAAAAAAGAAAGAATTCTATTTTTAATCTCAAGGGACTAACCTGGCAAAACAATGTTAAAATAAGCAGAATAAATGAAAACTGGAGGAGGAGGAACGTAGGAGCATGTAAGAGTGGAAGAGGAGGGGACCTGGGCAGAGGTGCTGTTCAGCTTCTGCAGGCCATTCTCCAGGCGCTCCATCTTCAGGGCCAGGTCCTTGCTCTTCTGTCCCAGCAGGCTGCGGTACAGCTTGATCTGCTCCAGGAAGGACTTGGGCGTGGTGTAGTTATAGCGCCGCTCGTTGGCCAGGTACTCCTTGGACATGTTGTTGACGCTCACGTGGACGAACGCCATGAACTTGCTCACCGACTCCTTCACGTCGGGCTGGGACAAGGGAGAAGAGGTCACATAAAGGACGATTCTGCAGCCACAGATGGACTAGCATCTGAAATCAGCAGACGAGCTCAAATCGGGGTGAAGCGTTTTTTTTATTTTGTTCCGTATTTGTTTCGACCGCTCATGTTGCTGGAAGCAGTTATCTGTAGGTGCCTAATAGGCAAACAGCGGAACACAAAGTCGGACATCACTGTAAAAAAAGTGTCTGTAAAGGTTTTTAATCAACACGGTGTAGACTGGCCACTGTATAAATACACTTATTGGAATCCACTTCTGAAAGCTTCATCCGTTCACGTGAATGAGTTTCTCTTCGGTAGAATATCTCAAAACAGGAAACAAGGCGTAGCTTTGAGCACCCTGTCAGTTTTTGCTTTCCGGCCCAGGCTCTGTGCGGCGTCACCCCAGAGGTTCTGCTACAACACAACAGGACTGCCGGACGCCGGATAACAGAAGAACTTCTAACACCTCGGCCTCAGTCCAAAGAGACACGACTCCACCGCACAGCGGCGCTCCCTTTAAAAATCCTTTTCTGTTTATATTTTGTTCAGCCTCCCAGCTGGGGAATGTGGCTCCTTGGTCTTTAGAAGAGGGTTGCTTGATGACGGACCAACATAATAACCTCGCTGTGTGATTGACATGGGCACACCATGAAAACGATAGAAAGCGGTGGCAACGTTGACATTTTTGCTAACTGATTTCAAAATCAGCTGGTCATTAGCAGCGCAGGGGTTTCACATCATGGAGGAAGAGCTTCTAAAGCCCATGTCAGGGGTCACACGCCAGGCTTCACTCTGGTTAGACACACCACGGGTTTTCTGTGCTTGTGACATTTGGAATTATATTTTCAGAGTGTGAGTGAGGAACATCATTTAAGTGGGTGGATCTATTTGTGTGCTTGTGTGCGTGTGTATGTGTCTGCGTCTGCGTCTATGAGTGTGTCTCTGTGTGCTTGTGTATGTGTGCCTTTGTGTTTGTATGTGTGTGTGTGTCTTTCCCTTTGTGTGTATGCGTGCATGTGTGTTTCTGCATGCATGTATGCATGCGTCTGCTCCACATCTATAGTCCTTCTGTTCTCACCTCAATGTTCTCCACCTCCTGCAGGAACCGGAGGCTGACCGACTCTAGCGCCTCCTGTGGCCACTCGTGGAACCAATCGATGGCGGTGCAGTTGACCACCGCGGGGAACTTCCTGCTGCGCACACGCAGCTTACTGCCCACCGGGGAGAAGCACAGAGCCACCTGGGGCGCACACACACACACACACACACACACACACACACACACACACACACACACACACAGTCTTTAAGCAGAATCTCAGGGACAAGGTGAACTAAGGTGAAAATTGTACTTAGCAGGCTGGCAGATGTTCAGATTTACTTAATACATTTCATGGGCAGAATCAAACCTGGGTCGCTATGAGGCCACTATGTAGGTAGTGTGTTGGTTGGTTGGTTGAGCCACCCAGCCACCCCACATTTTAGTTTTGCATGGAACTACATCTTTGCACTTTGCAAAATGTGTGCCATCCAATGACGAGTCTAAATGAACTGTAACGGAACAAGGATGCTGCTGTTCTCATTAACATCTGATGAACCATTTATTTCTGATCCAACTCTGCCATCGCTGGGTTACCATGCGTTTTATGTCCATGACTTGCAAATGTCACCAAAAAAACCATAGGGATCCGATGTTAAAATGTCCAACTGCAATACTGAACACAGCTCCGGCAGAGCACATAATGAAGTCTTTAAGGGGCTGACTGAGAACGCATTTTGGGATTTTTGAGCACTGAGTATCGTGGCCCAAGACGTTGCTGTTGGAAATCCAAAACAGTTACCACCAACATGGCGTGTGTGTGGGGAGGATGGAGGGTCATTCAGGACCATCTGCCTGTTGTTGTTAGGGAGAACATGCCTTGATTTGCTTGGACAGCGAGATAGAGAGAGAGAGAGAGAGAGAGAGAGAGAGAGAGAGAGAGAGAGAGAGAGAGAGAGAGAGAGAGAGAGAGAGAGAGAGAGAGAGGAAGACAGAGAGAGACAGATGAAGAGAGAGGGAGACAGAGAAAGAGACAAAGAGAGAGCAAAGAGAGAGGGAGGGAAACAGACAGACGAAGAGAGAGAGAGACAGACAAAGAGAGCGAGAGAGATGAAGAGACAGCGAGAGAGAGAGATGAAGAGAAAGCGAGAGAGAGAGGAAGAGAAAGCGAGAGAGAGAGAGGAAGAGAAAGCGAGAGAGAGAGAGAGAAAGCGAGAGAGAGAGAGAGAGAGAAAACCGTTGTCTTCATATGTAAAGGAGATGACCTCTCCCGTGCAAAGCTTGATCTGACGGGAGGCGGGGATGTGACATAAGACATGTTGCTGGCCAGACCATATGAATGATGGCCCTCCCCCTCCCCTCCCCTACACTGTCCACTCACAGCATCCATCACACCCACCCCCTACCAGCCACCCTCCCCCCACCCAGGGGAGAACGAATCAGCGGCAAGTGGGTGAGTGCTCCTCCGTTCAGCCCTGGGTAATCTGCCCACACCGGCCATTTGTTCCGTGACCATCTCCACTGACCGCCTCTAAACTGATACAAGCATTCATCTTCAGCTACGCTAGGAAATGGAAGCTGTCCAGAGGGGGCGTGGCCGCGGTCGGGAGACTACTGGTTCAGAACAAGTCATGTTAGGAAAGTTTGCAATGTCATGAACACTCAGGCTCTTGTACTTTCAATGTACGTTACCTAAATGTTATGTCAATGTTAGTACACAACATATATATATATATATATATATAACATTAAAAACTATATTATTTGATTCGTTTATAAAACCTTAAAATCTAAAATCCACTAATTATATAAAATATGTATTCTGGAGAGATCAAACGACAAAACATCTCCGTGGGACCCAGTCAACATGGTGGGACATTGGCTTCAGGGGCATAAACAGAACAAAAACAAAACAAAAACACCCACTCCCTCCCTCCCTCCCTCCCTCCCTCCCTCCCTCCCTCCCTCCCTCCCTCCCTCCCTCCCTCCCTCCCCCAATGGCATCTCACACACGCGCGGCGTCGTCGTCGTCGTCGTCTCCGCCTCACCTTGAGCTGTCGACGGACGCGGTTGATGAAGAACTTCCAGCAGTTGTCCCGCGTGTCCATCAGGCCTGAGGAGCGCACCTCGGCGCGCACGCCGCTCACCACAGCCTCCGCCTCGTCGTCCGGGAACAGGTCGGGAATCTCTCCTGGGGAGAAGAGCACGGACGCTCGGTCAGGGAGACGACAACACAGACCACAACGCTCGGTCAGGGAGACGAGAACACAGAACGCAACGCTCGGTCAGGGAGACGACAACACAGACCACAACGCTCGGTCAGGGAGACGAGAACACAGAACGCAACGCTCGGTCAGGGAGACGAGAACACAGACCACAACGCTCGGTCAGGGAGACGAGAACACAGAACGCAACGCTCGGTCAGGGAGACGAGAACACAGACCGCAACGCTCGGTCAGGGAGACGAGAACACAGAACACAACGCTCGGTCAGGGAGACGAGAACACAGAACACAACGCTCGGTCAGGGAGACGAGAACACAGACCACAACGCTCGGTCAGGGAGACGAGAACACAGACCACAACGCTCGGTTACAGAGACGAGAACACAGACAACAACGCTCGGTCAGGGAGACAAGAACACAGAACGCAACGCTCGGTCAGGGAGACGAGAACACAGAACACAACGCTCGGTCAGGGAGACGAGAACACAGAGGATAACGCTCGGTCAGGGAGACGAGAACACAGAGGACAACGCTCGGTCAGGGAGACGAGAACACAGAACACAACGCTCGGTCAGGGAGACGAGAACACAGAACACAACGCTCGGTCAGGGAGACGAGAACACAGAACACAACGCTCGGTCAGGGAGACGAGAACACAGACACAACGCTCGGTCAGGGAGACGAGAACACAGACCACAACGCTCGGTCAGGGAGACGAGAACACAGAACAGGACGCTCGGTCAGGGAGACGAGAACACAGACCACGACGCTCGGTCAGGGAGACGAGAACACAGAGGACAACGCTCGGTCAGGGAGACGAGAACACAGACAACAACGCTCGGTCAGGGAGACGAGAACACAGAACACAACGCTCGGTCAGGGAGACGAGAACACAGAGCACAATGCTCGGTCAGGGAGACGAGAACACAGAGCACAACGCTTGGTTAATGCTTATTACTGCATACTTTAATGTAAATGAATGGTTAATTAATGTGCCCTTGTTGTAAAGTGTTACCAATAGTAACATAATGATGTTGTTCTTGTCAACTCAGGCCTCAGGGTTCGTAGGGTGAATAGAGATGATAATTTATGGTGATGATTTATTTGGGATCTTTTTTTAATTTTAAATACTCAGTAGTGTTTGTATATGAATAAGTCATAAGATACAAGTGTATGACATTACATTGTACTGGGTAGTGAATAAGCTGCATGTACTCAGTAAAAAACAAAATATATATACTTTCTATTACTTTAATTACTTGGAACTATATAAATGTATGTACTTCAGTAATTTGTTAACCTATGAATATCATTCAATTCCTTTAAACTACAACACAGTTACAGTGGCTGTACATTTTTATGCAGGAATTACTGGAAGTAATTAAAAGCCTGTAAGCAGAGTGGTTCCACCAAGGTCACACATTCACACAGCCGCCACTGATTAGCCTGGATGAGAGTCACCTGACGCCAGCAGATCGTTGACCAGGACGAGGAACTTCTCGTCTGCCACCTGGGCGTCCGTCATCAGGAGCACCGTGCCGATGTTCTTAACGCCCGCTTTGAGGTAAAGGGAGGCCAGGTCGTTCTGTGGAGAGAGAGAGACACAGAGACACAGACAGAGACAGAGACAGAGACAGACAGACAGACACAGACAGACACAGACAGACACAGACAGACACAGACAGACACAGACAGACACAGACAGACACAGACAGACACAGACAGACAGACAGAAAGAGATTAAAGGAGAGAGACATGTGTTAGACCGTTAGCTGTTACTGCATTAGACAACACTGTGTTTAGCTTCCTATTGCTGGAGCACAGTGATGGCATCAGGGATTAAAACAATGATATTGTTTATTTCCCTTGGTGTAATTCTGTGACCTAACAACCACACCTCTCTCCTCAGCTCAAACTAATAAAGACTTTGTTTGCCGAGCCAATATTTCAAATTATCTGTCGGTAATCATTTTAAATGACGTCCCATTGGTCGGAAGCTGGAGACATATCACTGTCTGCAGGTGTGCGACCCGAATGCATACAGAACACAATATTGATTTTCTGGTGTGTGTGTGTGTGTGTGTGTGTTAGATATTTTTTGTTGGATTTTATATGTGTGAATTTCTTGTGTGTGTGCGTGGTTGTATATTTTTGTGTGTCCTATTTGTGTGTGGGGTTGTACATGGGTGTGTGTGTGTGCGTGTATGTCGTGTACGCATGCGTGCGTGGGGGGTAACCTTCAGGTCCTGGATGCCGTAGCCTTTCCTCAGGGTGATCTGGAACACCTCCAGATTGGCGATGAAGGCGGCCAATCGGGTGAGGCTCTGCTTGCCGCTCCCGCCCACGCCCACCAGCAGGGCGTTGCCTCGCGGCGACTCCAAGATGCGGTTTATCCGACAGCTACCGACGAAAAAGGGATTTTCAGTATACATTTGTCATGCATATACGTCGGTTGATCTGCTGGGTTGGAGTATTGCCGCCAAAAGATGAAGACTTATGCAACGCCACCCTTCCCCCCTTTATTCTTTATTAAAATAAAGAATAAATCCATTTTTTCAACGATGAAAAGTAAGAGCATTTTTCATCTTCCCCCCCGCCGCCACCCCAGAATACAAACCACAGTCTCTACTGAGGACACTTCTCTGTTCGTGTTTTTACTCGACAGAAGCATATTTGTTTTTAAATGCGGCCCTTTTTTTTGTCATTAGGCATTTGTTTAGTTCTTGTTTTGAAGGGGCTTGTGTTTTGCATTCAATAAAATGAAAAACAAATCCAAAAAAAAAAAAAAAAAAAGGGCTATCGTCTGTTTGAAGAGGAGCCGAAAAACAAAAACTAAAAAAAACAATCATATGAAACCGGAGCCCTAACGAGGCTGCAGAACGGATCGTTTGCATGAACGACACCCGTCGCTTCGAGGGTGTGGACCCTGGCGCCGTCGCTTACATGTGAGCCATGGCGTCTTCGAAGAGCACCAGGTTGAGGGCGGCGTTGACCTCATTGTAGCCGTCCAGCACCTCCATCAGGACGCGGTTCAGGCTGCCCCAGGACTCCACGGCCAGGTAGCGTGGCTCCCCGTGGCCCCGGGCGAAGTGGCAGTACAGGTTCATGTTCCGGGCCTGCTCCAGGGTCTCCTCTGCATCCTACGCAGTGGGAGGAAAACAAACCAGCGGCTAACCACCGGTGTCCGGGCTCACTGATGTGGAGAAATGCACTGAAAACAAAAATGCCCGTCCACAAAGCGACACGCACGTACACACACCCATATACACAAAACACAACAAAAAACACACAAAACACATACAAATACACACACCCCTCTCCCGAAACATAAAATGCACGAAAACCCACCGCCCCCCCCCCCAAAAATAACACACCGACACAAAATACACACACTGCCCAAACCCCACACAAATGCCTGAACACAACACACACGGCTGAATATTCCTGCCAGCAGAATCGGGAGCCTTCAGCCTAAACAGTGGGGACAAGGACACAGCTGGGCATGCAGCAGGTTGGGCTGACATAGTTCGTGTTCTTGCCCTGGCATTTCATAGCGCCCTGCCGAACCCCATAACAGTGTCAACCGAGCACTTTAAAACAGACCCAGACAGTCCGACACACTGGGCCGGAAACCAGACCCGCTTGTGTTCGTCACGACTCGTCTGGTGTGTCCAGTGTGTAAATATCTGCCGTTTTACTTGTGTTTTAGGTTTTATTTTAAGCGGAGGGCGGCGTTCTTTCGCAGCAACATTGTGTGACCACCAGGGCACAGCTTTCTGTCAGGGCCAGGCGTGTGTTATCTGCATGAGTCCCCTGAACAGAGTGACAGGACAACCAGTGTGTGTTGTCCCGAACTGGGGCGGGGGACGCGCTGTCTGTCAGGAGGACTTTACCATAGCTTGGTGTAAAGCACAATGTAGCCTCTCTCTCTCTCTCTCTCTCTCTCTCTCTCTCTCTCTCTCTCTCTCTCTCTCTCTCTCTCTCTCTCTCTCTCTCTCTCTCTCTCTCTCTCTCTCTCTCTCTCTCTCTCTCTCTCTCTCTCTCTCTCTCTCTCTCTCTCTCTCTCTCTCTCTCTCTCTCTCTCTCTCTCTCTCTCTCTCTCTCTCTCTCTCTCTCTCTCTCTCTCTCTCTCTCTCTCTCTCTCTCTCATTGCAGCGAAGGCCAATGAAGCTGCGCAAAGAGCTGGTGTGGACGGAGGGGGAGGATGGGGGAGGATGTAGTGTAGACCGATCGGGGAAGAGGGCTGAGTTTTATGGGTGAGTGGGCCAGAGGAGGGATGGAAGGGGGAGGAGGGGTGTAGTCAGAGAACCCTTAAAATGTATTCCAATTTGCTGAGTTGACGGTGCAGGCCATGACAGGCTACTGCCTCGGACGGGCGGACACACACACACACACACACACACACACACACACACACACACACACACACACACACACACACACACACACACACACAAGGAACACACTCACACAGGCACACAGACGGGCAAACACACAGACACATACAAAGGCACACACAAACGCACACACACAGACGGACACACACACAAACTTATTAGCATTCCATCCATTCCCCCTCCTCCCCCACTCAACAACTTCCTCTTCCGCTCCTCCTCTCCTCTTGTCTACTCGCCAGGCTGCCCAGGACCACTGATGCACTGGGACGGGGCTGAGAGCTGGCTGCCCCTAATGATTTTCCCACTCCTTCCTTTCTTCCTCTACTCTGGGCTTTGTTTGGAGTGGGTGTGGGGGGTTTCTCACACTCCATCGCCCTCTCTCTGCACAGCCCCTCGACCTTGCACCCATCGACTGAACCTTGTAAAAAAAGAAAAAAGAAAAAAGAAAGAAAATGTTTTGGCTTTTTTGGGACTCACATCGTATAACGTTTTGGCGGTGTCCGTCTGGATCTTGTTGAAGGCCTGGATGTCCTGCTCGTCCGTCAGCTTGTCCCGGTACACCCTGCTGGACTCGTGGAGGTAGACCGTCAGCAGGTCCAGGGGGCTCTTCAGACACTCGCTGGTGCAGAAGAGGATGCCCTGGACAGGGGGGAGGGGGAGAGAGAGGGAGGGAGGGAGAGAGAAAGAGAGACATTATACATGTATAAGGGTCAACAATGAATAGTTTCTTATGCTGTAAATATTGTTTACGGCGATGGGTAAAGACAATTAACTCAGCCCTATTACCATATTATCAAATTGTATAGCCTTTTTTACTTTGTCGCTTGTATTACACTACATTTTGGATGATTTTATAAAATCTTTACCATTATTATTTTGTATCTTTTGCTATTTTACTTTTGGTCTTTTGTATAGCCAAATTGTATAGCCTTACTTTGTCGCTTGTATTACACTACATTTTGGATGATTTTATAAAATCTTTACCATTATTATTTTGTATCTTTTGCTATTTTACTTTTGGTCTTTGGCAATGTAAATGTACGTTTTTACAGCCCTTTGAATCTGAGAGAGCGAGAGAGCGAGACAGAGAAAAGGGAAGCTCTGGGACATGTGAAGGGTCACAACGTCTGAGGCAGAGCGGACGTGATCTGGGCGAGAGTTTGCAGTGTGACATTCTTTCCTTCTGACATGAAGCGCCTCGGGGGGACGAGAACACAGTGGGGCGGTTTACATCTAGTGTCTAGAAAACATCTGTAACATCAACAACAGGTTGTTGTTGTTGTTGTTTCTCTTGCGGAGGGCCCAGCTCCTCAGCCCTGCAGAAGGTGGAGCAGCAGAAGAACCTCACTTCAGCGCGGAACGCTCTGTCTCATCAACTCCCGGTCGGCGGTTCTGTACTCCCTGGAACAGAGTGGCCGTTAGCTGGAGGGAAATGCCGTTAAGGCGGGATCAGAATACAAAAGAAACAACAACTAGCCAATAAGGTACCAGGTAGCGTCTTCCCCTCTTTCACTGCCCGCGTAATATGTCTGCACATAATAATTAAGAACACCGTCGACCCTCTGGAAGCTAGACCAGGAAGTGTTTGAATTAGTTTCACGTAAGTGTAATCAAACATGTCATTACTCAGAGAAAATTGTTTCCTTAAAAAAAAAAAAAAAAACTATCACTTTGTCTGTCTGATCTTGATTGCGATATGTCCTTTAGGCTAAGTGCAACTTCAACTGCGCTAGGAAATACATAATCATGAACGCAAACACTTCTTCACTGTCTGCTCAACCGTCGTGAGCAGACACGCGTTGCATTATGGGATACTTTGACGACAAGCTAAAATGTATAATCAGGAAAATAACTGGAAAAAAAAAGCCCTGTCTTTGAGCAGACAAGCATTGTATTATGGGATGCTTGGTGATTAATTAATGCATCTCCCGCGGACGGCCATGTGTAGGCGGCAACAGCAGCAGCAGCTATTTGATGATATTTTCCTACACTGGGGCAACCGTAGCCGTAGCCTGTGGTTGATGGGGTGCGACTATCCAGGCTTCCCACGCCCCAATAGGATGGATTGGAGGGAGCCCGGCAGAGGTATATCACCGCCTCCCCCATGGCTCTGCTCCCTCCCTCCCTCCCTCCCTCTGCCTGCATGCCGTCTCACCCCAGAGGCACTGTTGCGGGCTAACAGATGTTACGCGTTTCCCAGCCGAATAACTTATCCTGATCAACAAGCATCAGTGCCCGTGGCTAGAGATGGTGGAAGGAGGGGTGTGTGTGTGTGTGTGTGTGTGTGTGTCTACATACTTGTAATTGTGTTATGTGCATGTATGTATGCATGTATGAATGAAGGTATGTACGTGTGTGTGTGTGTGTGTGTGTGTGTGTGTGTGTGTGTGTGTGTGTGTGTGTGTGTGTGTGTGTGAGCTAGAGATGAGAGTGTGTGTGAGCTAGAGATGAGAGTGGGAGTGTGTGTGCGTGAGAGAGCTAGAGATGTGTGTGTGTGTGAGATAGAGATGTGTGTGAGATAGAGATGTGTGTGTGTGTGTGAGAGATAGAGATGTGTGTGCATGTGAGATAGAGGTGTGTGAGAGATAGAGATGTGTGTGCATGTGAGATAGAGATGTGTGTGTGTGTGATGTGTGTGTGTGAGATAGAGATGTGTGTGTGAGATGTGTGTGTGTGTGAGATGTGTGTGTGTGTGTGAGAGATAGAGATGTGTGTGTGAGTGTGTGTGTGTGTGTGAGAGATAGAGATGTGTGTGTGAGTGTGTGTGTGTGTGAGGGACAGAGGTGTGTGTGTGTGTGTGTGTGTGTGTGTGTGTGTGTGTGTGTGTGTGTGTGTGTGTGTGTGTGTGTGTGTGTGTGTGTGTGTGTGTGTGTGTGTGTGTGTGTGTGTGTGTGTGTGTGTGTGTGTGCATGCTTGTATGCGTGGGGAGAACGGGTTAGGACATTAAAATATGTGGCAAGGTTATGGCTTGCTGCTGGGAAATAGATTCTGAAAGAGTTGAGCGCTGCTCCCTCACAGTCTCCTTGTTATCCTGGACGGCACGGTGACTACATTTTGAAAAAAGAAAATCTTAATTTTCCCATTTCTCTATTGCCTAATGGCCTTAAATCAAAGCACCACATACTGCTTTGAGTGTGTGCGTGTGTGCGTGCGTGCGTGCGTGTGTAGATGGTATACGGGGGCGACTCGTCATTATCCAAACCCCTCCACTATCACACTTAATCCGTGGATTTTTAATTACACCGTATTGAGCATGAACATCCGCACCGGCTCCTCACAGTCTGCCGGCCCCCTGTAATCAGGCAGCGGCTGCAGGTAACCACACCCCCGCGAAACAACTTCTCACTCTCCATTCAACAGCGACGTTTCCGATTGAAGTCCGGATACGGGCAACTTTCGGTGTTGTTTTCCCTCCCCTTCCAGCCCGCTGCTACCGCCATCCCTTCTCATCCCCTCCACGCGCAATCGTTTGGTTGCTCTGTCGGCCTGGAAGGTGGATAAGTTAGGGATCTCTCTCTCTCTCTCTCTCTCTCTCTCTCTCTCCCTCCCTCGGTCCGAGCGGTGGGGCGAGTGTGTGCGCAGGGCTCCGGATGGCGAGGAAGAATCTGACAGCTGCAGTGAGACCAGAACGGCGCCTCACCCCCCCCCCCCCCCTCTCACTTACAAATATCCGCTGCTGAGGACCTCGGAGAGCACCGCGCACTTCACGCGCGCGCGCACACACACACACACACACACACACACACACACACACACACACACACACACACACACACACACACACACACACACACACACACACACACACACACACACACACACACACACACACACACACACACACACACACACACACACACACACACACACACACACACACACACACACACACACACCTCTACGGTTGCAGCTTTTACTTGCTTTCTTTCTCTCTTTCTCTCCCATCTTCTCCTTTCTGTTCTCTCCTTCCTGTTCTGACACTTATCTTTCCCATTGTTCTCCCCTCGCCTCCTCCCTCAGACCCGCCTTGTCGTTAGTCCTCCTCTTCCTCCTCATCCTCAGCCTCCTGATTTGCGGGGGGCCGATGGCCGGGCAGAAGAAGACAAGCCTCTGATAGGTGGTGGTGGTGGTGGTGGTGGGGTGATGGTGGGGTGGGGTGGGCTGACTACACGGAGGGGAGCTACAGGGGGATTGAGTGATGCGGCGCTCCGACAGCGCGCTCCTGGGTCGGGAGAAGGGATGAGCCCTTTGTCTTGTCTCATTAAGTGAGTACTGGAGACCAGACGCTCCACTCAGGCCTAATGGACACAAGCACAGCGCCTCACGTACGGTCAGCCCTCTGACAAGAGCCCGTCTCACAGATGGAGCAGGGTGGGGGGGGGGATGGGTGGAGTAAGAGGGAGGAACTAAAACAAAGTGAGCAGGACATGGGGAGGAAGAGGGGGAGAGATGAGATGGGAAAAAGGGAAAAAGAGAGAGCGAGAGAGCGGGAGAGAGAGAGCGGGAGAGAGAGAGCGGGAGAGAGAGAGCGGGAGAGCGCGAGCGAGAAGGGGGAGCGCGAGAGAGAGCGCGAGAGCGAGCGAGCGAGAGCGAGAAAGAGAGAGAGCGAAACAGCCTGTTCTGAAGATGAGAAGGAGTAAATAAAGCAAGCAAGCCCGGCACTTGCGGCCAACTTTCAGACGGCAGCTTTTGAACATTTGGTCTTCTGCTAAACAGGTCTCTGTGAACACTCCACCTGGGTAACTTTCACTTCAAACGGCCCAGAAGAGACACCGCCTCGTACCGACGCATCCTCAAGAGCAACCTTGACAGAGTCTACAAAAGCTTTTCTAAAGTACACTCTTGTGTTGCGAGCTTAATAACTGCGACCGTCTCCGAGTTTGTCTCATTAGAAATGAAGATAATGAGACGGCCCGCCACTGGCTGCATTTTCCGTGTGTGTCGTTTAGAAGCGCAAGACAGCGGCACAGTTCAGTACTGTCCCAATTAGCTCTGCCGTCGTAAGCATCTGAGGGGCCTCGCGCGCTACCGCCAGCCAAGCGAGGGACAACAACGTCAGCCCAGAGATGCTTGCAAGTCATTTTTGCAAGTCCAAGTCAAGTCTCAAGTCTGTGGTCACGAGTCCAAGTCAAGTCTCAAGTCTCTTATGGTAGTAATAGAGTTGCACCGATCCAACTTTTTCATTACCGATTCCGAGCAACACATCTTTGAATACCAAGTACCTATCCGATACCTTAGTATTAGATAGTTCTTTTTTTCTTCATTAAAAAGCTGAATGTTAGGCTAGCCCATTTCCAAACTTTGTAAAATATTAATAAAGTGAATGGATCCATACAACATGACTGAATTGTATGCAATGTAAATAATATATTATTTTATCAGAAAGTTTCTTCAAAATATAAAGACCTACACACAAAATACAAAGGATAGGAGCAAATTAAACGTTTGAACATATGTGTATATGTTTTAAGTATTTGTTTGTTTCGGTATTAATGTGAAGTTTTGCCTTTAAGAAAAGGCACGACGGCATGTAAACACAGAGTACTACAGAGTTTAGTTTGGACTAGTTAAGAAAAGGAGCTATTACAGATCACACAAAAGACCAAGGATAATACACTCCCTGCACCGATGTACTAGTTTCGCCTGTGATACGCTCTGTAACGTTTCAATATGCGCAGACATGGAAACAGACAGCTATGCTGTTCTCGGTCCTCTGCCTCTATTGTGGTTACTAAGCTTTGGATAATGAGTACGACAGTTCCATGATCATTAATGTATTGTGTGTTTATATAGAATAGATGGTTAAACAGATTTTACTGTGTGGTTCTCGATTTTAACGAAACTTGTGTGATCGCCAACGTACGACGTGTGCATTCACGCGTCTGTAATTACACGGCTTGTGCACCGACGGCATTTCCTTAAGATTAATGTGCCAAAAATAAAATAAAGATTGTTCACAAATCTCGAGTCCGAGTCGAGTCTCGTGTCTTTTGAGGACGAGTCTCAAGTCAAGCCTCAAGTCACTTGTGTGTGCGATTTAAGTGCGATTCGAGTCCAAGTCGCAAACTCAAACAAATAAATAAAAGTGAACTTCCTCAAACAAAAGGTTAAGTTGAGCAAATTAATAACAGGTTGAGCTGCAATACAACCCCCCTTCCCTCTCGACTTTCTGTCTGTTTTTTTTATTCTCAGGTGTTCAAAGGGTCTTGGTTAGAAAACTTTAAACGATGCCCCTGCTTTGCTGCTATATCTCAACTTCTGGCCCCTTCCGGAAAAACAAAAGAGAAAAAACACACAGACAGTTGGGAAGGTAGGACTTGCCAGTGTAAAGGAGTTTAAGTGCACTTGTTGTGGAATGCACAACTTTGAGCTGAGTGCTCAGGGCTCTTCGCCTGTAGGGGCCAATGACAGGTGTGATCAAGGTCTCCCAACAGTGACGGGTCACTGAGTCTGCAGCCTTGAGATGGTAATTACACCCATTACACACCAGTCACACTACTAGAACACTCCACAGTGCTGCACTGTTTATAGCAAACTGTGGAACCTGCTCTGTATAATGCTTATTATTTACACCGAAACGATGCAAACGTGGAAATGCTAATGACCTACACTTTGAGGTTCTGGAGTTTTTTTTTTCTTTCGTCCCATTTTTCAATCACAGTGGACTTTTATATTTGTAATCACTCTTCTGACCAATGGGTGCAGAGCAACATTCCCAGAACTCCCTTTTTGAGTAGCCGGAATGAAGTTCTAAAAAAAACTGAAGTTTTTTTGGCTCAATGGCTTAAAGCATTAATTATACATTGCAGTGTATTTAACGGGGGTGGGGGCCTTACGCTCTGAGGAACCATTGGGGATTTTGACAGAACTACCACCCAGAAAAGCTTTTCCCCTTGACGACTTCTGCACTCTGATTATATATTCATCTAAATACATTAAATCATCGCTAAAACCCATGAAAGCCTAAATCTCCCTTTCTTTTTTTCCCACTGCTACGCTTATTTTAGACTTTTTCTCTGGCGCCGGTGCCGAAAACCCCTCTTAAATCAATAATCATTTAGATGATAAATTAGTGACAGAAGCCTAACTCTTCGCACCGCCCTCGGCGCACCGGCGCATCAAAACACTCAGAGCAAATCAAATATCAACAACTCACTGAGCTGCTAGACAATAACATGATTTGTTACTGCAAACTTATTTAATCTTTTCTATTTGAAGTAAGTGGTTATTATAAAAAAAAAAGGTGAGCTGTTGCCGCTAGGATTGCTGGCGTGAATCTTGCTAATCTATTACGATACAGGGGTCACATTCACTACATATTTAACAAAACTAACTGTATTGTAAGTGCAGTATTGCTCACATTACCCACATTATACACTAATTAATTGGAAATAATAATAATAATGATAATAATAATACTAATACACCTACGGTACACTACTCTTCATCCCAAGAGCAAAATGTGGAAAACAGAGCAAGAATAACATTTTCTGAGTGTAAGATACGGGTTGGAAGCCAGAGACTTTGTGGACTGATGATTATAGACTAGCTCTGCATTTTAATCAATGATATCACTTCATTTTCATACAGATAACCCGGAGGTCAATCCCTCTCTCTTTCAATCAATTTTCCTGTCTCTTCACTATGTATATACACACACAATACCTGGCCCTACTGCATACATTAAGGTAAAACAGTAGCACAGCTGGCACAATGATGGCTTTTGACGGCATGTTCTTGAGGATTTGATGAACGAAATCAATTTAACGAGCGCAGTTTTGAGTATCAATATTGTGTCTGACATTTACGATGCCACATCAATTGAAGAAGCAGGAACTAGAATTAGTGATGCGTATGTGGCCCAACGCCAACGAGCAGACTGGGACGGAGCGATCCCAATGAACTCCGACTGTTCCTGCTGTATTGATCCGACTGCCGAAAGACTCGGGTGGGATACAAGTACGACATCGATACAAATAAATAAATAAAACCAGATTAAAGAACCTGCCCGTTCACAGACATCCAAGGAGACAAGTAGGACTTTAATTGTATATCCCTTAATCTTGGTTACAGTCTCGAAGGGCCACATTATGATAACACATCCCCCTAGGCACACTAGGCCCTCTCAAGAGCGAGACGAAATCCCTCAATGACCACAGAAGACAACGTGAGAAGGAACAGAGAAAGAAGGGTACCTCCTTCCAGGGATGAGGTTAGGAGTGCAAGGGGTACCATGGCGGACATTCATCATGGTAGGAGAAGACACCGTGTCTGCCAGTTGCCCTCACCTGGAAGATGTTGGAGAGGTCGCGCAGGTTGAAGACGTAGTGGAACTTGACGGCGGTGGGGAGGAAGGCGGAGGAGACGCGCTGGTGCAGGCCCAGGGCCAGCTGCACCAGGGTGGGGGCGCTGCGCTGCAGCTCCTGGCTGAAGCCCTCTCCACCCAGCCGCTGGGACAGGATGGAGGTGTAGATGGTGGACAGGGCGTCCGCGCCCGGGAAGGACAGCGCAAACACAGAGAAGTGGCGCTGGGGGGGGGGGGGGGGGGTTAATAAAGATAATAAACATGAGATGACGAGTGTTTAAGGTAATCAACGTAAGGTTAAAATGTACATGAACAGAGAAGCAAAATAACATGGATGCATTAGGAAGAGAACAAGCAAAATAATAAAAAACATTATGAAGAGGAAGTCATAAAGGGTGGAAAGCTTGGATGAGACTGAGATGTTAAGAATCCTCTGATACACAATGGGTTTTTGGAGGAAAAGTACAATGCAATACAAAATACTGCTTAAAAGCACCAAGAGTTGACAAAAATTGCCTTTTTCAAATGCAGTGAAAGGTCTTCGGGATTGCTGCATTGCTTAACATGAGACGTGGACATCCACCCTGACGCATGAAGGACGAATTCATTCTAGTCATTCAAGCATGGTGGATGAGGTGTCATATCCCCCCCACACACAAACATGTAAATGGCTTTGGGTGTCATGAAAAGCACTATACCAATGCAATACATTTCTTTCATTATTAATGTCACAAAGGGCAAATAGTCATTAACATGGCATCTGGTGGGAATCCATGCGACTTTTGGCTGTGAGTGTGTGTTGTATGTGAGTGAGAGAATGAGGGACAGAGAGAGACAAAGAGTGTGTGCGTGCACCTGCAGGCGTGGGTTGATGGTGAAGCTTCCAGCCGTGGGGTTCATGCAGGAGACATACTGAACATTGTGGACCTCCTTCAGAAGCAGCTTGCTCCGGTCATACCTGCACACACACACACACACACACACACACACACACACACACACACACACACACACACACACACACACACACACACACACACACACACACACACACACACACACACACACTTTGATTTATGTCTGCATAAGTACAAGATTATACAGCACATAAACACACACACACACACACACAAAGACACGACAACATAATTATTTGACATCTCTGCACATGTGCACATATTTCCCACCGTGCCCCGGTCGATGTGCACGCCTCAGCTCTTGCATATCGTGGCCCCCTAACATCCTTCTTCTCAATTTCATACTTGGAGCGCTCCCAGCAAATCTCTAGACCTTAGACCTTGTCTAAATCAATCAGCGCTGCGTCTGAGAGGTGCATCCGTGTCCACAATGCCCTTGCCGCCGTGTCTGGGAGCGTAGCCGCAAAAGGCCCCTGCTTTTTTTAAGGCCAGATCATAGAGGAAGAGTTCCTCCAGAATTGCTGTTGGTTGACATTCGCGGCAACAAATCTTTTTTGCAAATAAATGAAAACTCTTGACTGGGTGGGGGTGCTGGCGTTGTAGGGCGCACCAAAGCATTTCAGATCAATACGGAGAAACATGAGCAGGATATTACATGTTGGCGAGCACATTTTAACTGCCACACTTATCCTGGAAAGTGTCTTGTTGTGTTGTAGGTGTGTACTGGGGGGCATTGTGTGCAAATGACTTAGCCCCGTGTCCCGATAAATATTAATAAAATACAGATTAAACCCGTAAAACCATTCACAAATGTCATAATATAACATAATGTTTAAAGAAAGCAGCAGTTTTTACTTAAAGTCAAACAAAAGATTAAAATAAATTTAAAACTTGTATGGACTCAAACCAACAGATATGGAAGAGCTGCTAAATGAAGATTAATTGACGAGATCATAACTATGAGAGGCAGTGGGACATGATCCAAAATGGAAATTCAGGGACATTTGTCAAAATGGGTAATGGTCTCTTATTGAATTACTAACTAAACAACGGCATGCATCCAACATTGTTGTCAAGTCCATCTTCCTAACGGCTCAAAATGGCAGGAGCCAAAACGTTGAGTTTTCATCTAGAACTCAGACTGTAAGCAAAGCACGAGTGGCACGTCGTTCTGCTTTTCTCCGTCTGCCATATCGGCACCAGCGAGTCTGTTCCTTCCTGGAGGGGGGGGGGGGGGGGGGGGGGGGGGAGAGCAGCAGCACAACGTCTGGTCCATACGCCCATCGCCTCCCATCCAGATGACTTTATAACTTTTCCTCTCTCTTGGCTCCCTCCCTCAAGGAGACTTCCAACTCTTTATCTATGCTTGCATCACATCCAAGACCAGGCATCGCTTGCCGAAGACGACTCTGAGCGGTGCTTCCAGAAATACAAACATTGGTGGCGTTCCAGAGACTCTGGCCAGCCCCGCGGCGGCAGCGCTTCAAGGACTTAAAAGTCATTTATCTAAGTGGTGACTCGTCTCTTCTGTGTGACTGCAAATGGTGGAAAAAATCTGGCTCCGGCTGTGAGGCGGGGCGGAGGGGGCTCTGGAACCATCTATTCAGGTTTGAACGTGGGGCCGGACCTGCTTTGACCTCCCCATCCCGTTTCAAACATATCTAGCTCTATGGATGTTCTTTAGAGCCGCACAATACGTCAACCTTCCTGTGAAATTGCAATATGAATAAAAGTGCAATTTATGCATCACAAAAACTGTATTTGATTAGCAAAAGGCAGCAATATCAGCTCTTCTGGGAAATGTGTATTTCTAACAGGAGGCTGACTTTGATAAGAGTTGTGACACCACGCCCTCATCCAAGCTGCCTGTCCAATGCAGCGCCAATACCTGTATTTAAGTTCTTTACTTTTCTACTCTATGGTTATCAACCTGGTTTCTTCAAGTATAGGTCTTTAAAGCAAAAGTGTTCCCTGTTTCAGCTTGAAGCACCCTGTCTAGGAAAGAGGTTGTTATCCCCATGGTTACGCCCCACACTTTTTTCAAGCTAGTACCGTCGTTGTGTATGAGCGTTATAATGGGCCAATGTTGGACATGAAATGTGCCACACACTGTCGCGTTACACTATAAGTGTCTGAGAAGCCTATCCCTCTCTCAAACACGGCCATCAACATCAACCGCTGCCCAGATGGATAGTCTATATTTATCTAGTTGATGTTCTATAGTTCTATCATTGATATTCTATAGAGCATATCTTTACTTCAACATCCATTAAAAAAAAGCACACAACAATGATATTGTATCCATATAGCGCTGCCCTAACAAGACTGCATTGACCTTTTCCCATTCAACGTTTCACTGAAGGCGCCCGCTACATACGGTGGACATCAGCACCGTAGCGGTGGTGGTGGCGGTGGTGGTGGCGGTGGTGGTGGCGGTGGCGGTGGCGGTGGTGGGTGGCGGTGAATTCGCTGGACTACAACTCACCAGTGGTTGTAGTCCAAGTGCTGGCGAATGAGCGTGTGCGGCTGCACCGTCCCGTACGCGTCCACCTCCGGCATGTTCATGTCGTCTATAAAGTACACCAGTCTCCGGCTGCCCGGGGGTCCATAGTTACGACCCGCCTTCTTCTCCAGGGGCTTCTCCAGCACGGCTGGGGAGGGGGGAGGGGGGAGGGGGGGGTAGGAGGAAGAGGACGAGAGTTGAACAAGAGAAGGAAAGAAGAGAGGAGACAGAAGAGAGCGTGGCGGAAGGCAGAGCTCGTCATGAGTCTACACAAACCCTAGGCTCTAGACCCGACCCGGGAACGGTAAGGGTTCTATTGCGGGTCCCGGGTCGGTTTATCATTATGTGTCATTTTAATTACCAGGTCCATAAAATACCCTAACCGGATCTCTCTCCTCTCCGACATGCACCGGGTATGGCCTGTCATATCCCTGACAAAATCGGGAGGGTATATCTATAACTTCAAAATATACCGGATCCAATCGGATCTCGGAACAAATCTCCCAAGTCTGTTAGGCTTCGGTCCTTCATTTGGACCCGTGAAGACCTCTACTGGAAGGTGAAGGAGTTAAGAAGAGGCAGAACAGTGTAAGGACATGAAAGGAGGGAAATACGGAATAAACTCACAGCTGTTCAAACAAAGGGAGCGCTTTGAAGGAGCTCTGTGTAAGATAGGTTGTGCCTTTAGCCTTTAACAAGGTGAGCACACACATAGTTTAAACTGTAATACATACAAAAATGAACCTTTCCGGCAAGCAAGAAGAATGTGTTTAACCTTTTTAGTGCTAATGTTGGCACTGAGATTTAATTGAGGGATCAGGATCAACAGAGAAACATATCCAATGGCAAAGATTAAATGTTAAAGGTGTGGTTGGTGAGATTCCTGAGCTGTAAAGATAAAAAGAGAACTAAGCATAAGAGCACGATTTTGAAATTAAACAACCAAAATAACGTCCCCTCCCTCTCTGCTCCCTCCTTCCCTACCTTACTCCGACGTTGAGAGGTGTTGCAGCAAGGTGGATACCCCAAACCAATCAGGGAAGAGATGCCCCGATTGGTCAGAAATGAGCCTAACATCTAAATTGTCTCATGCAGAGGCAAACGCAGTCAACTCAAAAACAGATGTTCCCAAAGAGCATTTTTCTCACTTATATCTGACGGGTGGCTACACCATTCCTAAGAAATTACACACAAAGAAAAAAAATCTTAAATCATACCTTTATCAACTTTAAATAGAACAGAATAACCGAACAAACTAGCACACCAGCTAACAACAATTCTGATATAGATTAATGATGTCTATTTTGGTTTCAACTAACCCATTCTTCAGTAAGTCCATGAATACAATTCACCCCAGCCCAATGTCAAGTCTCGGATATGCGGACAAGCAGCCATGGAAGACGTCGGCTTTGGATAGACGATTAATGATAAGTCATTTATTTATTTAGTCATTCATTTAAGTGTAATTATTTACGTTGATCCACTGGCCGGATAATCAGCGACCAATTGCTGCAACATCGCTAAAACAGCCAACCAAGCCAACAACAGCATGTGGCCCGACGGGGGAACTCCACCTACCCTGCAGCATGGCGGAGGTGGTGTAGTAGTTGAAGGGGACGTTCTTGGTGGCGTATCTCTCGGGGTCCAGGGAGCCCAGCTTGTCTCCCACCAGCACCGACTTGCCGGTCCCGGCTGAGCCCACCAGCATGACGGGCCGCCGGCACTCCAGCAGACGGTCCATGAAGTACCGCACCCTGATGGTCTCAGTGGTGGGAACCAGGCAGGCCTGCAGCGCGCACACACACACACACACACACACACACACACACACACACACACAGGGACAAACATCACACACACACACACACACATATACAGGGACAGACATCACACACACACAGGGACAAACAACACACATGGACAAACATCACACACACACACACACGAACATGCATCACACACACAAGAACAGACATACACACACACAAGGACAGACATACACAGATTAATTTAAAGAAGTGAAGTTTAAAGCAATTATGAATTATGTATATACACTCGTAATAAACGTCCCCCCCCAAAAAAAAATATCAAGACAGAGAGAGCGAGAGAGAATACTTTAAAAATACAAATACCTGAAGTGGCATATCTGTGTCCATTTCAAATTTGGGCACAATTTTGGACCAGGGCTCAAATTTCTTGGTCTCAGGGTCGATGTAGTAGTCAAAGACCATTCCCTGTGATGGGAATTTGACTGTTTTGAATTCAGTCACCCACCACTTGCTGAACTCCACCCGGTAGTCTACCAACTGACACACACACACACACACACACACACACACACACACACACACACACACACACACACACACACACACACACACACACACACACACACACACACACACACACACACACACACACACACACACACACACACACAGTTTGAAATGGGAAAAAAGGTAGGTGTGTAGCGTTACGTGTCAATATTACAGAATGACTCCTCTCTCCTCTCCTCCACTCTTTTGCCTCATAGATATGGACTGGAGAAGGTGTGTGTGTGTGTAATTTCCCCAGTTGTGCTGAATGCAACCTGGCAGACAGGTAAATTAGGATGTAAGGAAGATGTGACACCTGAAAGCACAAAATAGATATGGCGCTCGATTCGTTTGGGCAGACAGAGGCAACACACACACACACACACACACACACACACGTAGACAAACATGTACACACACACACACACACCTTGTTGCCAGGTCTCCTCTACCCACTAACCCAGCCCCCGGCGCTGCAGTCAATAAAACCACTTAGCATTTAAATGCATCTCTGATGGGAAAATAAAGTGGAGCTCCCTTCTTTTTTTTTGATAGCAGAAAGAAATTCTAGAGTAGCTTAGCAACCACACACGCACCACGCTAATTTCCAGCCGCGCCTTCGAGGAAACGTTGATTTAAATTCTGCAAGCCCAGCCACCACTTCCCGTCCAAGATGGCCGCTTGAGAGCTAGCTGATTTCTTGTGAATGAAGCTGTGGTGTAGAGGTCTTCCTGGGTCCAAAGTCACGTACCTGAACCCTAATGGACCTGGGAAATACCTTCGGAGATCCCATTGGATCCAATCATTTAAATATATATATACACTGACCCGTTTTGTCCGAGATATTACACCCCTAACCGGTGTATGTCTGAGAGGAGAGTCCCGGGACCCAAAAAGGGTAGGGTATTTTATGGCCCCGACAAACCCGGTGATTAAAATGGTACTGAAAATGTCATTCTCATGCTAAAAACATTAATTATGTATGTCTAATAAAAGGAGATCAAAATAACAAAGACCCAACGTGAACAGGCTATGGATTTCGTTTATAAGATGTGATGTGCCTGTCTTATATGAGTTCAACCGTAACCGTCTGCCACACGCCACACTTCATCCATCTTTACCGGGCGCCTTTCTTCCTCAATTTGATGAATAAAGTATATAAACATTACATATAAATATTGCAAACGGAGACAAAGGACTAGCGTACCTGGTCCTGAAACATGGCGCCCCCAAAGGCCCAGACCGCGGCGAAGACAAAGTAGAGCTCGTGGAGCTCCTTAGCACAGTCTGCTGGCGTGTTCTCAGGGGTCAGCAGACACTCCAGCAGGTGGCAGAGCATCTGCACCAGACTCTGCTCCGGTACCGGGATGATCTGCTTGAACCTGGACCAAGACCCAACCACACACACCCCGTTTAATTAGGAAGTCAGTCAGTCAGGCAGGCACTGAGTCAGTCAGTGAGTCAGTCAATTTTATTTTGATAACACCATAAACAGACAAGTAACACAGTGCTTCACACTCATTTAAGAAACAAAACAATCAAAAACAAGGACACTGTTGAAACTTAAAATTGTGTGTTGTCAACATTGACAAAACAGTTGCCTTAATAAATTTAATTGCTTGTCAAATGTTTTTGTTTGCTTCATACCCATCTTGAGGAGTCACCAAAGATTTCCATGAAAATCAATCTTGAGTTTCGCTTTTACAAGTGCAAAAAAGTGAATAATAGCTATTCACAATTACTTGTTCACCTCCCACTTCTTATGTTCATAGTATGTACATATATACAAATATTGAATATTTACATATAACATGATTACGTATTAAAGGGCATGTCTGGTGTGCCTTCACCTAGATCTGATAGTGTCCAGGCAGGTGGGCAAGTACTTGTCGAATAGAATGGTCAGGTTGGCCTTCTCTGATTGGACCTCCCTCCTATCAATCCAGCTGGACACCGGTGGGTTCCAGCCCAGGTCTGCTGGGTTTATATAGAGGATGCCTAGGGGGATGGAAGAGTCACTCTGGGGTCAGTCCCGGGTGTGTGTGTGTGTGTGTGTGTGTGTGTGTGTGTGTGTGTGTGTGTGTGTGTGTGTGTGTGTGTGTGTGTGTGTGTGTGTGTGTGTGTGTGTGTGTGTGTGTGTGTGTGTGTGTGTGTGTGTGTGTGTGTGTCCATCTTTGTATGTGTGATGTATTCATATTCATGTTAAACTGTATATGAGTGTGTGCACGCGTCTGTGTGATGTATTCATATTTTACATATGAATGTGTGTATTTGTGTGTATGTGCATGTGTGTGCATGTGCGCATGTGCGAGCATGAGGCATGCATGTGCATATCTGTGTGTGCGTGCGTGCCTGCATGTGTATGTGCAGAAGTGCAAGCATATCTGTGCGCGCGTGCGTGCCTGCGTGTGTATGTATGTGCAAAAGTGCGTGTGTGTGCGTGTGTGTGTGTGGTACCTGCTCTGGACACGGTGGCGGGCGTGGCCGTGCGGAGGTGGCTGATCTCAAACACCAGCCGCATGGTGGGGTTCAGCGGGATACGCTCATTACTGGCAAGGGTCAACACCTGTGGGAGAATTTTCCTGAGGTTCGGTTCATTTCGGTAGCACGAGCCAAAAAGTAAATATTATCATAATGTTTTTTTGACCCAACCCTAACCTGAGTCTGTCCCGAAACGACCGTGGTTTTTGGGCTTCGGGAGAAACCCACTGAAATAGCACGGTTGGCTATCTGCAGTTCAGACGGTAGCTACACACACTATGGCGCTGCCTGCGTCTGCCAAACCAGAACATATGCCCGATGCAATACCAGCGTCTGATTGGGTCTATGCATATTGCAGCTTTGATAAGGGCAAAATATATCTTGGCTTAATTGCGTCGCAAACAACTAGGTTCTGGTTGGTGAACCCGCGATGCGGTTTGAAATGAGAGCTTTAATAATGGATGGCAGGGAGGGCTGGAGAACTACGCAGTGCTATTGGACGCTGCCAATGTGTGTGTACAACAGGAGTGACTGGAAGTGGAGCCTGAAAAGTTGAACTAAAGTGAAGCCTTACTAAATGTGAGCCAGTAGAGAGAGGCTGTAAAGAGGCAGGACAACAGCAGGATTAGTTAGTCTACCTCAGACAGACGTAGTTATTGCCTATTTATTCATATTTGTTGCACAATCCTTAATAGGCTTGTGCAAGGAAAAAGAAACACCTGCATTTGTAAAAACAATATATTGACTTATAAGCAACCTTTTGCCACAGTACGTTAATGTCTTCAAATTGAAACTTCTTGATTTTGTTTTTTTTACCAGCAATAATCGATGTATGAGATAAATTGCAATTCATTTGATTCAATAATCAGCATATCATGTCATTCATTCGAATGTAAAACTGTAATCGATTGACAGCCCTTATTATTTTGTATGATGTCCTAATCGTATTAAATGTAAGCCAGGGAAGAGTTTGACCATAGATTGGCAGGACAACACTAGCTTTGCCCTCAGCGTCACATGACCGTCCGAACCTCTTCCCTTCCCCAGACACACTGACCTTGTTGTCGTCCATGACTGTGTTGAGAGATTCTATCCACATGGGATCGATGTCCCCGTCCAGAACGATCCACTTGGGCCCGCTGTGGCTGAGGTTAGCCAGCTCACGCATGATGTTGGAGAACAGGCCTGGAAGGAACGAGATAGACTTTCTCTAGTTAAAGTTCTGTGAGAATTTCTGCTTCATGTTGATTTGTGATCCGGCTCATTTCTGACCAATCAGGGCATCTCTTCCCTGATTGGTTTGGGGATTCCATCTTGCCTGTCAATCATGTCAATCAGGTGCGTGAACACACAATGGCAGAGAAGGGAGGGGGTGTTATTTGGGTTGTCTTGCTCTCTTTTAGTGACATTGGGGTTTACTCTTTGACAAAATGTTGAAAGATTTTAACGTTGAAGATTATTATTATTTTTGAATATTATCCATAATTACCGTCCTTCCATTCTCGGGTGGACGGGTTAATGATGCCGAACAGCTCGTCATTGGTCACCGCCTTGGGGTTGAGGTCCGCCCATACCGGGCGTCTCTTCATGTTCTGATAGGTCCTCTGGAGTGACCTCATCACCTGGCTCTTCCCGGTGCCTGCGTTACCGATGACGAACACCGAGTGGCGCACCGCCAGCAGCTCCTCCAGCTGCACCACCTGCACACCGGCCAGACACGACCGAACGCAGGTGTTTAGCGAGTGCTCAGCTAGGAGGAGCTGGGGATCGAACTAGCAGCCTTCCGGTTACCAGTCAACCCGCTCTACCTCCTGAGCCACATGCCACCAGAGAAAAACAGTAAATTATTACTAGAGCACGAGTTATCCGTTTATTAACTGTTAGTTCATGCTTATTACTGCATTAACTAATGTTACTTAGTGGGTAATAAACAGACCCTTATCGTAATGTTTTTTGAAACCATATAGACTCAGAGGTAAAGATCACTGCTCCATTCTCAAACTGATAAAAGCTTATGCACTTATGAATATTTGCCATTTTGTAGATATTAGCAAACAGCAAACAGAAACAATCCATATTTGGCACAGTGTACAACACTGAGTACGGGAATTAAATGAATGCCTCACACCATGCCCAACACTCAATATTCAAACCTTCATAACTTTTAGATGAAATATTATTGCCAACCAGGACCTTGCAAAACACATTATACAAAAGGTGAACGAGCCCGCTGAGGTCCTAACCAAACAAAGACTAAAAGTACTGGCTTTGTATTGAGACAATTAAATCACATTTGCTCCCATTGCATGGTGCCGGATCTTTCTGCATCTAGCTACCACAAACTGACTAAAGGCCTTTAGAGGAACTACATGCTAGTCTTTACCACAAACCTCCTAAATGCCGTTAGAGGAACTACATGCTAGTCTTTACCACAAACCGCCTAAATGCCGTTAGAGGAACTACATGCTAGTCTTTACCACAAACCGCCTAAATGCCGTTAGAGGAACTACATGCTAGTCTTTACCACAAACCGCCTAAATGCCGTTATGGGAACTACATGCTAGTCTTTACCACAAACCACCTAAAGGCTGAGAGAGGACTAACATGCTAGCCTCTTCCACCTTCTTCACAAACAGACCGTCATGTCTGCCGCTTGTTCTGTGCTGCATAATGCTGTCGATTTATATGCACTCGTGTGGGCACGACCCAGTGTTTAGGAGGCAGGGGTATAGTCTGGCTCACTGCAATGCAGCTTCAACACACCACTCATCGACAGCAGCAGTTCTCACAGCGTGCATAAACACACACTGTGTGTGGCGGAGAGGGCGAGCTAAAGAATGCCGGCTTTTAGGATCATGGTCTCTCTCTCTCAGCGCTCAATCGATGCCATCGACCTGTCCCCCGTGACACGTACTCCCAATCCATTGATTGAGAAGCCCCCCCCGGAAGGCCGTCGACTGATTACCTTACGGCTTTCATGTGGTTGTGTGTACCCGTGAATGAGCCTGGTTGAAATAGTGTCAAAGATCTCTCTCTCTCTCTCTCTCTCTCTCTCTCTCTCTCTCTCTCTCTCTCTCTCTCTCTCTCTCTCTCTCTCTCTCTCTCTCTCTCTCTCTCTCTCTCTCTCTCTCTCTCTCTCTCTCTCTCTCTCTCTCTCTCTCTCTCTCTCTCTCTCTCTCTCTCTCTCTCTCTCTCTCTCTCTCTCTCTCTCTCTCTCTCTCTCTCTCTCTCTCTCTCTCTCTCTCTCTCTCTCTCTCTCTCTCTCTCTCTCTCTCTCTCTCTCTCTCTACCCGTGGCCCTCTTTTGTTCACAAAAATCCACATTTCTAAAAGGGTGGTCCAAACAAAAGCGGTGAAAGTTCAGGTATCTGGCTGTCGGGCGGAGGTGACGGAGGGCAGGAGTGGTGTTCTGGGGGGTGGCCAGCCATTGACTGCGTGTTTCCACACAGCCTTTTGTCCTGTTGTTTATTTCCACGGGTGTCCCGCACGTCGTGTCGGGGGGGAGGGGTTAAGTGGCGCGACGCAGGCCGTAGCCCCGGCTGATGGAGAGTTATCATGGGGTGCCGCTGTCTGCTTGACCCCCAGGCAGATTGCACATATTTCCCCCCGGTCCCGCGTTCATCTGTCAGCGACATTTAATGCCCCCCCCCCCTCTCAACACACGTGTAGAGCGTGTATATGAACCACGTGTGTGCGCCCGCTTGTGTGTGTGTGTGTGTGTGTGTGTGTGTGTGTGTGTGTGTGTGTGTGTGTGTGTGTGTGTGTGTGTGTGTGTGTGTGTGTGTGTGTGTGTGTGTGTGTGTGTGTGTGTGTGTGTGTGTGTGTAATGACTAAGAGTCAGGGCCAGCAGGTCCGACACCTGCTCGGCGACCACAGCATTACCGCTGGATTTTCGGCAGTATTTGCTCCATTCATCCCAGCCGCGGAGACCTGCGTGACAGTAATGTCTATTTCCCCTTGAAACTCTCTGCCGATACGGCGGTAAATAGCTTTTGGAAGGCGCCAACATCCATCTGGGAGATTGCCGTGACTCTAATCTGGGGCCTAACTGTTAATGATGGAACCCGGTCGGGAAGGGAAGCGGCACACGGCGTCAGAGTCGGCGTTCGACCTCCCTCCTCGGCAATCAACTCTCACTCGGTTCGGAAGAGAGAGTTGACTACTGGGCAGCAATCACAATGAGAAGCTCAATACATCACACCAACCCATGGGAGAGAGAGACAGAGAGAGACACAGAGACAGACCGACAGCGAGAGAGGGAGAGACAGAGACAGACCGACAGCGAGAGAGGGAGAGACAGACCGACAGAGAGAGAGGGAGAGACAGAGACAGACCGACAGCGAGAGAGGGAGAGACAGAGAGACAGACCGACAGAGAGAGAGACAGAGAGAGAGGGAGAGGGAGAAAGCGAGAGCGGGAGAGAGATAGCGAGAAAGAGAGACGGAGAGAGAGTGGATAGAAAGACACGGAGAGGGAGAGATAGAGAAAGTGAAAGGGAGAGAGACAGCAATAGAGAGAGAGATAGCAATAGAGAGAGATAGAGTAAGAGAGAGATTGATAGAATGAGAGACAAGGATAGGCTTGCCACAAGGGCATTCCAGTTTTACTTTGTAGTTTCTCCTGAATGTCTCTCTGATTTATTGGTTTCAGGAGAATAACACATCAAGAAACTCCACCATCACCTCACAACAAAGAAACAAAACTCATTATTTAACTATTTTTCAACATTCAAATTATAAAAGATTTTTATGTGGATGCAGTGGAATACTTATTAAGAAATAGCCAGTGGGTTGCTGTTTCCTAGCTGTCTAACTGACACAGCAGCTTTGAGGTAGCAGCAAATTAATTCAAGAAAATTTAAAAACAAGTTTAAACAATGGTTCTTGAACTTGTGTGCTGCTAACTCTACCTCAACGCACGCGTGTCCTCATAAAATGAAAACCCATAAGGGAACAATTCATTGTGCCAGCGGTCCACACACACACACATGACAAATAAAGTAAAAACCCACAAAACGACCGTCGCCCTTTCGAACGGCCCGCGCTCACCTTGAGGACAAAGTTGTCCTCGGCCTGCAGTCTGAGGTCCAGCACGGAGTCTCTCACGTTCTTCTCAAAGTCCATGTCCCTCTTCCGTGGGACGTCCAGGGCGGGGAACAGGTCGCCGATCAGCCCCATGAACACGGGCATGTCGTCGGTCACTATCTTGGGGATGTTGAAGTCCCGCAGCGCCCGCATCAGCACCTGGTCCTCGGGGCGGCCCGGATCGCCTCGCTTGAGCGCGCCCGCCACCACCAGCACCGACTTGATGGCTCGCAGGCCCCAGTCGTAGTGGTCCTGGGGGGGGGGGGGGGGGGGGGGGGGACACACCGATCACACACACAATCACACACTCAACAAACGCTGTTTGGGTTTCACTTCCACTGCCCCTCAGGGAAAAACACACGTCATAATAATGACGGTAAGATGTTCCACATAAAACATGTTGTTCCTCTTCCCCTGAGTTAGCACCACGATTGCAAACATCCCCCGAAGGCAACGTTTGCAATTAATCAGAGCATTCAGATATACCAAAGCTATCAAATGTTGTAACTATTCAATATTCAGAAGCATATGCCTATACGATTCGTCGATTTAAAGGGCAATCCTGTGCTTGGCATTCAACTCACACAAAGGAATTGCGTTGTTGTTGTTGTTTTTAAATACGTTTTCGGAGACAGCCAACGTCTGGTAAATCGAAAAACAACTTATTCTCGTGAGGAGGCAGGATTTAAATTTGCTAAATAAAACTGGCTCATGGTCAATGAAAAAGTCAAAGAGATTTATCATGGTCGCTGAATGGCCCCCTCCCTGGTTCAAAATTCATTCATCAGAGTGTGCGCACCAAGATGCTCCCAAACTCAATTACCAGGTGGGTTATCTTAATATCTAGCTGTGGATAGGAGTGGTCACACCAACACACACGATCCAGTGTGGGCATCACAGATCTACTAGGTATGCCGACGGGGTGTGCAGAGGGGCCGAGGGACTCTGTGTGTGCTTCCAAGGTGTTCAAGGTGTCTATAAGCAGGAGAGATGTGCTTGTGACTAAAATAGCACCCCCGCCCCACCTGTGCAATCTCACAACCAAATCAAACTATTTGTCTTCATTTCCATAGGATGTTTCATCCTCAGACCATTAATGACCAAGTCACAAAACTAAAAAGACAAAATTACAAAACGACATAATTTAAAATATTATATACATATATTTATATATCTGTTTGAAGCAAAAAAAACAACAAAAAGAGATTCATCCCGAGCCTGTGCTGACATCCTCCGCGATGACTCAACCGACCGGTGAAGACCGGTTCACGTCTTCGTGACCCCCTCCCCCCCCGACGGACGCATTAACGCTTGGCCCCGCCATGTGATTTATAAACAACCCGGCGTATCTTCTCATTCTCTCTCTTCTAGCTGCAGAGTCCTGCGGTTTCCCAGCCAAACGCACCAGCTGACAGGACTGATTAGCAGACCCGCAGCCCCCGTCTGGAGCCGAGCCATCTGATTGGTGGAATCAGATCCACGAGGTGGTTTGTTCCGATGACAATTTGGAGTTTTCTCAGTGCAGTCCACTGCCTGCGGAGTGCACATCATCAGCCAGGTGCAAACGAACCTGTCTCTCGACGGTCTGAACCCAGGTCACGTTCCCCATTAGTCTTGTGTGGACTTTATCAATAATATTCATATTATATATTTGTGTGGAATAACAATGATATTTATATAAGCTAATACATCATATTTGTGTGAAGCATATCAATAATATGTATAGCCTATAAGATGATATATAATAAGCGTGTGTGGAGCATATAAATTATATTTAGATAATTTAACATATAATATATTTGTGTGGAGCATAGCAATAATATTCCCACCACCTCTGTCTACTTCACATTTACTTACTAACTTAAAAGGGAGCAGAGAGGAAGTAAACAAACGACCAGGTCTTCCGGGAAGCCATGTTTTAATGACTTCCAGGTGAGGACTCCGAGCGGGCCTGCATGACAATGACATCATCTCTGCTCTCGCCTATAGGCACAGGAAAACTTTAGGACTTGTGTTTGTTGGAAAAACTGTCCAAGTCTTTGGCGCCGACTCCGAGCAAAACGTTGTAATTATTGAACCGGACGAACTGAGTAGGCAAAAAAAGAAAACTCCCATTGCCGATGATGGTATTAAGAATAATAAACATATGCTATTTAATACTTAGCCTTGGAAGTGCTGAAAAGTAGAAAAACGCCGTACTGTGGAAACCACTTGTTCCACTGAGCAAAGTGCTTTCACCGACTCATTGGCTCGCATTGATTTGCAGCCACGACCCGCGAGAATACACAGTACAGCAGCAGTTGGTTAATTATCATCTGATTTCATTACCGCTAAATTGCTAATGTTGGAATACACTTGAAAACGAGACAACGGCCAACAACGGCGCATAAGTAGGAGGGAAAGAAAGGGAACTTTCTCACTGTAGAGAGGATCTGTGCTTTAGAAAAGCGTAGATAATAGTACTTTGCAATGGCACTTTAACAGGCATTGTAATCGCACTGTATTCATCTCTAATTGCAACATCTCAAAACCCCACAGTCAGAGTTGGGCGATTCTGCTCATATTAGTCTGCATTCAGAGCGAT
>JACYXH010000545.1:127500-162500 GCA_026745465.1 Lota lota
GAAGTCTTACAGCGGATTAGCTCAAATCTGGGGGAAAGGGGCGTTCTTTCGTTTTATATTTACTTCGACCAATCATGTAGCTGCAGGCGGGGACCAAACAACGAACACAAACTCGGCCAGCACTAGTAAACTCTCCCGATGGGAAGACAAGCTAAAACATCCTGTCTCCAGAAACCCACGTTGTAAGAAAATAAATGTCTATAAAAAGGTTTCAAATCAACACCAGTGTAGAAATACACTCATTAAAATCCCCTTCTGGGTAGAATATCTCCGTAACCAAACAGGAAACGAGGCGTGACTCTGCCCCTTGTAGTTTTTGGTTTCCAGCCCAGGCTCTGTGCCATCGCCGTGTCCCCCTACCCCCCCCCCCCCCCCCCCCCCCCCCCCCCCCCCCCCACTGGAGCCCAGATGAGTTTCTTGCCAGTTAAACGAAGAGACGGAGAGTCACTGATAGGTCAGGTGACCTCGACGTACGCTCACCTGTACAGCCACCACGGACAGCACCTCCACCGAGATCCGGTTGAACTCGTCGAAGCAGCCCCACGCACCCGTCTGGGCCAGACCCTTGTAGATGTTTCCACAGGACTGGCGCGCACACACACACACACACACACACACACACACACACACACACACACACACACACACACACACACACACACACACACACACACACACACACACACACACACACACACACACACACACACACACACACACACACACACACACACACACACACACACCAAGGAGGAGAGAGGTATGTTAGGCAAGTGCTTGGTTGCATTGCACTCTGTCATACACTGCACACAACATCAAACAGAAGATACGGGAGTATCTTTCACTACATCACCTCTTTTACAATGGCAAATATTTTTTTATTTTATGATGTTTTAGCGGCCAAAGACAGGGAGAGGAACACTGGTGCAATAAGAATTGCACTTGCATCATAGAGGACCAGCAATAAAAACAAGCGTTGAGAGTGTACATCAAAATCCCACGGGTGTCAGATACTGTTCAATAAATATGATGGCCGGCTCTGCAGCTGCTTAACAAGACAGGTTAGACACACTGGATGATAAAGGCAGAGATGGCCAATTAGATGTTGATACAGAAAAAACAGCATTTGGTATAATATAAGCACTCCACAGGCGGAAACCCCGGAGAAGAAGAGCAGAAGAATAAAAAAACATCTCGCACTGGATGGCTGGGGGACAGGTGTTGAGGATTAACAACAAATCTCTCTCCCTCTCTCTCTCTGATCAAGATGTCGCCGTCACACCACTCTATGCAGGAAGTGCATGCTTCATATTTGGGTGTTTTGGCGTGTGTGCATGAGCACGTGTACATCCACACCATCTATGTGTATGTGCAATCATCTGTACTTGCTTACACAACTCAAGCCGTGTGAATGCAAGGGCCACTGATGACACGCCTCACCAAAGGAAGAAACACAGCTATTGAAGTGTGTAACTCATCTGCTATTCCTTTAAGACGAAGAGCGAGGAGGAGCGTGTGTGTGTGTGTGCGTCTGTGGTGGGGAGTGGGGGGGTTGGGGTGAGCAAACAGGAGATGAAAATGGAATAGATAAGAGAGGATTATGCTGCAGGACGGCGAGGTGACTCAACTAATTCACAGAATACTACACTGCATCACGAGCACAGAGGGAAACAGACTAGCAATGTGATGCATTATGCAACGCACAATTGAACACTGTATAATCCCTGAACACATACACACAATGACACACACACGCACACACAATCAATGGAGGAAGACACACAGAAACACACACATACAGACACACAAACATTTCAGAATGTACAATATGTGTATGCAAGTATACACATATTGTGTATGCAAGTATACACATATTGTGTAAGTACACACACACACACACACACACACACACACCTTGTAGTCCATCTGCTCAGAGCAGTTGAAGACGTACACCATGATGCCGAGGGCCCGGCCCAGGTCCTTGGTGGTCTCAGTCTTGCCGGTCCCCGCCGGCCCCGCCGGGGCCCCGCTCATGGTCAGGTGGAGGGACTGGGTGAGAGTGATGTAGCACCTGCCGAGCACAGCAGTCATTACACACATAACTCCCCACACTTACGAAGTCCTTCCACTATATATTACAGTGGCCTATAACACAGCATTGTTGAGTACTTGATCTAGATTGGTCAGTAACGCACTATATTCCAACAACAGTACACACCTCTGCCTTTTAACAGTTCCAAATCAATGCGCTACAAATCCAACATTCTGAACAACGGTCAAATAGAACTATCAACCAGATGTTTCCTTGACAACGCAAGAACGACTCAAAGACCACAAAAAAAATAAAACACAGAACTTCAATCATATTATTTTAACAAAGCAAAAACGCACGAATGAGCAGCGGCTGTATGATTTCACTTGCTTAAAATGTATTTTGTATTTTTGGACGAAGAAATTCTGAAACATTATTTCATTCATCCCCGGCTGTGTGCTTTGGGCTTTAGTGTGTATGCAAGTGCATCCACTTAGAATTCATTATAATCTATCATAAAAACGCTAACAGTTTGAGAATTTAAATGTTTCACTTCACAAGGATAAACTCTGTAAACTCCAGTTGTGTACCCAACTTATTTCAAGCAATCATTCAGTATAACTGGAATGAACCAGATCAATATTGAATGAAATCAAATCAACACAAATTGATTCGGCGATGATTTTATACATCTCATGACTCGCTCGTAATCCCTTCCCTTACAGAATCAAAGTCAGTCTGACGAAAACAAGCCCCCCCCCTCATCACACTTCACAACAAACACACACAAATCCCATCTCCTCCAACTACCCAATTGTGAAAAAAAAAAAAGCCATGATCTGATAGGAGTCCACACCAAAGGTGTCCACACCATCCTCCCGACACAACTGCCTATAGCTCCCGCACTCACCCCTTCTCACCCTCTCCTCACCCCTTCTCCACCACCCCCTCGCATCTCCAAACACCTGTGATTACCTCTACCCCAAACAGAACAAAAAAACATCAGTCTCTGGCGTCGGTGTCTCTGTGAGAAACCTTGCCTGATGAGGACCTCTGAGAGAACAATCAGGCCTCCATTGATCACCGGATGCGGGGCGGAGGAACGTGTTCGCACTTGGCAGCCTTGGAATGCCAATAGAGGCATGATTGGAAGGAGCAGGATGGTTACCAGACGATGTATGGGCTGTGTGTGTGTGTGTGTGTGTGTGTGTGTGTGTGTGTGTGTGTGTGTGTGTGTGTGTGTGTGTGTGTGTGTGTGTGTGTGTGTGTGTGTGTGTGTGTGTGTGTGTGTGTGTGTGTGTGTGTGTGTGTGTGTGTGTGTGTGTGTGTGTGTGTGTGTTTCCCAAACGTAACAATGTGCGGAAACTGCCGAAAGACAAATGACTGCCATCTGCGTGCGTGGCGTCGCTCCCGTTGCCAACAGGTTTCATGGCACTTCCCCTGAAATATGGCACATTTGTTTTGAGGGGGTGTGTGTGTGTGTGTGTGTTTAGTGTTTTTGTTTTTTTACAATCAATCATGTGGTTGGTTGGGTAAGGGTGTCTTCCTCTGAATATTTGAAGCCGGCTACAAGGAGATGCTGCGATCCCCTCGCAGAGAGTAGGGAGTCTTGTATTATTAAACGCAAACACATTTTCTATCCCAGATCTGCCTGCCTGTCTCTGTGTCTCTTCCTCACCACCTCTAGGCCTGCCTGTCTCACTGTTCAAATAGCCTGCTGGTCTGTCATATCTCTCGCGTTACATATCTATCCTGTGTCTGTCTGCATACGGTATCTGTCTTACTACTACCGCGTCTTACTGAGTTGTACTATTGCCGACTTGTTTCTCCGTCGGTCTCACTCTGTAAATACTCTGTCTGTCACATGATTTAAACATCTGTCTGTCTGTCTCATTCTTTGCGTCTTGTCAGACCTCTCTGTGTGTCCGTCTCAGTCCAGTTTAGCTCTCTCGCTCTTGCTAAAGGGCCGACCGTGGTTAAAATATTCAGGACATTTTGCGCAAGCGCTGCCTGTAGCCAATGTGGAGGGTATGTGTAAGTCGTGCCAGTTAGCATTCTGTGCTGTAGCTGCTGTTGCCATAGATTAGCGCGCGTGATTCATTAGCGTAATGATACCTCTGCGCGTGGCCAGCACGCCTCGGTAACTAGCCACAGTCTGCTCGGGGTGAGCTAACAGATAACGTCTCCCTTCAAAGCGAATGCTTCACGCTGCGATGCGAAATTTATGACCTCATTAAAATGTGTGACGTTCATAAAAAGCCATTTTCCCCGTCTAACGGCGTCGCATTAAAAGGGTCTAAATAACTTGACGGCGCAGTGCAACATGCACTGGTTTTTTAAATGACCAAAACGCTGGAGACTTCACCGCTTCGGTCGTTTCAAAGCGTCACCACCGATGTCACAGGGGTGATGTTAGACTGGGTGCTTTGTTCCCATTCGGTGGGGACAAATGAGGGACACTTTTCGTTCCCCCGGCCGGCGGTCGGCGTGCTGACTCGTGGACAGGAGCGTGCGCAGGAGCCTTGCTATGTGACCTCTGAACCTTTCCTCTCAAACCTCCCTTGTTCTCCTGCTGTGTCCACGCCTCAAAACACAAAGCAGCCAATTGGAAAATAACAAAGAAACAAGAAAATAAAGAAGGGAGAAGGAAAAAAACATGATGTGTGCGTACATTTGGCATGTGCGTACATTATATATACACACAAATATATATAGATATATTTATATATATTATTTATTTGCTTCTCTTTTCTTTTTCCTTATTTTGTATACATTTATATATATATATTTATATATTGCAAACTGGCTAACTTGTTTTGGCGGGATTCACTGTACAAATATTTGTAGAAATATAATAACTGCCTTGGTTGGGTGCCACTTGTATATGCACACACAAGTTTTAGATAAACACTTTACAGTTAGGGTACATTAATGAACAAATATTAACATTAGTTAGCGCAGTAATAAGCATTTGTATACACATTAGCATAGGGGCTAGGGTTTAGGTTTGGGTTAAGGTTAGGGTTAGGGTTAATCCTAACCCTATTAAATAATGTATACAGTAATACCTTAGTTAACATGAACACTATTACCTTAGTTAACATGAACACCATTAGGAAACATGAACACCATTAGTAAATGATTACTAGACCATTAGTTAACTGTTAATGAATGTTATTATTGCATTTCCTAATGCTAATTAATGGTTCATTAATATACCCTTACAGTCTAGTGTTACCATTATACTAATATAAAAGTAAAACCAGTTCACAAACCTGACACCTGACAGAAATTCCAAACCTGAGGTTTTCAAAACGGACATTTTAAAAGTGACCACAGCAAAACACGAAAAACTTTCTTGGTCCCTTTACATTGACGCACTGTGTTGCGTCATCGCTAATCGTGTGGCGCTCCGTGCCGTACCTGTCGGTCAGAGGGGTGATGACCAGCCGCGGGGTGTTGCCCAGGTATTCGTACGAGTAGCGGAACTGGGCGTCACAAATGTTGGCAAAGCAGTGAGCATCTCTCTCGTCCCAGCGATGTCTGAGCTGGGACAGCCACACGAAGGCCTGGGAACTGTCCACCTGTAGCCCAGGTGGTGGCAGAGAGAGGAGAGAGAGACATAAGGGGATGGAGAGAGAGAAGGTGAGAGGGAGAGAGAGAGAGGAATGAGATGGAGAGAGAGAGAGTAGAAGAGGGAACGCGATGGAGAAGGAGTAACGAAAGGGGGGTGGGGGAGTGAAAGAGGGAGAGGGATAAAGAAGTGAAGTAGGAAAGAAAGGGAGAGATAGCGGGTAGGAGAGAGGAGGGAGAAAGAGGGAGAGGGAGAGAGAAAAGGGGAGACAAAGAGGGTGGGAGAGAGAAAAGGGGAGACAAAGAGGGGGGGGGAGTGGGGTAGGAGGAGGGAGGAGGTAACAGAGGGAGATGGAGAGAATGGGAAGGGGGAGCAGGAGGTAAGGGAAGGAGATAGAGAGAGTGGGAAATAACGTCAAGCAGATAGCAGGGCAGCACTAGAGAGAAAGGCGGGCGTAATCTACGATTTCTCCAGCCTGTAATTATGTTAATAACCTGCTTGAATATCGTAAGAGCTTCTTCCTGCTGCTTCTCTGGGAAATGGCTTTCTAAAAATGCGAGCCAGCGTGCTTTGATAGCCATGCACGTGTTGGAAATTTAAATATGCTGGCGTGCCGACAAGGCCGACGCCTCGCCATAAATAGGCCCCCTGCCCCCCCACTCACACTCCCCATGCTACCCATACTTCCTCTAGGGATGGTTTGCTACTTTGGGGAAAAAAATTGGTTTGACTGAATTTAGTCCAGTTTCGTTGGAATACCAAAAGTTCGGAATTTAAAAGAGCATATCGGTTTGAGAAGCCCTTTTGAGAGCGCTCTGTCATAACCAAACAATTTTGAACGTTACCATATCCCTCACCCCCACCCACCTTCTGAGCGACCATCTTGGCCACCACGTCGCGGGCGTGCACGTCGATGGTGCAGATGGTCATGACCTTCTGCCGGTCGCCCGGGGACAGCTGGCCAATCAGCATGGAGATGAGGGTGTTCAGCTGGGTCACCTGCTTCTTGTAGTACTCCTTCATGGCGTTCTCGTAGCCCTCCTCCAGCCGCGCAAACGCCATGCCCACGTCCGACGTCCACCAGATCTGGGTGCAGGTCAGGGCCACCTTAGTGGGCGGGGGAAGCGTGGGTGGGGGGGGGGGGGGGGGTTTAGGGAGACAACACAGTTTGGGGATGAGATGACATCATAGGGAGAGCATCTACTCTGGTCTCAGGAGTAGGTGCCCTTCACTCTGCTTCTGATTTATGTAGAACACACACACACACACACACACACACACACACACACACACACACACACACACACACACACACACACACACACACACACACACACACACACACACACACACACACACACACACACACACACACACACACACACACACACACACACACACATCAAAACAAACATGCCCCCTGAGCTCAGAGTGAACACAGGTGCAGTATTTCACAAATCGGTGCCAAAAAATAAAAACATCACCTGGCTCCAATTTGAAAATCCTGACAAACCAGAACGAGTATTTAAACAGTTTCAAGTCAATTCACACCAGCGCCAGACAAAATTGTGGCACAGAAATGTCGTGTGACACTGTTAGTGTGCAATTTTTAACGCACACTAATCTTCACCTATTACACGACAGCTTCAGCCAATATGTTAGGATGTCGGTGAAAGTGACGTGGCGTAAACATTATGAATACAATAATGAGATGTCTGTTTCAGCAGACAGGAAATCCGCAAAAGCTAAGGCCGGGACAAACTGTCTTCTTGCCGGACGGAAGTCCTGCGCTCGTGTGTATACTTCCATGAGAACACATGGAACAATTGCCTTTACAAATAGAAGTGCAAATATGTAGCGCAGAGATCCGCAGTGGTGTGAACGGACTCCCCCCTTTCCCCCCCCCCCCCCCCCGCATGGATACCTGCGCCGGGTAGTCGAACAGCCACTGCTCCCGGGGTTTGTCCTCGTAGGCCGCCACCGCCTCCGTCATCTCGTGGCGAACGGTGGAGCGCATGCTCTCCAGCACACGGTTCAGCCAAGCCTCCACCTTCCGTCACGCACATGGCCCACGGAGCAGGAGGAGGAGGAGGAAGAACAAGGAGGGGTGAGGAGGAAATACTGTCCGAGAGTCCCTGAACCATACTCACCCTCCCTGCCACCCTCTCCCCTCCCTCCCTCCCTCCCCTCCCTCCTCATATGGGCCGCAGCACCCTTCTCGCTCTGTGTGTTATCAATGGGAGCTAATGAGGTCATTAATAAGCATTAGAGTGGAAGTAGGACTGAGGGAAGGTATGCATGCGGCCGTAATGGAAAATGTGTGAGACGGGATACTCATCAGCCTAGAGGGGCCGCCACGGACTCAATTTCATTTGTCGCTTTGAATTATTCCTCTGTTTCCGTTTAAAGCGGGCACGCTGCACCAATATTTGGCAAACGTCAACGTGAATTATCTCCCGGAGTAGTATCGACACGTGATTTCATCTTGACTTGGACCAATGGAGGAATGAGAAGCCATTTTCCCGCCACTTTCCTTTGTGTCACGCGGCCAGTATCGGGCATATTTCTGACACAAAGACGGGGGCTAACGACCTGGTTCCATATGTCTCTCCCTGTATTATTCACCCCATCAGCACGGCCTACCTGTCCGTTACAGTCGCAGCGCTGGTTAAAGGCCACATATTCCTCCTCTTTGCTGTACATGCCCAGCCCCGTGTTGCTGGGGTTCCCCTCGCTGTCGTTCTCAAAGCACATCTTGGCCATGTTGTCAAACAGCTTGGACAGATGCTTCTGGACCTGAGCGCACACGCACACAAACACACAAACCCACACACAATGCAGCCGGAAGTCATTACATATATTACCATTTTATCATTGATTTTCGAAGACACGTGGGAGGCACAGTGGGTTCTGTGGCCATGTTTGCCTCACTGTGCTCACAGTGCTTTAGTTAAAACACAAGAATCCTTTATTTAAGGTGGAATAAGAGATGACTTGTATCGACCATGGTCCTAAGCACTGGCGGCATTGCAGCCAACGCATGTACAACAGTGTCCCCCTGTGGACAATGTAGAGAATAGCACAGAAAACAACACTGCATTCCGATGCGGTGTTAGTTAACAGTGGCTCAGTTCTTCTTCTTACCAACATTTACTTAAACAGAGAAGCGCAATTGAGTCTACGAGCTCTTTTTCATGAGGCCGTCTGTACAGGCCTACAGATAGTGACATAAAGTCAAAGAAATAAACACAAGGAGAACATGACAAAAGAATACATAAATAGATAATGTACAATAAGATGGATACCTGCTACAGACCTGGATACAGACTAAAAGATCCATTGAACAGCAATCACAGTCCACAGCCAGTAGCCAGCCGGTGGATTGGTTTTGGTTTACAAGACTCTGTTCTGACCTGCTGTGGGTTGGTTAGTATGGTTCTGTTCTGGGTTGGTTAGTATGGTTCTGTTCTGGGTTGGTTAGTATGGTTCTGTTCTGACCGGCTGTGGGTTGGTTAGTATGGTTCTGTTCTGGGTTGGTTAGTATGGTTCTGTTCTGACCTGCTGTGGGTTGGTTAGTAGGATTCTGTTCTGACCTGCTGTGGGTTGGTTAGTAGGGTTCTGTTCTGACCTGCTGTGGGTTAGTTAGTAGGTTCTGTTCTGACCTGCTGTGGGTTAGTTAGTAGGGTTCTGTTCTGACCTGCTGTGGGTTGGTTAATAGGTTCTGTTCTGACCTGCTGTGGGTTAGTTAGTAGGTTCTGTTCTGACCTGCTGTGGGTTGGTTAGTAGGTTCTGTTCTGACCTGGTGTGGGTTGGTTAGTAGGGTTCTGTTCTGGGTTGGTTAGTATGGTTCTGTTCTGACCTGCTGTGGGTTGGTTAGTAGGTTCTGTTCTGACCTGCTGTGGGTTGGTTAGTAGGTTCTGTTCTGACCTGCTGTGGGTTGGTTAGTGTGTTCTGTTCTGACCTGCTGTGGGTTGGTTAGTGTGTTCTGTTCTGACCTGCTGTGGGTTGGTTAGTAGGTTCTGTTCTGACCTGCTGTGGGTTGGTTAGTATGGTTCTGTTCTGGGTTGGTTAGTATGGTTCTGTTCTGACCTGCTGTGGGTTGGTTAGAAGGATTCTGTTCTGACCTGCTGTGGGTTGGTTAGTAGGTTCTGTTCTGGGTTGGTTAGTAGGTTCTGTTCTGACCTGCTGTGGGTTGGTTAGTAGGTTCTGTTCTGACCTGCTGTGGGTTGGTTAGTAGGTTCTGTTCTGGGTTGGTTAGTAGGTTCTGTTCTGACCTGCTGTGGGTTGGTTAGTAGGATTCTGTTCTGACCTGCTGTGGGTTGGTTAGTAGGTTCTGTTCTGACCTGCTGTGGGTTGGTTAGTAGGATTCTGTTCTGACCTGCTGTGGGTTGGTTAGTAGGTTCTGTTCTGACCTGCTGTGGGTTGGTTCCGTTGGACAGGATGTCCAGTAGGTCGGCCGAGGAGATGAAGTAGAACCTGGGGAAGGCCAGGCGCTTGGTGTCCAGGTACTCAGCCAGAGCCTTCTCACACAGAGACAGCCTGCAGGGGCAACACAACACATGCTTACACCACTCTGTGTGTGTGTGTGTGTGTGTGTGTGTGTGTGTGTGTGTGTGTGTGTGTGTGTGTGTGTGTGTGTGTGTGTGTGTGTGTGTGTGTGTGTGTGTGTGTGTGTGTGTGTGTGTGTGTGTGTGTTTCAATGATGTACGTCTACGTCTCTGCAGGTCTGAAAGCATGAATTTGTGTGAGGCCACACACACACAATAACAACACACAAACACGCCCGTGTATGTGAATGCATGTGCATTCGTTGCTGCCTGTGTACATGCATGCACGTCAGCCATTAAGTGTCAACCAGGTCCAAATGGATGCAGCCCATGCAATCTAATTGCACCCACTCTAATAGATTGATAGAGGGAAACACACACACACACACACACACACACACACACACACACACCCTGAGGATCACCTGGCCTGGATGTCCTCCAGCGTGCCGAACAGCCCCGTTTTATTGGTGGCCTCCACCACGTTGGGTGTTTTATGGCCGGCGGTCGCCAGCTCTTTGAAATCAGCATCAATCCCATCAAAACGCTTGGAGTCCTGCAGGGGATTTGGTTTGGAAGCCATGCCAGGGCAGAGAGGAGGAAAGAGGGACGGAGGGAGAGGGTGAGCGCACGAGAGAGAGAGAGAGACGGAGGGAGTGAGAGGGAGGAAGGAAGGGAGAAAGAGAGTGAAGGAGGGAGAGAGGGAGAAAGGGAGAGTGAGAATGGGAAGGAGGGAGGGAGAGGGAGAGTGAGTGATACGGAGAGAGAATCAGAGAGCCTTGATAGCCCACATCTGGGTTGAAGTCCAACCTTAGGCCCATGGGGGCAATTAGGAAGCATGCAATCCCCATTTGGTAAAGAAGTACGTAATGGATCCTTAATTAGCAAACAGAGTACAAGAAGTTGCAGGCCTCACACCTGCATGTACGTATATAAGTGTGTGCTTAGTGTGTGTGTGTGTGTATATATATATATATATATATACACATATATATACACACATATATATATATATATATACATACATATATATACATACACACACGTTTGTGCATTTCCCTGTTTCTCGGGTCTGCGTGTGGTAACTAATGGGCTTGTTAATACTAATGTATTTAAAGTTAATCACAAGTGACTAGGGTGCAAAGGGATGCATTAAATTTGCTTAAATTATTTGACAAGCAGCCAAGAAATGTTAAAGCATTCTGAACCAAATATTTGAATTTCTGAAGCATTAAGCAGCAAATTATCTGTATGTGTGCTTGATAAATGACCTAAACGACAACTATATTATCGGAATTATGTGTACATTTTCTATCAATCCACTAATCGACGCAGCCCGTGTGTGTGTGTGTGTGTGTGTGTGTGTGTGTGTGTGTGTGTGTGTGTGTGTGTGTGTGTGTGTGTGTGTGTGTGTGTGTGTGTGTGTGTGTGTGTGTGTGTGTGTGTGTGTGTGTGTGTGTGTGTGTGTGTGTGTGTGTGTCTCTCAGTCGGACCTCGGGCAGCTGCGAGCGGATGTCCTCAGAGCCGATGAAGATGCTCTCCAGGTGGGTCCAGTTGCGCTGCACCTCGAACCAGATGGAGATGACAGAGTCGGCCACAGACAGCTTGCGCTGCCAGGCGGACACCTCCTCCAGGAAGTGGTCGATGTACTTGGAGGACATGAGGTTCTGGAGCTGCACCTGCAGGTGTCCACCACAAGGGGTTCACGTAGCGCCAGTCACGCTTTCAACTTGCCAACACGCTGGGCGGCAAAACATTTGCTCAACATTTATTTATCAACACTGGAGGATACAGAATGTTAAAAAATATATATATACAATTACATTTTTGTTTAACTCATTTAGTTTCATTTGTTTTTAATATTCTTTTCAAAATGACGATGGCAATGACAGCTTGTGTCTTTTTTAAATCAAATAAATAATTAAACACGGTATCAAGTAATAAAAGCCTTTCTTCTAATGTTCGAACACTTTTCGAAGGAAAGGGACCACTTTTGAGTGAGGGCTGGTAGAACTGGTCCTGGGGCCAGAGTGCTTCAGACCCAGAAACCATTTGAAGGCTGACCTGGTTGTCCTCCAGGGTCTCTATAAGGGCCTCGTCTGGGAGCAGCAGGGGCAGCCGGGTCCTGTGGTGGGGCTCGTACTGAAACTGCATGCCTGGGGGGGAGGAGTGTGTTGAAGGACCGGTTAATAGAAGACAAGAGGAGTAACATGTGGAGTACGGTGAAGACGACGCGATCACAGCCACGTTGACCGAGTTTCCAAAACATCCTGACGACTGGGACCGTCTCATTGGACTACACACGTCACCCTGAACCCGGAAACTACGCACCTGTCCACGTGGCGTTGAGCTCCGCCAGCACCTTCTCCATGCCCATCTCCTTGGACGCCTTGTCCACGATGCCTCGCACCTCCTCCTCGAAACAGTGGAGGTTCAGCTGCAGCAGGTCGGCCAGGGTGGTCTCCTACACACACACACACACACACACACACACACACACACACACACGGGTTTCTATCATGTGATCTGAAGTTCCATGAAAGAAGTGCGAGCCACCCTTCTTGGTACTCCTTCACCAGAGATTAGAAGGTAGAGGTTAGAATTAGAAGATGGCGACTGGGAGTGTGTGTGTGTGTGTGTGTGTGTGTGTGTGTGTGTGTGTGTGTGTGTGTGTGTGTGTGTGTGTGTGTGTGTGTGTGTGTGTGTGTGTGTGTGTGTGTGTGTGTGTGTGTGTGTGTGTGTGTGTGTGTGTGTGAAATCCTTCCATTGGATTCAGATGCAGATACAGAGTACGGAGTTAATCCCGAAGCAAACAGTTTGTTAACTGTATGCTAATTATCAACTGCATATCCTCCATATGCAGTATGTTAGTCCCTGCATATTGTGGTGGTTACGTCAGAGACTGATATACATGTGTAATATGCACACTGTGTTATTGGTTTTGGTTATGATTTGTTATGTTTGGTTATGATTGATGAGGAGCGCCTTTTCAGAAGCGGCTGTTTCTGTACGGCCCGTGTTGCACTGTGCTGCCAGCTCTCTGCGTGTTTTATTTGCTGGTGGTTCACAATGGTTACAAAGCACTGGGTTGACCGCATCTGTGACCATCTCTCCCTCTCTGCCTGTTGTCTACCTGACCTCATGGGTTGGCCAATAGGCAAAGAGAGGCGGGATCGTCAGGTGATATGGTGCACCTGTGTTAATGTCTGTTGAAGTTACGTTGGTTCATCGTTCGCTCTCACGCTCTCCTGTGTTGAAAACGTCCCGATTGCCGCTCATTTTTTGGCTTGATCTCGACAACCTCCTTCACACATGGCCTGTTTCTCACTCTGTTCCCTTTTACACGCAGCCGCAAAGCCAGTGTTACTAAACGGCACACTGACTAAATCCAATTCTGGGAGGGAGAAAAAAATAAAAAAAAGAAGGGGATATTGAAACCCAGCATGTTTGGCAATTTAGCCTTCAAAACATGTTTGTTTGTGGAGCCTAATAGCGGAGCGCAATAATCATTTCCCTTCCCTGTGATGGTGTTCGCAGTGCAAGGCTGGGAGATGATGCATGCTGATAAACGCAGGAGGACAAGAGAGTTAGCACGTAATTAAGAGCTTGGGAAGAAAAACGAGAGAAAACACAAACATGGTTTACTTGCACCGTCTGGAGCCGTTACCGCAAATAGACGGCAACACATCATGAGCAATGAAGTTAGACCTTCATAAAAGGACGTTTACAGCTTACAACCGCCAAATGTAAGCGTCAAAGCAGTTATCCGACTCCCAAAATTGAAATGTGTGAAAGATACTCCCTCAGGTTACGGTACTTGAAAATTGTTTTTTTGTATTGTATTGCATTATTTTGTCCTGCATTGTGTTCGGTTGTGTAGTGATGTATTTTATACCACAGCATTGTTGAATACTTGATCCGGATTGGTCGACAACATTCAAAGAGCACTATTCTTCAACAACAGGACACCGTTGTTGAAGAATAGGAACTGTTAAAACACATTTTAACCGTTCCGAATCAATGCGCTTGAAATCCAACATTAACAACAACAAAACACAAATAACAACCAGATGAGCCGAATAAACCAGGTTGTCCTTGTGGTTTATTCCTGGTGTCTTCCATTGTTCTACATGGTTCTGTATTGTTTAGTGTAGTTCAGTGAATACGCGAGCAGCACCTGGTCCATGGTGAACTGGACTCCGGTGGCGTCCATCAGCTGGCGCCAGTGTCGGGCACGTACGGCCGGGTTCTGCAGCTCCGCCACGACCCGGAGAGAGGTCAAGAGGTCCTTCACTCTGGCGTCCAGCCCCGTGAAGGCCTCCCACGCCCTCGCCTGCAGGGAGAGACACCAGGCCCGGGGTCAGCTCTGAGGACGAGAGCCTCTACATGGAGAGCAGAGGGGCTAGGGTACACCCACTTCACCGCTGTGCCCCCTGCGGGGGGAGGACCAGACTTAACAGAAGTCTGGATCCCACCCACCCACACACACCCCTTTCTGCAACAATATTTCTTCAGAAAAAAAAACCAGCAGACATGAAATAGCAAGCATTGGTCCGTTCTATTATTAAATAAACAGACTTCAATATTATCTCTGATTGCAGTGAATACAACTTTAAACTATTTAAAAATAGTTGTGCATGTTTAAAATAGGAAAGAAATATGAATATATGTATGTATGAAAAATATCCCCTGAATGAAAAGAGCGGGAGAGAGCAACATTTTTGCATCATTCCAGACAACCAAAATACATCCCTTCCATCTCTGCTCCCTCCGCCCCTCCCTGCGTTTCTCCAACATTGAAAAGTGTTTCACGCACCCGTGAAGGACTAGCAAGATGGATTCCCCGAACCAATCGGGAAGAGATGCCCTGATTGATCAGAATTGAGCCGGGAGTGGTCTTAAATCTAAATAGTCTCATACAGAGTCAGGGGCAGTCAACTACGACAGATATTCTCACAGGCTTTTCACTGACCTATAGCTGACGGATTGCTATGCAATTTCTATTACACTCAAATAATAGATCTTATAGCGCATTTAATGTTCTATGTGATGTCTACACTGGTGGCAATTAATTTCCTCTGTGCTGGTCAATACAAATCATATCTGATTCTGCACCTCTTTGTCCAGGGCCACGGATCTCTTTGGCGTAGCGCTTGCACTCCATCTCCATGTCCTCCACCTGGATGTCCCTCCAGGGGGTGGTCCTCCACGCCACGATACTGGAGTCAACCATCGTGATCATGTCCCACAGCTCCTTCAGCAGAACCACCTCCCGCCTGCAGGGGGCAGTGTGGGAAAATACAGACACAGCAAACATGTGTTTTAGAGTTTTCACTATTTATACACTTCTAATGATTAAATATTTTAATATAACACAGAAAGTTGAACTCCTCGCCACTCTCTATCCGAGACATGAATCCTAACATAAGGAAAAGTCAGATAAGAGTTTTGTCCGCGGTGGGGTGGAGCGCTCCCGGGTGCTCACCTGCACTGCCGAAGCTGCCTGTAGTCGGACACGCTGACCTCGAACAGACTGGCCGACTCCACCAGGGACGACATCACCGCCTCCCGCTCCTGGATCTGCTGGTGGGAGGCGTCCAGCATCTGGTACGGACTCTCGCTGTCGAACCTGCAGCAGCATGCACGTGTGTGTGTGTGTGTGTGTGTGTGTGTGTGTGTGTGTGTGTGTGTGTGTGTGTGTGTGTGTGTGTGTGTGTGTGTGTGTGTGTGTGTGTGTGTGTGTGTGTGTGTGTGTGTGTGTGTGTGTGTGTGTGTGTGTGTGTGTGTGGACCCAAATTAATGCACTGAGATACGTACATATCTACCGTAGCCACTATAGACACTGTATGTGTGGCTCATTGTGGTTTTGTGTGTTTGTGTGTGTTGGTATGGTGCCTGTGTGTGTGTGCTTGTGCCAGTGTGTAGACTATAAAGACACTTCTTCCACCTGCGTACAGAGACTTGGCTGTATACACACACAATTACACGTGTCCATATTTCGCCCAGAGAAGCAGCACTTTCACACCTAATATACAGGAGGCCCGGTCCAGCAGACGACAGCCGGTAATAGCTGATTAAGCGTAAGCCATGCGTTTCCAGGCCTGACTTGGCTGCAGCCATCACAGCGTCCCCACCACTAACCGCTACTCGCACGCCGCGACAATTAGCAGTGACTTCCAGGACATCAATGAGAAAATAATCGCCGGGTTATTAAGAGACCAATTATGCACATAACTAATATGACAATTTAGCATTATGACAACGCGGCCCCACACCTATGAATTAATTACCGCTGAGATTCAATTAGCCGTGTGCCTGACGCAAGGGCCTTCAGACGATAACGTGCTGTTGAGTGACACGAAGGGGTTGGTGACATTTACACCACCTGTCCGTCAACAAAAGGCCACGTCACGCGCAGAGGGGAAAACTACGTACGACGCAACGAGACCGGTCAAACAAACTCAAATATCGGAAACGATTTGCAAATTTGCAAAAAACACAAGCGCATTAACGGAAAGCACAAACACTCAAGGATGCTTAACGTAACGGTCTTTAAAATCAGAAGTAATCCGCATTGCATTTTTTTTTTTCTAAATGCTTCCCACTGCAATAAGAACACTAAACTCACACAATACCTTATTCTGTACACAAAATGACCCATACTGCACTGCACTTTATATAGTTACTACATTTGTACGGTCACATCTGTATTACGTGATGTGTTTTCTTCCACTGTTCTGTTTTGTTGTCTTGTGATGTACTTACAGAAAGCATTTCCACCAGCCATGGCTCTGTGGTTTTCATTCAAGGTTTGAATTGAAATCAATTTGCATTATTAAATTAAACTCAAAGTCAATGCAATGCAATAGGAGGCTTCCACAAAGCAAACACACCTGAAGGGGCCATTCTTGCGGAAGTCCTCGCGGAAGGCGTGCTGCTCCACGTCGAAGGTGGCGCACTTCCTGCGCAGGCTGGCCACCTCACTGGCCTGCATCGGCGCCACCTGCTGTTTGACCGCCACCGCGTGCTTCTTCACGTTGAGCCACTTCTCCGGCAGCTCCTGCAGGAACGCGCAGAGACCGACGAGACGAGTGGTGTGGGGGGTGGGGGGGGGGGGGGTGTGATGGATGGACGGGCGGACAGGTGGACAAGCGGGAGGGAAGAGGGGACGCAGGTTTGAGTGGCAGGTTTGAGGATAAGGATCAAAGCACATGAAGAAAATGCTAAACCATGCAGTGAAGCCCAGATGATGGATAAGAGGAGAAAACCATACATGTAAATTGCGGAGGGGGGAATTTTGTTCAGATTCAGAAAGTGCAATTATTTTATCAATGCAGTTAAAGGGTGGAGTAAAAACAATGGAATGACGTAAAAATGCTACAAATGGGAGATGTCAGATTGATGTAAACTAACATTATAAATTTTTTATATATATATATTAAAAAATTTATATATATATATAAATAAATAAATAAATATTATATATATATATATATATATATAAAAAGGTACGGTGGTGTATTCTTCTGATCTTTTTTGTTGTTGTTTTGTTGTGACACAGTTCCCTGAATTTGTCCACCCTTTTTTCATCTGCACAAGGACGTGAGATGTAAAAACACGGGAGTACATTCCATTGCTAGCAGTGTATATCAGAAGCCGGTCTTGTTAACTGTTCTCTCCACAGGCGTTCAATTATGTATATATTATATATATATGTAAACAAATCGCGGGGGAAATCTGCCGCTGCATCTTTAAACCATCCCAAAGTCACTGCCAGTCGCCCAGCCTCACCTCCAACTGTTTGTACACCACGTCAGGAAGCTCCTGCTCATACACCCTCAGCAGAGCGATGGTCTGCTGCAGCGGCTCAAACATGGCGTCAGCCGTGCCCTGCCTCTCTTTGACCGCCAGCAGGTGACCCATGACCCCCACCAGGCCACCGTAGTCGCCCTCCTCCACCCGGTGGCTCAGCCCCGCCCTGGTCACACTGACAAACTCCTGCAGATCTGACAGACTGCACCAGACGTGCATCACCATATTCACATCCGTTATTCATCACTACATTATAAGATGCGATTGATCTGTTGGGGTCCGGAACTGTGATTGAGCACGATTTCAAGCACATTACCCAGGGTATATGTAGTTTGAGTTACTCATTTTCAGGGTTACTTTACCTGAATATTTAATGTAAATACGTTTTAGTCTCCCTCATTTATCCGGACCACCATGAAGTAGTAAATTGCGTCAGAGTGTGTGTCTTTGAGCTCAGGATGTTGAATATTCCACCATACTTATAACGCATACTATATTGCCAAACTAAAGATCAAGATAATTTGGTTAATCAAGAGTAAAATGTTGAACAGGAGATTTTCTCTTAAACCACAGTTAAAGCAAACGTATTCTGTCGAATTCGACAATTCCAATTGTGTTTCTCGCTCGCCCCTGTAATAAATCAAACATATGCGTGGGACTATAATTCAACTTGAAGCGCCTTTCCCCTTCCCTCCAAAACGAACGGGGGGGGGGGGGGGGGGGGGGGTTCCCAGCCGTACCTGCTGGTGACGTGGTCGATGAGGTGCTGCTTGAACATGAAGCTCCACTTCTTGATGACGTTGAGCAGGGCGCTCTTGAACGCCCGGCCGTCCACCTTCATCCAGCCCTGACACGCGCACACGGGCTCCAGCGCCTGCACCTCCTCATAGATCCGCTCGTACCTGGTGACACGAGACAGAGAACAGAGGTACTCAGCCCACCCCGGGCAGACAGACGGACAGACGGACAGGCAGGCAGGCAGGCAGGCAGGCAGGCAGCCAGGGGCAGTTAACTCACAAAGCCCATTAATCACAATCACAGTGTACCGGGGCTTCACTGCACCCAAATTCAAATGAGATATGACAACACGCTCCTTAGCCTTTAGCCCTCAAATGGGCCCGTAAAAACCCACGGATCAGATCTAGAGGGACATATAGAGAAGACCTTGAAAAATGGAGGGGGGGTGCTGATGAGAGGGAGTGGGAGGCCCTTTTAATGATCCAGGAGTGCTGAGGCAGAAGATAAAGGTTACGGTTCTGAGGAGGAGTGCAGTTTCAGCCCTCATAGACCATGGAGGACAAGCGTGGAGGTGAATAATGGAGGCCAGGTGAAAGACAGGGACGTACGGTTAAGGTGTGAGCATAGAGCTACCAATTAGAGACAGTACTCTGATACCTAGATTAGGGGAGAACCGTTTGAGCTTTGCCAACAGACACTTCAGTAACATCCAAATTGGCATCGTTTCTCACTTAGCAAGGGCGTAACCTTTGCAAGATGTCACTGTATTTCATCAGGAATTTCCATAATCATACGATTCTATTTACAATGCATACAAGCGGTATGATTTCTATATTATAAAACATGATATTGTTGAATACCATTTAGCAAGTTATCTACAGGTGCAAAACAGCAACCATAAATGTATTCTGACATAAACGAAATAATTATAAGAGAGAATAAGAGTGTTGCAAATTCCACTCAACCAATTGCATAAACAGGCTGCATAAAGAAATATATGAATGAATACAAAGTAAAAAAAAATGGACACACACACACACACACACACACACACACACACACACACACACACACACACACACACACACACACACACACACACACACACACACACACACACACACACACACACACACACACACACACACACACACACACACACGGTTAGTCCTACCCACCTGTCCACCTGCTCCCTGAAGCTGTCCAGAGTGGGGGGGGTCTCCGGCAGCCCGTCCTCAGCGTGGCCCTCTGCCTCCTGAGCGCTGAGGACGTGGCCGTACAACAGGAAGTGCCTCATGAACTCCTTCCTGTCCTCCACGTACAGGTAGGCGTAGCAGTCCAGGGAGTTGCGGAACTCGCAGCACGCCACCATGGCGCTCTGGACGCGCTCCATCAGGAGCTGGCGCATGTCCGTCAGGTCGGCCATGTCTTCCATGTCCGCCTGCCAGCGAGAGAGAGTAGAGAAAAAGCAAAGCATTACAGTTGAACGTAGCGTAGCATAGCATTGCATCTGTGAGAGTAGAGTGGCAGCGTAGCATAGTATCTATGAGAGAAAAGTCACAGCATTGCATCACAGTGTACTATAGCGAAGCATAGCATCTATGAGAGTAGAGCAGCGTCTTAGCATTGCACAGTATAGCATAGCATCTATGAAAGTAGAATAACAGCATAGCATCGCAACTATGAGAGCAGAGTAGCACCATAGCATCGCACAGTATAATATAACATAGCATAGAATAGCATCAGTATGAGTCAATGGTAGGAGAGGGGGTGGTGGTACCTACCTGGTAGTGAGGGAGGCTGGAGTGCTGGGCAAGGCGGGAGATCAGGGCGGATGTTTTGTACACGTCGTTGACCAGGCCCTCCATCAGCTCATAGAATCCGTCCCCGGACCCCAGGTCCAGAGACGGAGTGAACACCATGTCCGGCACCCTTAGGTCCAGCTGGGCCTCAAACAGAGGAGCAACATCGGCCCTCTGGTCTGCAGAGAGGAGGAGGAGGAGGAGAAAAAGGAGAAGAAGATTTAAATGATGATGCTGCTTGTAGATGGGACTGGGTCAACTTCACAGATACTGATTTATAATTCGTCAAAACGAGTCTGGTTTTAAATGAACATTTTTGGTCAGCAAATTGAAATACTGCCTCTTAATGGCTCTACTAATTATTTATGATGATTATATTTTTCATATGATAAAAAGGTTTCATCGAGCACTACATCATTACTAATTAACAAACTGTCGTGTTCAACTATCTGTGAGAATGTGTTTGTAACCGCGTACTTTGAGTTATGAGGGAATTTATTGGAAGATCATGTCATTGGTGGACCAGTGACCTTTCAGCAGAGTCAAAGTCATCAATCAAATTCGTACAGAAAACAGTCTCTCGTTCTCTCCGGGATCGTCCCTTAAAAAGACTAATTAGGCTCTGATGAAGTAATGAGATTTAATTAAAATGTAATTACTTAATAAACGATGAGCTATAAGACTAAATATAATTCCATTTTATCAAGCGAGATCTTGCGCCTTCCCTCAGTACTGAATACGGCCACATAATTGTCTAAATAATTACACCTCGTAGCTCTGCTCTCTCGTGTATTCATCTACGTGCGCCTCCATCGCCCTGAATACATGAAGCTACCACAGCAGTTTCTATTGTTTTATTCATGTCTTGTTCCACTCATTTGTGGAACAAATGTCTTCTTCACAAATGTTCTACAGACTCTTCTTATTGTTAACCATTAAGTTAACAATAACTTAGTAGCTATTGTTATGTAAGAAAAACGAGACAAAACGTGTTTGTCTTTACAGGAAACGAGGAAGGAAGTGCTATTATACCAACGGCCAAACCCTTACAGAAAGTGACTACCCGCCGATGACACCGTGTTTGTATTCAGTCAACATAACTCCACAGATACCGTCCTAATTTCCTCCGCTCACTTAACACACCTCAGACCTCTGTCAGAGGTGTGGGAAGCTGCCATTTTGTTTTCTAATACAACACAAATGTCTCGGCCCGCCAACCTGTGTTGTCCAGGAAGAACTTGAGGGAGCACTCGATGCAGCTGAAGAAGCCGTCCAGGACCATGTCGTCCACGTACTCCACGTACGCCTTCCACTCCTCCAAGTCGGGGTCTGCCCCAAACAGCTCCCGGTTACTCTGAGAAATGACCAGGTGTCGGATATTCAGCAACAAACACTGAAATCAGTATCCGAATAATTAATGTAAAAGAGACTCACAGAACTATGCAGCCACAGAAAAATAAAAATGGGTCATGAGCTGTCTGTGAAAGTTCACTAGATAGTTCATGCAACACAGTTAAAAGTATAGGATGTCGCAAATGTAAAGCGCATCAAAATCACGACAAAATATAAAACAATTTGAATTAAATAATTATAAATGGACATGAGATACACATTTTGAAATTGGTTCAAAATCTAAGCATACTTTTTACTCATTAAATGCCCACTGTGTGAACCACTCAGATCCAAGCTTCATTAAACTAAAATAACAACAGCACCTTGAGCAAGAAGTGGATCTTCTCCCCAGAGGAGCGTACAAGGCCGTAGAATCGCTCCAGCCTCTCCGGTCTGTCCTCGAGGCAGATCAAGGCATCTCTCTTGGCCTCCCGCCGGTCGAAGATGGGACAGGCCCAGGAACGTGTGCAGCTCTGGACCTCTTCCACGTTGTCCTTGGCCCTCTGGAGACGGCTCTCCAGGTCACACACGCAGTCCCTCACGGCCTGGATGTACTCCCAGATGCCTGGGGTGGTGGAGGTGGTAGCAGAGGGTCGGGGAAGGATGCAGGGGAATGGTGAACACAGATCGGTATTATGATAAGACTAGGAGTAGATGTTTCTGACTACAGTCAGAGACGGAAAACATTCTGGAGGAAGAACTAATAAAAATTGCCCTTGAAGATTTTCAGCCCCTGGCACAAAGGGACGAGAATTGGGAAAGAGATCGATTGGTGCTAAAGAAATGTGATAAATCTAAAACGTTACACATAAGTAATCAACAATTTTTATTTTCACTCTCTCTCTCTCCCTCTCTCTCTCTCTCTCTCTCCCCCCCTCCCTCTCCCTCCCCCGAGGAACAGGGTCTTATTAGCTTCCGAGTCGGGATCGACTCAGGGTATTCCGAGGAGACCCAGAGGACACAGCAAAGAGCATTGGTTTGTACCGCAACAAACAACAACATCTCATCTCCGTGTCATGAGCCGCGCAGGCATCTCATGGGGGAAGTGTCTAATTGACAATGTGTCAATCTAATGACACGCCTATGATTGAGCATCTCCTGAGTTCTGGTTGTTCCATCGCACAGCCATCTTGAAATGCAGAGGCCCCCATGAGAGCCATGTTAGTTTCTTCCAGAGACAGAATGAGCGACCGGTTTGAGTCACACATACTGATGTTACATAATAAAATGTCATATCAGTAATAATGATGTTGAAAATGGTGCTCATTTGTCAATTCTGCACTTGGAAAATAAATGATGTGTGTGTGACACAACCTTGCGTGATGTTGCTGCTTGACCATAGAACTTTCATCTAGGACTCAAGTCATCGATCAAATGTAGACACATTTTGTGCCTTTGTCCCATCAAGATGTCATGTGTTAAAGAGACAAATTGGGTGAAATGAAAGCAGACCATATCCAATGGCCGTGTATCTTAGTTGCGCAATATGACACACTTATGAGAAAAGTAGGACAGGGATTTAACTGGGTCATGGAAACGTGAACACACACACACACACACACACACACACACACACACACACACACACACACACACACACACACACACACACACACACACACACACACACACACACACACACACACACACACACACACACACACACACACACACACACACACACACGAGCTTCAAGAGAAAGGAAACACGGATCCATCCCCTGCCAACAACTACGTATTTAACTACAGAGAACTGTTGAGAAGTACGTCGTTGTTAGGTCAATTGTAATCTATTCGACAGACGAGCAAGACTGGCCGACCTTCGCTGTTCCAGTTCAGGCTCTCCTCTGCCCTTTTCAGCTGAACGTCAACCTCCTTCAGCTGACCCTGGACCAGCGGGTACTCCACGTCTAGCAGGGAGGAGATCACCTGCAGAGACCAAAATTATAAAAACACACACACACCATTATGGTTTGCCTTCAAACTGAACTCTGATGAATGTGCCATTATGCCGAAACATTCGGTCTAATATTGACAGAGGAGAATAACTATACACAGTATAGCATGATTTGACTCTTGTGCAACATTCGTGTGGAATTGCAGTGAAGCAAACACAACGATTGGAAGCTGCGACCTTTGGGGACAATCGATGTGACAAAGTTCATCCCCTGTTAATGAATCTCGATTCATTTCTAAACACAAGCTGCATTTTTTTCCTAAAACCTTATTAAATGTCATATTTTCTAGGCTCTGGGCAGAGTTGATTCCAATAGATTATAAACAACAGCAACGGCACAAAGTTGTCGATATTTTTGTGAATGTTTCGGTTGATGCATCGGTGACCTCTATAGTTGTCTCATTTGTGATAATTTATGTACATGTAATTGTTTCAAGGCTCTCCTTCAAAAGAGATTTCGATCTCAATGTGACTTCCTGATCAAATAACGGTTGAAAAAACAAAAGCAAAAAACAAAACTGGAACCTTGTTGTACTGCCTGGAGACAAGCTCCAGGTTGGTGATGTACTGCTGCAGCTGCCCCCTGGTGGTGTAGATCTGCACTGCGGTCTCAGGAATGCTCTCCATCTGTGTGGCTTCCAGGTACTTCACCTCCCTCAGGACAGACACCAGCTGCAGAGAATACCGGGGGGATGGCCAGATGGACGGATGGTAAACAGAGCGTAAGAAAGTGGGAGATATGCCGTTTCTTTCCCCCACTGTTGTACGTTCATAGACTTTGTTCGTGACCAAGTCAAGTCAAGTACATTTTAGTTGTATAGCCCCAATCACAGTTACAGACTCAAAGGGCTTTGCATGCCTCACATTTTATGGCACTTCTGCTAGCAACAAGACTCAGACATGAAGGGGTCTGTAACTTGCCTTAGCTAGCAAACTTTGGAATTCAACTCAAAAACGAAAACACCCAAATAGTGGTTCCACTGCACATGCACCATTCCGCACACACACAAACACATTCAAACAGAACCGCAGCCCCCTCCAACATGAACACACACACACACCTGGGGGTTGAAGTTGACGGTGACATGGCGCGTGGTGGGGTCCCTGCTGATGAGTGGCAGGTTGAGGTTGTACTGGGACCGCTCGGACACGCCCTCCGCCCAGCCCTCATACAGCGCCCCGGTGTACCTGGATCAGCCACACACACACACACACACACACACACACACACACACACACACACACACACACACACACACACACACACACACACACACACACACACACACACACACACACACACACACACACACACACACACACACACACACACACACACACACACACACACACACACACACACACACACGTTAAAGGGGACCTATTGTAGAACGTTTTTGTGTCATTAAAACGTCTTTGAAGCAATGATTCTCGATTGTATAGTAAAACAACGTGGGTCAATCCATCATTATCTGTAGAGCCCCAAGTTATCCTCGGCTGAAAACAGTGGGGATTCCCATGCGACCACTCTCTGCTTGTTGATCTGTCTTTCGGGAGATAGTACGGCAATTTTGGCTATTATATTCTTTCCATTAAATGCTCCTGTTTTGGCTCCTCCTTCGTCGCTGAAATCTTGGAATTGCTTCGATGCGCTGGTGGTCGGGATCATTTTGAGCAGGAAGTGCTTGACTGAGGAGAACCGTTAGCTACGTCACTACTAGCTCAAAACAAATCTGTCTATTTGTCTGGAGTAACTTTACAACGGGACTACGGACTACATGGCAGGTTTCACATTTCAAGTTTCCCCCTAACTCCTTATGCGTGCAAGGGCACGGAAAGTTGGACTTGTACAATAGGACCCCTTTAAGACCCTCTCACTCTCGATCTAAAAAGGTCATCAACAAGCAGCTCAAGTTGGAATAAAAGGCATGGCATCAATGTCAACCAATACACTCGACAGAATTGTTTATGTCAACTGCTTCTCAAATGCCTTCATGTCATCCCCGCCAATAACATGATGACAGCTACAGAAACAAGGACATGCACACAGGAAAAAGAACATTGCAAAGGCAAACAGCCCGGCGAAGTACATTATGCAAATAACCATAATTCACGTGTGAAAAGGGAAAACCACGCAAAAGCGACCGACAAGCTCGTCAGTGCAAGCTTTCTCCATGTGCAGCTCGCCGGCAATCGCGCAGAGGTCCCCGGAGCGGCCAAACTTATTGGATTTCAGCTGCAAGCTTCATCTCCACACTGCAGCGCATCGGACGCAGAGGCAATCAAACGCCGCGGCCGTGAGTCATAAATCACGCCGTGTGTTTGTCTGTGGAGTGGCTCCTGGAATACTGGAATATGTATAACGGCCGCGTTGGCCTCTGACTATGACAGCATAACAAGGAGAGTCGGGGGGTGGGGGGGGATCATTTCTTGATGGGAGTAAATTGAGGACAGGCAGCTGCTGTTCTTCATCATTCTATTAAGATCTGGGGGGAGAAGGGCGGAGGGGGCGCGGGTGTGAAGCGGTGATATCAACCGTGTGACGTGTGAGAAATGAGCCGTGGCCCAGGAGATTTTCTCTGTGTGTGTGTGTGTGTGTGTGTGTGTGTGTGTGTGTGTGTGTGTGTGTGTGTGTGTGTGTGTGTGTGTGTGTGTGTGTGTGTGTGTGTGTGTGTGTGTGTGTGTGTGTGTGTGTGTGTGTGTGTGTGTGTGTGTGTGTTCGTCCACCCCACAAGAACGTACACACATCACACACGCGCCACCACGCAAAGCGCGCACTTACAACGGAGCGGAAACTCGATTCAACCGCCAAACACTGGCAATCAACACCCACCCCCACCCCCCCAAACCAATAGGGTAGGCCTGCTTTGGTACTTTGTCTTGTGTTATTTGGACGCTGGTCGCGGTCTGCGGGGCCATCTCTCATACAGTAGGGAGACAGGACGCGTGGGCTTCGGGGAGTCTTCTGGAGGTAATCTACGGGGCCAGGATGCTGCATAATGAGCACATCTGTCACAACCACGGGCAGCTGCGAGTCCTCACTGCGTCCCACGGTCCGCGCGCTTCGCAAAACGCAAAACACACTCAATTAAGGGAACGGCAGAGATTCTGTTTGTTGGCGGGGGAAGTGGTATGGGTGAGTGGTAAGGTGAGGCGTTTCGGTTATGGTTATGCATTGTCGTGGTAATTCGTTTTTATGTGATTTATGGTTATATTTTGAAAATCCCACGCTGGAAATGTTACAACTTTTGCAAAATGATGTTGATTATGTGATAAGTTGATCTCAGATAATACTGAAGCCAGGAACCTTATTGTTTCAAACCCTCATTTTCTGAGGGAATATCTTGTTGTCACCACAATTAAGTCCACAAACGTGTGCATTTTGATATGTCCTGACAGCACATTCATCTTGCGTGGATGTGAGGCCATTAGAAAAACAACAAACAATAATGTTGGATTACGGCCCACTCGAGGCAGCGATGCAAGTGTAGATTAGATTCCTCTATGTTGAATGATGAACACGACCGGCAGCAAGGGATCTCTCTCTCTCTCTCTCTCATCTCATTCTGATGTTATCTTCCATATTTACTCAGTGCTACGGTCCATTGCGCATGATGTGTCATTTGTGACACCTGAAATTGTGACCGTCAATGAGATGTACCTGGCTGAATCATTGGAAAATACCGCACCTGTCCAGGAGCTCCATCATCTTTTCATACTTCTGGACGACCCTGGCTCCTTCTGCTGTCTCCAGACACCTGGTATTTATAGGTAGGTAGGTAGGTAGGTAGGTAGAGCAGTTCATTTTTCGTACTATGAGACGCACTACTATGTCATGTAAATGTAAAGGTTAAAATTACGAGAAACAATTTTAAACTCTTATGTCAAAAAGAAGAATATGTGAAAAAACATTTAGGAGAAAAGTGGGTGAACCTCAATCTTGATAATGTTGTTGGCAATGATATGATGGCTAATGAGATATATATATATATATATATATATATATATATATATATATATATATATATATATATATATATATATATATATATATATATATATATATATATATATGATTCATATCACTTTAAAGATCATGAAAATATGATGACAAACAATATCATGTCAACACAATAATAAATGTCCCAGAAGACCTAGTCCTTTATATCGATGGAGACATCTGACATAGATGATATATCACTGATTCCATCCATTTATAATATAATGTTAAGCAGGGGTCAGAGACTCACGGGTAGGAGAAGTGTCTGAACTTGGAGAACTGAGCCCGGAGTCGTCCCTGGAGCTGCTGGGCCCACCTTAGACCCCCCGCCACCTCCGGCATGTTCCTACTCACCGGGCTTCTACCGCCTTCAGGGTCGGCCCCAGAGAACACACGACGCCATGTTTACACGTCCACATCCACCCCAACATCCTGCTTCAAACACAGCCGCTTCCCCACTGCAAGACGGACACTCAACTCACCTTCTCCCACCCAGATAACTCCCAGACAATACTTGTACTGCACTTTATACATAGTCACATGTGTTGTCTTGCGTCTCGTCTGTCTATGTATTCAGATGTTGTCTTCCGCTGATCTGCTATGTTGTCTGATTTTGAGCTGATATGCCGCAAGTCAATGCCACCAGCCTTGTCTGTGCGGTCATTAAAACTCTTGCATTAAATTGAAGTACACAATGTGCATTACACTGCAAGGCAAGAAGTTGGTAGATATTCAGTCATTATTGGAATACATTTAGTTTCCTCAGTTTTGCATTATTTTTGAAGAAGAGTTTGAAATGGTACCCGCTCCCTCTGCAGTCTGCACACGCTGGTTGTAGATGATCTTACAGCATTCCAGCTCCTGGTCCAAGGCTGAGACGAGGAGCGGGTACCTGTCCTGAGCATCAGCCGCCACCAGGGGGCGCTCCAGCAAGCTGCCAAACATATCCAGGACCTGGACATTCATCAGAGTGAAGGTCCATGAAAAGATTATACTACATCTGTGTGTGTGTGTGTGTGTATATGTATGTATGTATGTATGTATGTATGTATGTATATATATATATGTGTGTGTGTGTGTGTGTGTGTGTGTGTGTGTGTGTGTGTGTGTGTGTGTGTGTGTGTGTGTGTGTGTGTGTGTGTGTGTGTGTGTGTGTGTGTGTGTGTGTGTGTGTGTGTGTGTGTGTTCAGCTCACCTTAAACGCTTGCTCCAGCCCTGACGCATCGCTGAAGGCCTGGCAGCAGACGGCGCCCAGGCGGCGATCAGTGTCGTCTACCTTCAGCTGGAAGTCTCTCACGTCCACCTCAAACTCCTACGTCCCAGCAAACAAAAAGATCCGTGTGAGGCACAGTTACCGACATTGATTAGAGATGAGTTACTTTCATCTATGATATGATCTTGTTTTTTTATTTTTTTTATCCACCTCATTTTTTGGATTGTCCTACGGCACTTTGAGCATTTTGCTTTTGCGTTGTCAAGCAAACAACTGGCTAATGTTGGATTTGTAACGCAGTGATTTGCAACTGTGCAACACCCTCGGAATGTGTATCGACTAATAAGAATCAAGTTACAATGCTGTGGGACAAATATGTATATTCAACTGCCGTGTGAACCACCAGACATATTCTGAATTACTCAGGGGTAAAACTACACCAGGTCCACGCTTTGTGCTTCATCCAAAACAACATGCAATGCAATGGAATGCAATGAACATAAAAATCTAAGTACACCACCGGGACATGCTGGACTATTCAATTCTTACGACATGGAAAAGGTCAACTTCGTGATGCATTTATATCATCAAATGTTAAATAAGTATCTGCGTAGAAAAGAAAACAACAAAGGGTTCAAGCGGGTACACAAGTGTGTGAAGTGCTCAGTGGGGATTTATACTGTTAATGCCGATCCAGTTATTTTCATTCATGGCGGCGGTATTGCATCTGTGTCCACCTTTGTTTCTCTCCCTGTACCCCAACGTTCTTTGTACCTTGTTGTTGAGGTCCAAGCAGTCGTAGGGTTTCTCCGTCAGGGTCTTGTACGTGTCAAGGAACTCCTGGTGGAGCCACTGGACCTGCAGGCTGAGACCTTTACCTCGCACGCCCCCAAACTCCACCTTCTCAAGCTTCAGCAGGTCCACCGCCGTCAAGAGGATATCCTGTATTTTATAAATGATCATATAAACCGTTAGGTCCCACCATGCATTGTGATCGGTCAAGGCGCCTCACTAGCCGTGCTAATGTCCACTACGTGTGTGCGTGCGTGCGTGGTGCATTAAATATGTTATCTGCATTATTATTACTTTAAGTAGATATACTATGTATTGATGGTTGATTGATTATTCAATGACTTGTCAACAGGCTATTGAAACATTATTAAATGGGTTATAAAGTGGAATCCAAAAGATAACACTGATCCAATAGGTCCAGCCATTTTTCTTCAGACCGTGTTGAGTCTTCAGAACTTTGTTGTTTTTGTCCTTTAATATGAGGATTTCATTCCTATGATCTGACGTTCAAAGCTGCTACCGTGGTACTTTTGGACCAAAAAGGTTTTATTACAATAATTTTAAAAAGCCCCACACAACCAAGCAACCAGTTGCTAATATTCTAGAAGCTCCCTGTGATCCTCACATCTTCTGCCCTCACCTCGATGGTCTTGACTCTGTCGATGAAGCGGTCCAGCCTGGAGAAGACCAGGTTGGGGGAGAAGTCCCAGGGGTTGACCGTCCGCCCGTTCCTCTGGTACTGGCTCAGGCTGGACCTGCGCACGGAGTAGGTCTCCCGAAAGAGCTGCAGGACCTCCAAGCCCGTGCGCACCTTGGGCAGGCTCTCGGATAGCTCCCCCTTCAGGACCTCCTCAGGACTCAGGAAGGTCCGGGCCTGAACACGGACAGATATGTGGTATGATCAGTTACCTGCAGAGTTAGTTTGTTACTTACCTCTTCTTACCAGTTGCCTGTAGAGACGAACCATGATATATGCCGCACGTTAGTAAGTAAGTAAGTAGTTAATAGAGTTGTAGTCAAAGCGCCATTTTTTTAACAACTCTATTAATAATGCCATACAAATAATGTTGACTGTTGATTTGCAGAAGATGAATTAGCAGAGACCCCAGAGGGGGAAATGTCATTGGCTGATGCATGCACGCATGCAACGTTCCCCTGCAGTCTAGTAGTCATTATTGGACCAATTCTTTTTTTTTTAATTTTGCCATCAGACTCTGCTATGGTACTCTCACACAGAACGCCGTGTCTGCGCCATAGACTGAATGAAGAAGACCTGCACAGAGCAGAAGTAAAAACAAATAGAAACTCTTTTTGACTCACAGTAGCACACAGCCACGGTTTACAGCTGAAAGAGTAAAGAGTTGGGAGGGAACGCGGGCACCTGCTGGATGAGGAGGTTGCAGGTCTCCTGCAGCAGGACGATGAGGCGTGCGGGCGTGTTGTAGAAACGGGAGTTGGCCCACACCAGACACACCGTGTGCATCAGGGGCCCGATCTGACGGCCCACGTCGGGGAAGTCCACGTTCTCCATGTCCTCGAAGAGTCTCTGCAGGGGCGTCAGGTGGGCGCAGATGTCCTGCGCTTCCTCCAGGGCTGGCAGAAACACAAGGTGGAGAACGCCGGCGTGACCAGTGACTTCTTTACCCCGTGGGATTATCAATGATGAGCTGTTTAAATGTAGTGCTCTGGCTGCACTAGGCCATGTAGCAAACCGGTTTAGAATCAAGCCCTAAATGTACAATAGTTGACTGTACATAGCAGTAGTAGGAGTAGCAGTAGTAGTTGAAGTTTAAGTGGCCATAGTAATAGTAATAGGAATGGTAATAGTAGTAGCAGCAGCATCATCAGCAGCAGTAGTAGTAGTAGTAGCAGTAGTAGTAGTAGTAGTTGAAGTATTAGCATAAACATTAGCATAAGTACAAGTATTAATATTAGCCTCAGTATGAGTATGCTAGTATAGGTCACCTGCCAGGACGTCCTGCAGCAGGCTCCTGAAGGCGGGGTAGTAGCTGCTCTCCATGGCCTCCATCAGGGCAGCCATCCTGCACACCTTGGTGGATATGAGCTGGGTGTGGATACACTGCAGGTCCGCATGCCTTCAGAACAAAAGCACAAGAAATAGACGGTGAATCTAAAAGGGTCAGTAGACACCCCCGTATGAGCAGGGGAACTTCCGCCCAGTACATTCCACAAATGCGATTTTGAAGTTGAAAATAACACAATATAATTACCAAAATAAACGACACCTTGGGGCAGGTGCGAGGGGTATTGTAAAACGTTGTCGGAACTAATTTTCTGACTCGTTAGTCAAAGTCCTCGTTAACGACTTTGTACGTTTTAGTCAAGAACAACACAGAAATGTTCACCAGAACTTTGCGAGATCCAATCGGAATATAAATGGTGGCTTAGACAATTCTTTGAAGAAAGACATTTAGTTGAAAGAATATCGCCACAGGTTACTTTTGCTGGTTTAATTGTACATTTGGTTCCTGGCCCATTTCTGTTATTGGATAATATTAGTTACATGTCCGATGGGATTTGAGGAAGATGAAAGGGCTGAATAAGCATGCCTCGGCATCCTTGACAATTTAGGAAGATGCGAAGCGTAGGTGGGGAGCTAACGGTTGCTAGAATTTCAAGTGTTGACTTCAAACCCCAGCAAATATAAATTGAATGGTCTCAGAACCACCAAAAAGTTTCTTATTGTTCAGTTTTTGACCCCAAAAGAGATCCCCATTTCAAAATACCTTAAAAGAACAATCATTAAAAGACAATAAAGAAGGCGAGATACACAAACATCTCTAAATGCTCTCTCGGTCAGGCCAAACCAGCTCTAAAGTCCAATTACATGAACTAGCCATCTTAAAATCGGGAGATTACCGAACATCTAAAGAGCAATGTAAAAACAAAAGCACCGGTCAACTGATAAATATCGCAGTGGTGCAAACACACATTTTTAACAACGTAACAATGCAGTGCGGCGCTCACCTGTTCTTCCAGAAGAGCAGCTCCGTGTGGGGCGTGGGGTTCCGGTCTTCCAGAAGAGCTTCTGAAGAGTCCTTCTTCAGCACGGCTCGCACCTGGTGGCTCCACTCGATCACCAGCGTCTCGATGGCGTGGATGACGGTCTTATCGGCCACGTCCCCTCTGGCCAGACCACAAGAGGGTGGGATGTGAGGCATCGGGTGATCAGTGAGTACGACTAAATGAGATCTCTGCATTTAACCCATCGCTATAGCAGCACAACAGGAGCAGTGAGAATTAAGCTACCATGGATGTCTTTTTGAGGTGGGAAAAAAAGAAAATCTCAAGGGGGAAACCCAGGTGAACACAACATGGAGAACATACAAACTGAACACAAAATGTATTTACTTCAAGTATATTTATTTACAATTTCAAACACAAATGATATAAACTAAACAACATGACAAAATGGACATCTGCTGTGTTTGAACCCAGGACCTTCTTGATGTGAGGCAATGGTCCCAACAACTGTGCCACCGTGGCGGCCATAATGAAGGACATGCAAATGGTGACAGTACATCCCTCCTGTGAACCTACTGGATTAGCTCTCGCTTCTTTATTCTCTTTTTTAGCTACAGGCTAATATCACTGACCTACTGTGTTTCTGTGGATCATGTTTGTTCACAACGTGATGTAATGTTTATTGTCGGTTGCTATGGTATGCATGTATGAAACAAATGCCAGAATTGTCTACAGCCTCTAGGCCTACATCACAATAAAGTGCAAGTTGCTAGGTGACACGGGGCTAAAGCAATGTGTTTTCTGCAGAGTAGGCCTACTGAAATATTCCCTACCTGGTGTCTAGCTCCAGAGAGGCCTGCTCCACACTCTCGACCCCAGCTGGAAGGGGCAACAGGGTCTTGCCCTTGACTTGGCCCGACACTACAAACACGTTGGTCTTGAGCGCGTGGACGTGGTGTCTGACATCATGGGACACCACCTGCGGCCAATCCCAGTGGTTCCTGCCGTTGGACAGCAGCGGGACCAGTACCTGGAGACATTGGACGCGGATGAATTTGTTAAACGGGTTCATGAGGTCCAAAATATAGATCATATTTGGAAAATATGGGGGTCCCATAAATTCCCCCCCCGTCCCGTCCCGTCCCCCAGATTACGCTACCTGTGCTATATAATTTGGATTTCAGGTGTAGGAGAACACTGGGGAATAGAACTAAGAAAAACACCAAACCAACATCGTTCTACTATTTTTTCCACACTTTGGAACACTGATTGGCCGAACGCAATTAATTTGGTATTCATTATGAAGTATTGCCTACAGTGCAGGGCAGGATTTCATCTCCAGCTTTTAGTGCTTACCTCTTCAACTAAAGCGGAGAACTGGTCGATGGGAGCACAAGACAGGTCTCCGTACACCAGACTGCTTTTCATCTTGTCAGGGGTTAGAGTGGTTTTACATCGTTTCACAAAGTACACCGCTTTGTTTTTGGAACTCGCCGGGAAGGTCGAGGTGGGGGTTAAAAGTCCTGCGGCGGTGAGGGCCACGACCAACGTGACGCACTCTGCTTTGTCCAAAAACCCCTGAAGCACCTGCCTGTGCTCTTCGGTGGAAACGCATTTCTGCCATTTGTCCTGTTTCAGTTTCAACGTCTTCAACACGTATTCCTCTAGGAACCCTAACCGTTTGTCCTCAGTGGTAGAACCGTCCATTGCTGCTGCGTGTTGTGCAGCGCCTGTGTCCTGGGACGGCGTGTGTGTGATTGTGCGTGGAAGTGATTGTTTCTTGGCATCCATAGTAACGCAGTGTTTGTGAATTAATGAGCCCGGGTTGCTTGGGGGACGTAACGCCGAGGTGGACCTGATTCTGACCCCCGGCCGTTCTTCCAGACCACCGAACAATCCGTTTGAATTGACCCCGAGTGGATATCATGTTCACAAGCCAACCAACAACTATTAACATGTGGATATAACGCTAGAGGATTCGCGAACATTTCCGCTTTCAAATTGCCCGGTGTCTGCAGCGTTAAATGTGTTGACATCCTTAAAAATCGCAGCGTGTGTCCAATCTGCTCTAATAGTAGGTTCCTGCAATACCGGGAGGCTGCAGTTTCTGGACTGCATTTCTAGGACCCAATTATTATTATGATTGTTTTGTAATCG